>OZ025299.1:43705389-44305389 GCA_964019185.1 Maratus speculifer | reverse complement strand
ACCGACGGTTGATGTAGTTTATGCGTGCGTGTTTTCAAATTTAAAACGCACAGACCTAAAGTGTATATTTCTTAAATAGTTTATCTGATCTAAAACATTTCTATTTCATTTCAGTTAAATTTATCGCATTCATTTTATGTATACAAATGAATAAAAAAAATATTTACGCAGAAATTTTACTTCGAACGCTTTACTTTTATTGGAAATGTAACTAGTTTTTCTTCCTTTAAAAACCTCCATACGTTTCTGATAATACTAATAAAATTAATGATTTTTTTTCCCTTGAAAAATAACCGTTCTCTTTAAAGCACATATAATTTCATCATATCTGTATAAATTCCATTTTTAACAATTGAAGCAGGGTAGCAATCCACTCCAAGTTTTATCTTTGTATTGGTAATCAATGAAAATCCACAATTTTGAGGTCACTTCTCAGTAAACAGCTATTCATCAAGCGTAAAGAACTATAAATTTCTAAATTAGGATTTCGTAAAAAGTTTGAAAAGTTGTTTTTAAAGGTCAGGGGAAAAAAGTGTTTCTTTTTTATATAATCTTAATGACACTTTATCACAAATAAAAGGTAATCAATCGTCTTTTAAAGCGTTTTATGAAATAATCAATATTTACAGTCTCTTGGCTATTTTCTTATAATAAAGGCTGCTGAACAAACATTCTTTTATCATCCTGATTTTCCTTAAAATCTTTCTAAGCTAATGATGCATTTGAAGGAATGTATATCTTTACAGCTTGATTACTAGCAGATACTAGAAGATTCACCCGGACTTTGACAAGCTAGTGATAATAAACGCAATTAAACTTCAATTTTTTATACTTTATATCTTTAATCCAATTTTGAAAGAATTTATAATTTTAACAGGATACAGGACATAAAAATCTTCAAATTTTCTAAAACTTTTTATAGCATTAAAAATTTTTGCTGTATTTATCTGCTTAAAATGCTGCTTAAATCACTTATCTATCCTAAGTGGAACAGAAAATATTAATTTTTACATTTTGTTTTCTTTTCAAAATCTAACTCTGAAACAATGGCTCTCATGGTAACGACTTGCTTTTGAAAATGCGTTTTCCTTCATGATGGGTTTTTTCCCCATTTCTTACATTTAGAATGCTAAATCAAATATACAAAACGTAGACCTAACTTACATATTTTTAAAACAGTTTTTCTGATCTAAACATTTTATCAAATGTATCTTATCGCTCAAATCTCACCGATACATTTATCAAATGTAACGGTCAAATGTATCTCATTCATTTCATCTATATTAACGAATAAAAAAATATATTTCCATAGAAATTTTATTTAAAATGTTATTAAGAATGTAATAAGTTTTCTTCCTTTAAAAACTCCCATATGTTTCTGATAATACTAATAAAATTAATGTTTTTTTTTTTCCTTTGAAAAATAACTGTTCACTTTAAGGCACATATAATTTCATCATATCTGTATAAATTCTATTTTCAACAATAGAAGCAGAGAAGCAAGCCACTCTAAATTCTATTATTATATCGGTAATCAATGAAAATCCTCAAATTTGAGGTCACCTCTTAGTAAACAACTATTCATCAAGCGTGAAGAACAACAAATTTCTAAATTAGGATTTCGTAAAAAGTTTGAAAAGTTATTTATAAAGGTCAGGGAATAATAGTGTTTCTTTTTTTATACTCTTAATGACACTTTGTCACAAATAAAAAGTAATCAATCGTCTTTTAAAGCGTTTTATGAAATAATCCGTATTTACAGTCTCTTGGTTATTTTCTTATAACAAAGGCTGCTAAACAAACATTTTTTTATTATCCTGATTTTCCTTAAAATCTTCCTAAGGTAATGATACATTTTGTTTGGTAATTTATTATGAGACAGTGTTAATTTTTGGGGACAATAGACCCCACACGGTGAGGGTCGAAAAATTTAAAATGCTTAAAACTCGCGATCTAATTTTCGAAGCGCGGCCAAATTTTGTTTGGTAATTTATTATGAGACAGTGTTAATTTTTGGGGACATAAAACACCCCACGTTGAGGGTCAAAAAATTAAAAATGTTTATAACTCACGATCTAATTTTCGTAGCGCGGCCCAAATTTTGTTTGGTAATTTATTATGAGGCAGTCTTAATTTTTGGGGACATTAGACCCCAAACGGTGAGGGTCGAAAAATTTAAAATGCTTATAACTCACGATCTAATTTTCGTAGCGCGGCCAAATTTTGTCTGTTAATTTATTATGAGACAGTGTTAATTGTTGGTGACATAAGACACCCCACGGTGAGGGTCAAAAAATTAAAAATATTTATAACTCACGATCTAATTTTCCTAGCGCGGCCAAATTTTGTTTGGTAATTTATTATGAGGCAGTGTTATTTTTTGGGGACATTAGATCCCCACGGTGAGGGTCGAAAAATTTAAAATGCTTATAAGTCACGATCTAATTTTCGTAGCGCGGCCAAATTTTGTTTGGAAATTTAATATGAGACTGTTAATTTTTGGTGACAGGAGACCCCACACGGTGAGGGTCGAAAAATTTAAAATGCTTATAACTCACGATCTAATTTTCGTAGCGCGGGCAAATTTTGTTTGGTAATTTAATATGAGACAGTGTTATTTTTTGGAGCCATTAGACCCCCCACGGTGAGGGTCGAAAAATTTAAAATGTTTATAACTCACGATCTAATTTTCGTAGCGCGGCCAAATTTTGTTTGGTAATTTAATATGAGACTGTTAATTTTTGGTGACAGGAGACCCCCCACGGTGAGGGTCGAAAAATTTAAAAGGTTTATAACTCGCGGTCTAATTTTCGTACCGCGGCCAAATTTTGTTTGGTAATTTATTATGAGACAGTGTTAAGGGCTTTGAGCGCGGCGACCTAATCTAGGAATTCCGTGACGAGAAAAAATCCTAACAGTCCGGCTAACGACGTTTCAGTTTGGCAGACTTCGGCACGGTATCCTTCGATAGACTTTTTCGATAGACTTTCTTAACCTTCCATTGACGCGGTATTTTTGCATAAGTTGATGAAAAATGCTATGCAATAGCTTTACCGCGGCAGTCCCCGAGTGCCACACATATTTTTTTAATAGTTTTTTCTGATCTAAATATTTTTATTTCATTTCGGTCAAATTTTTCTCATTCATTTCATCTTATATTAACGAATAAAAAATGTTTCCACAGAAACGTATTTGGAATATTTTACTTGTATAGAAAGTGTAACAAGTTTTTATTCCTTTAAAATCTTCCATATGTTTCTGATAATAATAATAAAATTAATGATTTTATTCCCTTGAAAAATAACTGTTCACTTTAAGGCACATATAATTTCATCATATCTGTATAAATTCTACTTTGAACAATTGAAGCAGGGTAGCAAGCCACTCCAAGTTCTATCTTTGTATCGGTAATCAATGAAAATCCACAATTTTGAGGTCACTTCTCAGTAAACAGCTATTCATCAAGCGTAAAGAACTATAAATTTCTAAATTAGGATTTCTTAAAAGTTTGAAAAGTTATTTATAAAGGTCAGAAGAGAATAGTATTTCTTTTTTATACTCTTAATGACACTTTATCACAAATAAAATGTAATCAATCGTCTTTTAAAGCGGTTTATGAAATAATCAATATTTAAAATCTTATGCTTATTTTCTTATAATAAAGGCTACTGAACAAACATTCTTTTACTCGTATCCTCTTGTTTTTTCCTCAAATCTTCCTAAGCTAATGATGCGTTTGAAGGATAAATATATACATGTTTGCAGGTTCATTTAGAGAAATGCTAGCTGACCCACACGACATTGCCCGAACTAGTGATGATAACTTTAATTAAACCCCAATTTAGTATTCTTAATATGTTTAACAGAGTTTCCAAAGAATTTATAATTTCAAAACAAAAATGTGAATTTTAAATGAACAAAAATCTTCAATTTTCTTAAAACTTTTTTATAGCATTTAAAATTCCCCTGTTCTTTCTGTTTAAAATGACGTCTAAATCACTTATCTATTTAAGTAGGACAGGAAATATTATTTTTTTTTTAAACTAACTTTCAAACAATGCCTGTCATGGAAACGAACCGCTTGTGAAAATTCGTTTTTCTTCATGATAGGTTTTTTTTCACCATTTCTTGCATTTAAAAAGTTTAATCAAATTTTAAACACACAGACTTAAAGTATCTATTTCTTAAATATTTTTTTTTTATCTAAAACTTTTTTATTTCACTTCGGTCCAATTTATCGCATTTATTTTATTTTTATTAACATATAAAAATATGTTTCCACAGAAATTTTATTTCGAATGTTTACCTGTATTGGAAATGTAACAATTTTTTCTTCCTTTAAAAACTCCCATATGTTTCTGATAATACTAATAAAATTAATGTTTTTTCCCTCTCGAAAAATAACTGTTCACTTTAAGGCACATATAATTTCATCATATCTGTATCAATTCTATTTTCAACAATTGAAGATGGGAAGCAAGCCACCCCAAGTTCTATCTCTGTATCGGTAATCAATGAAAATCCACAAATTTGAGGTCACTTCTCAGTAAACAGCTATTCATGAAGCGTAAAGAACTATAAATTTCTAAATTAGGATTTCGTAAAAGTTTGAAAAGTTATTTATAAAGGTCAGGGGGAATAGTATTTCTTTTTTTATACTCTTAGTGCATTTATTTTATCACAAATAAAGTACCTTACAACTTTAAGCCAATTTTGAAAGAATTTATAGTTTTAACGGAGTACAGAATACAAAAAATTTCAAATTTTCTAAAACTTTTAATAGCATTAAAATTTTTCTATACTTTTCTGTTTAAAAAGACGTTTACGGGTGTATTCAGAAAAAAAAAATTTTTACCTACAACAGCTCAAATTTTTGCGATACATTTTCAGGCTGATTTTTAAAGATAACGATATGAAACTTGCTGAGGTGATATTTAAAGAGACGTATAATATACCGTGTGATTTCAATCTTCGTTCAATCCATTAGAATTTCATTTATAAACAATTATTTTCTCAGCGTGACCCTTTTTTTTTGTTTACAGATCTCCCACTTCGGAAAATTTGGTGCAAAACGCCGTATTTGACAGCATTTTTTTGCAACATTTTATACATTTATTAAAATATCGACAATCACAGCACCTTGTGTAGTTTCTAAATAAGAGATTTTGAAAGTTTGGTGCATTTGAGAGCAAAAATAAATAAAAAAATAAATCAGAAAACAAGCAGTTTGGATCGGAATACACTCTTAAATCATTTATCTATGTTAAGTGGAACCGGAAATATATACATTTTTTTTCATTTTGTTTTATTTTCAATATGTAACTTTCAAACAATGGCTGTCATGTAAACGACTTGCTTGTGAAAATTCGTTTTTTTTTTTCACGATGGGTTTTTTCACTATTGCATGTATTTAAAATGTTAAATCAAATTAAAAAAAAACTCTGACCTAAATCACATATTTCTTAAATAAATTTTCGGATCTAAAACATTTTTATTTCACGTCGGTCAAATTTATCCCATTCATTTTGTCTACATTGGCGAATAAAAAACAAATGCTTCAACAGAAATTTGATTTCGAATGTTTTACTTTTACTGAAAATGTAACACGTTTTTCTTCCTTTAAAAACTTCCATATGTTTCTAATACTAATAAAATTAATGATTTTTATAAATTCTATTTTGAACAATTGAAGCAGGGAAGGAAGCCTCTCCAAGTTCTATCTTTGTATCTGTAATCAATGAAAATCCACAATTTTGAGGTCACTTCTCAGTAAACAGCTATTCATCAAGCGGAAGAACTATAAATTTCTAAATTAGGATTTCTAAAAAGTTATTTATAAAGGTCAGGCGAGAATAGTATTTCTCTTTTTTATAGTCTTAATGACACTTTATCACAAGTAAAAAGTATTCAATCGTCTTTTAAAGCGTTTTATGAAATAATCAATATTTACAGTCTCTTGGGTATTTTCTTATAATAAAGACTGCAGAACAAACATTATTTTATCATCCTGATTTTCCTTAAAATCTTCCTAAGCTAATGATGCATTTGAAGGACATATGTGTACATATATAAATTTATCTTTGCGACTTGGTGTATAGAAATACTAGCAGAACCCGCCAGGCGTTGCCAGAGCTAGTGATAATGAGGAATGTAATTGAACCCCAATTTAGTTTACTTTATATATTTAAACCAATTTTGGAAGAATTTATAATTTTAAGGGAGGTACAGGATTCAAACATCTTCAATTTTTTCAATTATATATATATATATATATATATATATATATATATATATATATATATATATATATATATATATATATATATATATATATATATATATATATATATATATATACAGGGTGATTCAGCTCGTCGGTGACAAACTTTAAGGATCGATAGAGCACACCTAGACGAACATTTTTGAATAGGGAATGTAGGGTCCCTGACGCGATGGTAAGGCGCTAGGCGCTTTCGAAAATTTGGGTGCCGAAATTCGAAACGTCATAAAAACTAGGGAAATGGTTAGATTTTCTTGCTTGTTGCGTCGAAATGATTCTGTTTGTTTAGACTTTCTTCATTACCAATTTGATAAGCGTATCTCTTAAAACATGGATAGGGGGCGCTGCAGACTTTGGAGAGCTAGACAACCACTTTAAGCCCGTTATTTTGATAATTTAACACATGCTCGCCAAAGTTTATACTCTAACTTAAAGTTTGAACCCAAAAGTAGAGCCCTGCAGAAAGCGTAAGAGCCGGAATAAAATGTCAAAGTACAGGGTGGTCGAAACTCGAAGGCTCCTAAGAGATAAACAAACAGATTTCTTGACTTATGGCATGCATTTTCATGATTCTGTTTGCTGGGGCTCTCTGAAACTCAGTTGAACGGCACAAAAAGAAACATCGATAGGGGGCGCTTTGGGCAAAAACATAATTCGTTGACATTTCGGACGCTAACTGGAAACGGGGCGCTACGATCAGTTAGAAACAAAACAAGAGAGTAATTTACTTATCATAAGAAGCTATTAAAACTGCAGTTTGTTTGTTTTTTTTAACAAACATAGCTGGTTTCAATCATGCACAATGCGCGCAATAAAATTTACATAAGGTGCTTTTTGCTGATTTATGCAAAAGATATCGTACCATATCGATATGCAAAAGATACGTAATGCGTAGACGGCAACGCGAGATGACGTAGTTGTATGCGCAGACACGGCTTTTGAACGTGCGGTACCTACTTAAGCTTCGGGTTACTTGTCTGCAGATCGGTAGTAGGATGGAACGGTACACAAACTCTGAATTGGCTGACATGCATTTGGCGTATGGCGCTGCTGGTTGTAATGGACGAGCCGCTCAGCGGTTGTACGCCGAGCGTTACCCCAACAGGCAAATCCCCTGCCATGCCTTCTTCGCTCGAGTACACCAGAGGTTGTCCACAACGGGATCTTTCGACGAAGGCAGGCCTGAACGGGAGCGATCAGTGAGCACCCCCGACAACGAAGAGGCTGTGCTTAACCTGGTTGAGGACAACCCAGGTCTTAGCACGAGAGATATCGCCAGACATGTTGGCATTTCGCAAGCAACTGCGTGGAGCATCTTACGTTCCCGGAATCTGCACCCCTACCACATCCAGCGGATGCAGTTGCTCAGAGAGCAGGATTTTGGCCCTCAAGTGGAATTCTCAAGATGGTACTTGGCGATGAGATCCAGGGATCCCCGTTTTGTAAACAGCATTTTGTTTACGGACGAGTCCACCTTCAGCCGGGAGGGAATGTGGAACGCCCACAACAGTCATGTGTGGTGTGATGAAAATCCACATGAAACCAGAAGCCGAGCAGCCCAGGAGCGTTTCTCAGTAAATGTGTGGGCCGGCATTCTGGGGGATTGCCTCATTGGCCCTTATTTGTTACCTGAACGGCTGACAGGTGGAAATTACCTGATTTTCCTGGATCAAGTGCTGCCGCAGCTTCTGGAGGAGGCGCACGTACCCGAAGGTTCGCGTCGCCAGATGTGGTTCCAGCACGATGGAGCTCCGGCCCATTACACGAACGACGTGCGTCTCCATCTAAACTCAAGGTATGGCCAGCGGTGGATCGGGCGTGGGGGTCCAGTTCACTGGCCTGCCCGATCACCAGACCTCACCTGCTTGGATTTCTTCCTTTGGGGTTACCTGAAGGCCGAGGTATACCATACACCTGTCAGCAGTGCTGAAGAACTTGTGGCGCGCATTGTGGCAGCTGCAGGGCAGATCAGAGATACTCCTGGCATTGTTGGAAACACACACTCCTCAATGCGACGGAGGTGCGAAGCCTGCATCATGGCCCAAGGTCGAAATTTCGAGCATCTTCTGTAGTGTTATTTTTTGTAAATAAATTTCCAGTATCATTGATGTTTTTGGTCTAAATTTATTCAGAAGTGTTGAGCAGAGGTAGAAAATGTGTTTTCATTATTACTAACTGATCGTAGCGCCCCGTTTCCAGTTAGCGTCCGAAATGTCAACGAATTATGTTTTTTGCCCAAAGCGCCCCCTATCGATGTTTCTTTTTGTACCGTTCAACTGAGTTTCAGAGAGCCCCAGCAAACAGAATCATGAAAATGCATGCCATAAGTCAAGAAATCTGTTTGTTTATCTCTTAGGAGCCTTCGAGTTTCGACCACCCTGTACTTTGACATTTTATTCCGGCTCTTACGCTTTTTGCAGGGCTCTACTTTTGGGTTCAAACTTTAAGTTAGAGTATAAACTTTGGCGAGCATGTGTTAAATTATCAAAATAACGGGCTTAAAGTTGTTGTCTAGCTCTCCAAAGTCTGCAGCGCCCCCTATCCATGTTTTAAGAGATACGCTTATCAAATTGGTACTGAAGAAAGTCTAAACAAACAGAATCATTTCGACGCAACAAGCAAGAAAATCTAACCATTTCCCTAGCTTTTATGACGTTTCGAATTTCGGCACCCAAATTTTCGAAAGCGCCTAGCGCCTTACCATCGCGTCAGGGACCCTACATTCCCTATTCAAAAATGTTCGTCTATGTGTGCTCTATCTATCCTTAAAGTTTGTCACCGACGAGCTGAATCACCCTGTATATATATATATATATACTTTTGTAAATACATCCAAAGTTATTCAGACAATACCAATACAAGAACCAATGAAACCAGTATTTTTACAAGCATATTATTAAAAACAGTTGAAGTTTGAAGAGAAATAGAAGGCAGATTACCAAATTACTAAGAAATATATGGATAAATGGACATTATATAACCAGAGTAATTCATATATTACCCTACAATAAATCAATGAAACCAGTATTTTTACTATCATCTTATTGAAAACAGTTGAAGTTTGAAGTGAAATAGAAGGCAGATTACCAAAATAATGAAAGATAAATTGATAAAAAGGCAGTAGAAGGCTTTTCTATTAAACTACTTCTTCAGGGGTGTATAGTTTAACAAAAAAGCAAAAACATCCAACCAGTTTCTGTTATGAGTCGTGCTGAAAGCTAAGAATTCGACTCACAATACACCCGACTGGCTGGAAGCTATTCAGATGACAAATTAGTAGAAAGACACACATAGAAGAAAATAAAATCAATACGTCAAAATAATAATAATACAATATTCCATTTAAAAAAAAAGGATATATATACTAAAATATTTACCATTACCCATATCCTAGCAAGATTTGTAGTGCAATCAGATACAAACTACATGTGACTTACTAACAGTCAAGGTTATGGTCATAGTATAAATCACATAGATAATAAAATAAAGTTGTAATAATAATTATAAAAATTAGTAAAACATATATTATACTATATAATTCATAATATATTTAGAAAAAAATAGATGCTACTATTAGAAATATTATATTTTTATTTTTAATCAATTATTAATATTACTATATTAATTAATTAACTAGAATATATTACTACAACTTCTTGCAGAAAATTATTTTAGTGCTGCCATCTAGAGGATTAATATATTAATTAAATTATATGCTTATGGTGCTGCCCTCTATTATAGGAAAAAAATAAATTATTTATTATCTAAGAATTTCCAAGAATAATTTCTATTCTAATATTTTACAAATAATTTCTTTAAGACAAATACAATAGACAACCATATCACTTGATCATTTTAAGTTATGCATATTAGTTTTTAGGTAAACATAAACTTTAATACTATGTGTAAAGTTAATTTTTTTTAATTATTAAATATATAATAATTAACCATTGCGTATTATCCAGACAACACCGCCCTCCTCCATAATCTAACATCTAACCCACCAACCATCCTATTATTCATATTTTTTATTTTTTTATTTTTTTTTTGTATTTTTTATTTTTTTTTGTATTATTTTTATTTTTTATAATTTTTGTAAACATTTTTTTTTACGCAATGTGTTAATTATTTTTAAGATCATGTAATAACTTATTATATATTAAAGACTATAGGAGTTCTTATCAATAACATCATATGGTGCTGCATAAATTAGCTTGTTAATTTTTGCAATATTGGTTGAAGAGAAAATAGACAGTTAATACTAAATAAATGTTTATACAGATAATATTTTTTTAACCAAATGTAAAGGATAACCATATCTTATAGCAGTTTCTTGTACAGTTTTTAACTTATGCATTTTAAAATTATGTGAACAAATATTTTTAATTCTATGGGCAAAATTAAGTAATATACTGACATAGACAGATTTATGTAGGCAAGAATTATAATGAGTAAAGAGGTTTACTTTAAAAGGAAAGTCATTACGTTTGTCATAAATATCAAATAGAATTTTATTATCAGAAAGCGTAATATTAAGATCAAGAAAGTTAATTGTATTATTATGCATATCATTATAAGTGTATTTTAAATTTTTGTGGTATTTGATTGGTAGCGAATAGTTAGATGACTTTTTAGAATACAAAATTATTATATCATCAAGATACCTGTATAGAATACAATTAACAATAGAAGTATTGCGTTCATAATAATGTAAGTAGAGATCAGCACAGATGGATGATACAATCCCACCTTGTGGAAGACCGACTATTTGTTTAAATATTGTATTATTAAATAATATATAATTATGATAAAGAATAAATTTGCTTAAAGATTTGAAGTAAGATAAAGATACATGTATGTTAAGAGAATTCCTATATTCCTTGAATAATAAATTTATGATCCTGAACATATCTGCAATATCAATTGTATTAAATAAATCATTAAAGTCATATGTTTTGATGTACTTAATGTTTTGTAAATTTTTGATATTATTTACAAGATGTAAACTATTTTTTATACTATAGAATTTATTATTAGTTTTTGAAATATCTAGCATTTTTTTAAGTATTGTTAATAATTCTTTACCTGCATTATTGTTATAAGTATTACACCCAATAGTTATAGTACGAAACTTTATAGGAATTTTATGGAATTTTGGAATAACCACAATGTAAGGATAGTTATAATTATGATTTTTTATTTTTAGTAATTTATAATATTGAGCTATATGTCTATTTTTAATAATAGTATCAATATCTGTTTTAATGAAATTTGAACTAGAATTTATTGCTTGATTTAATAATGTAGAGTAATAATGTTTACATATGAAAGCATAGTTGTTAGGAGATTTATCGACATATGTTATGATAAATTTATTTTGTAAGTTTTTTATTTCATCAATTAATTGTTTAAAATTTAAATAGAAGGTATCGATATTCCTATAAAGTTCAATATTTAATTTATCTAAAACATTAGGCTCAATCCATTTCAAGTGGTCCAGCACTGGTCGCTCGACTATTTTTAAAAAATCTGAAATTTTTTGTACAACAACCCTAACATGATGGAAGTTCAAAATGACCGATATTTTAATTCTACTATTTTTTATTTGTGCATGGTGGCCATCTTTGTTTCCTCGTGTGCAGCGATTTTCTGAGATACTAGGATACACAAAATCGTAAATATCTCGTCTGCTATTTTCCTAATTAAAATGGGGTTTGCAGCATTTTGTTCAGAATAAAATAGGCTAAATATACTGTGGAAAAAAATTTTGAAAAATAAATTTTTACAGCTGAAAATTTAGCACAAAGTTTACGATTTTTTCCAAAATCTATCCGTTTGCAAGAGGAAAATTTTCATGCAAGGGAAACTGTCAACCTTACACAATTTTTTCTACAAATAAGTCAAAAGTGCGTGTACTCATACACCAAGTCCCAGATCTGGGAGTTAATTTCTCTTGGCGAAACAAATTCCGAAATTCGTCGAAAATTTCAAAAATCGAACTTTTTAGGCTTTGATATCTCTGGTGGGGCACGAGATAAAAATCTGAAATTTTGGCCTATGACAGTATTGTGTAGTAGCGTTATGTACAAAAAATTTCAAGAAGGAGATTCGACTACAAGCTGAGATATGACATGGAAAATATGTGAAAACAATACTGTCAAACTATTATAAAACTACTATGTAATTGTTCAACAAGACTGTCAACCTTGCACAATTTTTTCTACAAATAGGTCAAAAGTGCATGTACTCATACACCAAGCCCCAGATCTGGGAAATGATTTCTCTTTGCGAAGAAAATTCCGAAATTCGTCAAAAATTTCAAAAATCGCACTTTTTACACTTTGATATCTCTGGTGGAGCACGAGATAAAAATCTGAAATTCTGGCCTTTGATAGTATTGTGTAATGGTGTTATGTACAAAAAATTTCAAGAAGGAGATTTGACTACAAGCTGAGATATAACATGGACAATATGTGAAAACAATACTGCCAAACTATTGTAGCATACTATGTAATTGTTCATACCTCCAAAATTTTAACTTAATTATTTATGGTACAAAGTGAAATGTTAATTACAAATATCTTTTTCAAATGCTTCTGTGTGATTTAAACAATTCAGAATGTATGCTAAGCCAATACACTCTTTGTCCAGATGAACAAATCTACTAGAAATGCTATTGCAACAATTTTATTCTGAACACATTTCAGGAAAAGTAAATTATAGACATGGATTGCAACTGATCGAGTTGACATGGTTTCAATTGTTAAACCTAAAGAATTTCATTCAAGTTAAAAAGGGATGACAAAACGTGGGTGGTTTCAAATAAAATTTTGAGAAAGAACAGCCTGATGGACTGACAACAGTAACTGATCGAACTCATAACATCTCTCGTAAATAGTGTTAAGCTCCTTGTTGAGCATACATAGTATTTTGTAAATTAAATGTTTATTAATTAACTGTTTTTAACAAACGATATTTTCTGTGTAAATATTGTAATAAAAGAGACAAATCTCATTTCTCCTAATGTACTCGTAATAGCATTTCTTAAAATTTTTTTTTAAATCACCGTATTTCAGCTTGTAGTAAAATCTCCTTCTTGAAATTTTTTGTACATAACACTACTACACAACACTATCAAAGGCCAGAATTTCAGATTTTTATCTCGTGCTCCACCAGAGATATCAAAGCCTAAAAAGTGCGATTTTTTGAAATTTTCGACGAATTCCGGAATTTTTTTCGGAAAGAGAAATTATTTCCCAGATATGGGACTTGGTGTATGAGTACACACACTTCTGACCTATTTGTAGAAAAAAATGTGCAAGGTTGACAGTCTTGTTGAACAATTACATACTAGGTTTACAATAGTTTGACAGTATTGTTTTCACATATTTTCCATGTCATATCTCAGCTTGTAGTCAAATCTCCTTCTTGAAATTTTTTGTACATAACGCTACTACACAATACTATCATAGGCCAAAATTTCAGATTTTTATCTTGTGCCCCACCAGAGAAATCAAAGCCTAAAAAGTGCGATTTTTGAAATTTTTGACGAATTTCGGAATTTTTTCCGCAAAGAGAAATTAACTCCCAGATTTGGGACTTGGTGTATGAGTACACGTACTTTTGACCTATTTGTAGAAACAATTGTGTAAGGTTGACAATTTCCCTTGCAGGAAAATTTACCTCTTGTAAACGGATAGATTTTGGAAAAAATCGTACATTTTGTGCTAAAATTTCACCTATAAAAATTTATTTTTCAAAAATTTTCTATCACTGTTTATTTAGCCTATTTTATTCTGAACAAAATGCTGCAAACCCCATTTCAATTGGGAAAATAGAAGACGAGATATTTACAATTTTGTGTATCCTAGTATCTGAGAAAATCGCTGCACACGATGAAACAAAGATGGCCGCCATGCACAAACTAAAAATAGTAAAATTAAAAGAACGGTCATTTTGAACTTCCGTCATGTTAGGGTTGTTGTACAAAAAATTTCAGATTTTTTAAAAATGGTCGAGTGACCAAAAAAATATTTTCTGGACCACTTGAAATGGATTGACCCATTAAGTTTCCATTCAGTGAAGTATTCCAGAGGCTTATTGCAGTCTATCGAAATTTTATAAATAAAAAGATCTAAATCTAAATTAAACTGTTTTATGATTGATTTGATATACAGTGGTGGCCAAAAGTGTGGACATTTTTTGAAAGTTTCATGTTTTTCAACTTTGTGTGCTGGTAGAATATATTAATTTTGACTTAAATACAAATGTTTATATATCAAATTGAAGGCAATTTAATGTAGAATTTAATAACAAAAACAGTATTACAATATCTGTATTACAAAAAAAGTTATGCTCATTTAAGTAGAACAAACAAACACAAATCGTTTTGAATAATGACGGTTTTTCTAATAAAAGCGTACTGGCCAATCACAAACACTGTTCTGAGGACCAATCAAATGTCTGTAACTATAGTTTAGGTTATTTGGATAGTAAAGGAGTTATTATTGTGGAAATATTTTATGGAATGACGCATACTAGTGCAATTAAATAGAGTATTGCTGTTTTTGAATAGTTTAAGTGCTTTTTTTTAATTAAACTAATTTTAAACAATGTCACCAACAAGAAGAACTGACTGGACAGTTACAAAAAGAAGCCGAATTGTCATATTGAGAGAAAATGGCCTCTCTTATGCTGAAATTGCAAGACAAGTTGGCGGTTCAGTGACTTGTTCTGGTGTACGAAAGTTCTGTTTACGTTATGAAAAAACGAAATCAGTGGAAAATAAGGCCAAATCAGGCAGAACAAAATGCACAAATGCTACTGCCGATAGAAAAATTAAACGGCTATGCCTTCAAGATAGAAAAAAATCATCAGACGCCATTAGATGTGAAATGAATGCAGCAGGTATTGCAGTAAGTTCAAGAACGATAAGAAGAAGATTATCAGGATTTGGACTTCAAGCTAGAATTCCAAGGAAAAAACCATATTTAAATCAAAAGCAACGCGAAAAACGAGTTAAGTGGGCAAAAAAATACATTAAATGGTCAGAAAATCAATGGAGGCAAGTAATCTGGAGCGATGAGACTAAAATATCGCTCTTTGGTAGTGATGGTAGAAAATACGTGAGACGTAGAGTAGGTGAAGCACTTCATCCTGATTGCATTGAAGCAACTACAAAAAACCCGACAAGTGTCATGATTTGGGCATGTATGTCTGCAGATGGTGTAGGCCGAATTCAAGTGATTGATGGCATCCTGAATGGCAAAAAATAAATAGAAACTGTCCTGGAACCAAAATTGATACCTTCCATCAGGGATCTCTTCCCCAACAAAGCACCATTTATTTTTCAGCAGGATTCAGCTCCATGCCACACAGCAAAAGTATGCAAAGCATGGTTTCAAAATAAAGGCATAGATATATTACCATGGCCAGGAAACAGCCCTGATCTCAATCCAATTGAAAATTTGTGGCGACGTTTGAAAATTCTTGTACGAGAAAAACGTCCATCCAATAAAAGACAACTTATTGAATCTATAATTGATTCTTGGCACCATGTGATTACGAAACATGAATTGCAAACACTCGTTTACTCGATGAAAAGACGTTGTGAAGCTGTCTTAAAAAATAAGGGTTATCCTACGAAGTATTGATTGTGTAAGTATCACTTTAAAAAAATGCAAATCTAAGATAGATCTTACTATTAGTTGCATAACTTTTTTTGTAATACAGATATTGTAATACTGTTTTTGTTATTAAATTCTACATTAAATTGCCTTCAATTTGATATATAAACATTTGTATTTAAGTCAAAATTAATATATTCTACCAGCACACAAAGTTGAAAAACATGAAACTTTCAAAAAATGTCCACACTTTTGGCCACCACTGTAAGTACATGAAGGAACACGATATTTAGTACCATTAGCCATTAAATTGCGTAAAGAATCATTTTAAACGATATTAATATCCCCAGTAATAATGTGACCATGATCTTGATTTACGAAGTTACTATAACAGGGATCATTACAATAACATGGATAATTAGTATTATTGGTTAAAAATTTAGAAATTATTGTAGTTAAATATCTTACGTCCAAGTGTAACATTATATTTGAAGGATTTGTGTATAGAAAATTTTTTTATAGGGAAATTATTATTTTTATCATTAATAATGTTGTGTAGATTAATTTTATTAAGTACATTATTGGTAAAAGTAATTATGAGTTGAGTATTATTAGTTTTTTTATATGTATTTTTAGAAATTTTAACATTAAGAAGATTAATTCTATAGTACAATAAATCAAAATAAATATCACTAAAATGTGAAGTTAAATCAATAGATAGAAATACTTTATAATATAAATTTAGATGTTTCTTTTTTATTGAAAAAATGTGTTTCCTAATATCCATCCATTGATACGAGTTATTATATTCAGATTCCAACTTAATTATTTGTTGTTTGATCTCATTTCTAGAAATATATAGAATATTAGCCTTATTTTTACCTCTTATTGTACGTGTAGTTTTTTTAATAGCAGAATGATTTAATTTTGCATACGTACTACTATAATGTTCATAATTATAAGTATTAGTAAAGACAATGTTAGTACGATTGAATAATTTAGAATTTAGACCATAAGGATATAAAGAATTACGAGATTTAATATAAATTGATTCATAAAGTAATCTATCATTTAGATTTTTATGCATACTTAAGATTTTGATGGTTATATTTTGAAAGTTATGGGGCCTGAAATGTATATGTTCAACATTAATAGAGTTGTTTTTTAAAATATCCTGTCTATGTTGATTGATTCTTCTATGCAAAGATTACATGTTTGACTTATATATTCTAACTTACAGATGTTGCAATTAATTGAGTATATTACGTTGTATGCCTTACAAAATAGCACATTGTTTTTAGAACTGGAATCATTATCAATTTGTTGTGTATCTGCATGAGGGCAAGTTAAGCATTTGGGAGATAAGCACTTTTTAAATTTAAGTTTAATCGAGGGACAATATGACAGGTAACTGTTTGACGATCCAAAGAAATCCCTATCTATTTCTTTGTACCGAGCATTAGACATCTTACATTTTGAAGAGCCTAAATTGCCAGTCGCTAAATTTGTTTTGTAACTATTCATCATAAGAAAGATTATTTATATCCAATAGGACAAAATATATTACATAAAAATTAGTATAAGAACAATTTATAATACTATATAAATTTAAGCTAAAAAAAGAAATTGACATAATATATATATATCAGTTGAAATCTTGGCTATTTGATTAAAAAATGATAACTGACAAAATATATTGAATAAAAAAAATATATGTATCATTTAATTCCCTAATTAATTTATATCACTAATAAAGATAAAATAAAAGTAATTAAATTAAAAAATAATTTTCAATAATAATAAAGTGAAAGTACTTGATTACATAAATAATAATTATATATACAATATTTACACGAAAAGAAAAAATCCCAAACTTAAATCCAAAAGTAGTCTCATAGTAAATAAATTATGCAGTACACATAAACATAATATCCTAGAAATAAAGCCCCCATGTTTAATTACATTTCAACTAAATTTCAATATGGTAAAATCCGAAGTTATAACAATGGTAGATATTTCTAAAAAGTATTAAAGAAGCAGCAAGAATAACAAATTAAAGAAATACATCATTTCATGCGCTGTGCAGCATCAAAGTAATGTATTTTAAAAAAATTTAAAAATAGGTTAATTTATGCCAAAATGGGCCTAAAGTGAAATAATCCACTAAAAGCTGCAAGAATCCATGTTATCTTATGATAACATAAATGACATAAAAGACTAAACTATCCTTTAATGATTGTGCTTATGCATCATATCATTATGGAAGTTGAATATATAAATACTTTTGTAAATACATCCAAAGTTATTCAGACAATACCAATAAAAGAACCAATGAAACCAGTATTTTTACAAACATATTATTAAAAACAGTTGAAGTTTGAAGAGAAATAGAAGGCAGATTACCTATATATATATATGTAGCATTACAATTTCGCCTTTTTTCTGCTCGAAATGACACTTAAATCATGAATCTATCTTAAGAGGAACTGGAAATAATCATTTTTTTTCCTGCCAATGGAAATGACTTGCTTGTGAAAATCCATTTTTCCTCATGATGGGTTTTTCAACATTTCTTACATTCACAGTGTTAAAAGTCAAGAACAGAAAAAGATAAATAGTTGAATCTTGTAACATGTATTTTTTTATTGTTTCACTTTAACTTTGATTCAGCAAATGCGTGGTAGAAATTTCTGACTCGCTAATAGATATCCACACAAACATCTTTTATTTATAGTTATGGACATTTATTCTGGCTTTAAATTAATACCTTAGATAATTGGTAATAAATAAAAATTCTGAGCCTGAGTACATCAGCATCTGCCTTGGACTGTTCCCATCCAAATGTTTAGAACACTGTGCACAGCAAATATTTATAGCCATCGCTGACAGACAGACACGCAGAGAGGCAACTTTCTTTTATTAATATACTTAAAATATATTTAATCTTGAAAAGTTAAATAAAAATAAGCAACTGGGGTAAAATGAAAAAAAAAGTAAGTGACAATATTTTTTCTTGGGTTAGAAAATATGCAGAAATTAACCCGTTAAATGTCTAGCCAATAAATTAAGGACCATATTGCACGGGAAATGAAAATCGCGAAGATTAAGGGTTCAGTTATTCAAGGGAAGATTAAGTTCATTTTTAAAACAGGTTTTGAAAGTGGAAGTAACTTTATAAAAAATATCTGCGACCAAAATCAAAAAAATAATCCTCAGCATGCAAAAAAATATTTAAAAATGTCAAAATGCGAAAGAGTTATTAGAAAAAAGCCATAGGAATAGCATTAACTCGCAAGTGTCTTCGCGGGCAGGGAAGGGCCCTTATGAGGCTACTTCACTCAAATGAAAAGACTCGTTCGCTAATGCTAATCCTATGGAAGAAATTTATGAAGATATCTCGGTTGCGTTTTAATATTTTTAAATGATTTTTTTTTCATTGGATAGGTGAGATTGGTCTCAATGCAGGCCTTTTTTTATTTTTTCGATTTTGGCTGAAGATGTTTTTTATGGGGACACTTTCCCTTTCCAAACCAGTTCCTTAAATAAAAGCGTTCTTATAAAAAGTATCTGGAAACAAAATCAAAAAAGTAAAAAACGCTATGCATACAGATCGGTCTCAACTATCCAATGCAAAAAGTTTCATTTAAAAATATTAAAATGCACCCGAGATATCTTTATAAATTTCTTCCATAGGATTAGCATTAGCGAAAAGGACTTTTCATTTAAGTGAAGCAGCCTCTTAAAGGATTGACTCATTATCAAGTACAGACTAGTCATGGTGGAATATTTATGAATAATGGAGTTATTCATAAAGAGGAGAAGACATACGGACTACACTGATGTTGTTTACCAGTTGCGAGTGAAATAACTGAGGTTGTTGTCACAAGATGACGGCTGTTTTTTAAATCGGATCAACAGTTTCTGATTACATCGATAAAAACTGCCACCAGTAAACTTCAATAGAAAATTTCCTCTTATTTATATGCCTTATTGATAGTGAAAATTCTGTCACTATGATTAAGAAATTATTTTTCTTTTTACTGGTGTCAGCTTGCCCAGGTAATATAATCTTTTCACTGACACTGACAAGAGGTTGTGCTGCTTGTTACAATATGGCGGAACAACTACCGCCGATGTAAGCTTCTTCCAGTAAATTTAAATGCGAGTTTTTGTTATTAATTTTAATTAAAATTTTCTTTTAAAGACCCTTTTGCATAACGAGAAAAAATCTACTTAAGCTTACAGGTGGAAGTTTTCCGTGGTGGTATTTAACACCTGGAAAACGGTTACAGTGGTAGCTTCACTTTATTTAAAGATATGGTAATTCCTCTTTCTTAATAGTTCCGTGCAGGGTTGGCAGTTTTGCCTACATTTTTATTCTGAAATTCTACTTCATACCAGAAAATTATGATGAAGAATTTTAACCTTAAGTAATGAAAAAAAAGTTTGCCATTAAGTAAATCTGAAAAAAGTACCGTATTTTCTGGCGTGAATCTGAATTTTCTGACTAACAGTGGAGGCCAAACTGGCAACCCTGGTTCCATTTTATGAATTAGTGAGAAAAAAATACCGGATGATCCAAATGTCAAGAAGAACTTTAAAAATGAATAACTCGAAAACAAATAAAGATGCAAAGATACGATTTCCACCAAACGGATAAAAAAGAAACTGGGTTTTGTGAGGCAACGAGAAAAAATAATTCTTTGGGCGACCAACAGATGGCGCTATAGTATTTTATTGCACCAAAAGATGATTTACAAATGAAAAAATGTTGAAAACTTACAAGTCAGCATATTTAGAGTTAATTAGTATTATTACAGTAAATTTTCAATGTGCTGTGCATCATTCAGAAGTACAGCCGTCAGACGAGGCACCACACCGTTATACAGCATTTAGTAGCATTCCTTGCGTTATGGCAGACACATTTTAGTGGATGGCATCTTTCAGAGCTACTGTTTTACTAAGAGGGCATTCTAGACTTTGGACAGCATTTCGATGCATAAAAGCTTCGACTACCAGTACCAGTTGCTGTTGGTCCTTTTTACATCATTTGTTGCTTTGCAAAATCCTACATTAGAAATTCGACAGCGCCATCTGTTGGTCGCCAACAGATTTATTTTTTTTTTCATCGCCTGGTTTCTTTTCCATCTTTTTAGTGCAAACCGTATATCTTTGTATCTTGACTCATTTTTGAATTATTCATTTAAAAATGAGTTCGTCCTGACTTTTGGATCACCCGGTATTTTTCAAAATCCACCTCATTCAAGCCACATGGTGTCCGATTTGACTTTCTGTCCTTAAAGAATAAAACATGCTTCAATAGAAAATGTATTTTCAATATTTACTTTTATTTCATCTGTATGGAGACATTATTACTTTAAAACATTTTATGTGTTTCAGATAATACTAAAAACATTTTTTTTCTCTTGAAAAAGAACTGTCCATATCAAAGCACATACCATGTCATCATATCTGTATGAAATTTATTTTCATCAACTGAAGCATTGAAACAAGCCACTCAAAGCTCTATCTGTGTATCGATAATCAATGAAAACCTACAATTTCGAGGTCACTTCTTCATAAACAGCCATTCATCAAGCGTAAAGAATTATAAATTTCTAAATTAGGGCTTGAAACTTGGCAAGTTTGAAAAGTAATTTCTCGAGCTTAAAACTGAAACAGAAATCTTTAACATTTTCCAACATTGTTGAAATGTGTTTATGAATTGCGTTTGTGAGGTTATTCTCTAAATCTCGCAAATAAACTAAGATTGCTGCGTAATTTTTATATGATTTTGATATTTAGTATAGACTGATCGGTATTGAAAATGAAGTATTCTATTATATTGAGGTCCATTAATTTTTTATTCTATAGGTCTCTTTATATTCTATATTGTAGTTCTGTTCATCTGTAGTTCATCAGGGCTCCCAAATGGTCCGCGAACTGAACATCAGAATTTTTTTAGAGAAATTTTCCTTTTAAATTTGTCTTGCAAATTGCCAAGAAGCCACGTTTGGAAGTTGATTCTAGCGCAAACGTATCATGAAATTTTCTGTTAAAATTTGCTGATGTTCAGTTCGCGGACCATTTGGGAGCCCTGGGTACATTCAATATTCTATTACATTATAATCTATGGGGGAAGACCATTTTATTTATTTAACGATATTTTTAACATAATGTGCCTGCTTTAAATCACTGAAATGGACTACAACTGCTTCTTAGAAATATATAATGCGTAGCGATTATAGTTCGTTCACAGAAACATACAAAATATTTACATTATATTACGATCTTTGAGGAAATATCGGTTGCGGTGCATTTTATTGATGTTATGATACTTCAAACATAATGGCAATACCGATAAAAATGTGCAGTACAGAATGCCTTTTATAGATTATGAAGTGCGTCCTATATATCGTTTTTTTGCAGAGAGTCACAAAATTATTTCTTTACAGGACTCACTGTGATTGAAAAGTGCTGGACATGGATAAAGGAAGTATGCACTTTTAAATTTATTTAATTTTTAGTAAATTATGTGTGTATGCATTCTATACATCATACACAGGACTGCACGAGACATTTCGTACACATTGTGCATAGCGACATCAATTGCTGAAAATGGGTATTTACTGAGTTATGCGTTATTTAATATGCTTATGTAGATATTTCATTTCATTGTATGGAAATACATAATAAAATTCTGTTGCTTTGAAAAGACTTTCATAATCTGTGCCTTATATATGGTTTTTCCTTTATGTTTAATGTAAATGGCCATTTTATCATAATAAAACTGAAGCAAACATTTTATGAAGTGTTTCGTAAAATAATTCATATCTATTTCCTGATCGACAATTGTTTATTGAAATTGCTGAACAAACATTTTTTTTATGAAATTGATTTTTTTTAATCTATTACACTGTTTAAAAAAATCTGTGAATTCACAGTAAAACTACTGGAAGTATAGTTATCGGATTTTTTTTCCGTTTCGTTAATAAATTTTGGGGGAATAAAAGAAGAAAAACTCCATTTGTGGAAGTGGTAACTTTCCGTCATAAAGTTGGTATAAATTTCACGTTAAAAAGATGCTTAATAATCTTTAATCTTGATGACAAAAGGCAATGCAGTTGTAATTCAGCAGCACACAAAAATCACACAAAAGAGTCAAAATTCTTCCGTTGCTTTTTTTTTCATTTTTGCGCAGCAACAAGTTAGTCTTATAAATATAAAAAAAAATACAGCAGTTAACGGTATATCTCCGTTGTTTCCTTCCATCTCTCTCCCTTTTTTCCCCCAAGAAATGTGAAAAGTTTTCCAAATTTTAACGGAAAATGGCGTTTTGTCTAGGAAATTCACTTTTTATGTCAAATTCAGGAAAAATATATCCGTCAACTTCACATTATTTTTAACGGTGTCGGTTTGATGTTTCATTCGAAAGAACACATAGATATACATTTAAGAGAAATACTAAACTTCTTGGTTAGGAAACTTACTTACTGTAAAAAATAAGCAATTTTAAACACACTGAAATGAAATGCGGAGATTTTAGTGTCAAAGTCAGCCAAAGATCACCTCTTATTACCACTTCTATCTAAATTGTAAAATTCCTCTTATTTAATTTTGGAGAGAGAGGGGCTGTATAATATCATTTTTAAAAAAAAATATGCAAATATCTATGTTCATCTACTTTCCATTATATTAAAAAAATATTTTTTAAATTATTTGTAAATAAACAAAAAATTATGATACACTTAAAAAAAGCAAAATTTTAATCAATGGACTGTTTTGTCGTTTTAAGCGTACGTTAAAATGATATTTTGGTAAAATTTTTCATTCCGATTTTCTTTTACATTGTTTCACTTTTACGATTCAAAATCTGATTTAATTTCTTTTCTACACTGTAAAAAAAATCTGTAAAGGTCCTAAACTTTTTCTAGGAAACTGGGATTCCTAGAAATTTTCCTGTAACGGTAACAGCAAAAATTCAAGTTTCAGGATCGATTACATGAATTTTTCCTCTTTTCGTTACATGAAAAGTTCTTGAAATCCCAGTTTCCTAGTAAACGTTTAGTACATTTACAGATTTTGTTTTACAGTGTACAATTACTAGAAATGGAGTTATGAAATTTTAATAAACAAGGCATTCAATTTAGGAAATAAGCAGGATGTACAGGAAAAATGTAAGCAATTCTTTTATGCATGGTTTTCTCACTTTTTTTAAAAACTACAAAAGCACTAATAAACCCTAATTCATTATTTCTAGACTAAGTTTTTTAAGATAAGAAATCTATAAATGCACTATCCTGGGCAGTCAAATTTCCTGTTATTTTTATGCGCGATAAAATGTTTTTAACACCTTCCAATGAAAATTTGTCCGAATGCTTTACATATTAGTTATTATGGCCTAAATTAGAGTTTAAGCTCTGTGTCATAATGTAGATATTTTATTGATACATGAATATAAAAAATATATATGTATCTTTGAGCATATTTTGTAGTATTTTAATTAATTTTGAAGATTTGCAAAACGCATAGTCCGGCGTTCAGGTAAGTGTAATAGCAGTATGTACTATAAAGAAAATTAAAAAAAAAGGTTAATTCGAGTGCACAAAGTAAATTTTGCTAGAAAAAAATGTTATTTAACAAATTACAACTACTTTTTCGAAAAATGATACTTTCAAAGACTAAAATTTTATAACTTTATAAAAAAATTCTATACTTAAATTAGTAATAATAATAAGCATCGTTTTTATGATGATCATAACGAGACCTATACTGCGTACGCCATGCATTAAACATTAACATTCCTAGACCAATAATAATAAAAAAAACAGTAGTTTATAGATATACTGCTTTAAATATTTAAAATGTACATTTTTATTTGATGGAGTTAATCAGACTGACTTCTTAACGCCTCATATTACGTACGACATGGATTAAACATTAATATTCCTGGACCCATCATTAGCACATTTTAAATGAATTTTCAGTTTTATAATTTTTGGAACTGCAAATTTTTACACTTCTAAAATTCGCACATTTTCAATTGTTACAGCATTGCTTAGAGATTAAAATGCACTTTAAATTGAAATTTGTTTGAAATCTTTATGACATTTTTTTTCAAATTATTATTAATTTTTTTTAAAGTTTTTATGACTTTTATTGTTATTGTAGCAACAGAACTATTTGATTTTTGGACATTTAACTTGGACCAATCAGAAAACGATTAAAATAAAAAATAGAAGTAATCCATTTTTTGACATTAAACTTGGACCAAACAGGAAACGAATAAAATAAAATAAGTTGCGGAATTCAACTAATAAAATGGTTCAGATATGCTTCAGATTTCCCAATTCTCTACCAAAAACAACAATTTTCAAAAAATTTTTAAAAAAGCAAACAACTCCAACTTTTTAAGAAGTTTATGACGATATTGAAAAGATTTTATATTTTTTCGTTATTTTCTGTATTATGATTTAAGCAAAAGTATATGAATTTATTGAATGTTGTACATTAAAAAAAGTGCTCCGAAAGTAAGCCGATACCTTAAAGAATTCTTACGAAGAAATGTTTTCCATTACGAGACAAAATCTCGTTTTCTTTGTAAGTAAATGCATCGAGATATAATTCATTCGCTAGCCCTTTTTTCACATACTTCATCTTATTGGTAAATCTGAAATTCAAATTTGTTGCGTTCAAGCTTTAAAATAAATCACTTCACTTCTAAAGGCCATGAAATTTACACACAATGTTAGAGCTATTACTCTTCAAAGCTTTTTGTAGAATTGAAACTTTCGAGACAATTGTTCTAAAGTGAAAATTCGATGAAAATATTTTAAATTTATATATATATGTATGTATAGATAGATAGATTTCAATCCGGTATAATTTAGTTATTCTTCAATTGAACAAAGGTAATGTCAGACACGAAACAAAGAGAGTGTGCGTAGCTATCGTTATTTTTGAGTACACCACTAATTCAGAATGCTAATGTTTGACATATTTAATCGCACAATTTGTGCAAATTTCCATCGATTAAATGAGGTGAAGATTATGATTCGTAAATTGTAGTCCGCAAAGAAAAGAACCGATACCGTTATATATAATAATGACAAATCATATTACGTGCAATTTTCTAAAGAATAAGACGATAATTTAGTTTCATATGTATATAAAAAGTCAATGGAATAACATGTATTTTCTTGTTGTATATACCGGGTGTCCCAAAAATGATTGATGGATTTTAAAATTCAATAATTTGCAAACGGTGACAGCTATTTAAAAATTTTTTGCAGGAAGATTATGTATAATGTCATGAGTTTTTTTACCGTAATTTTTTATTTTAGTTCGCATCTCAAACAATAGGTGGCACTGACGGCGATTGAAGGCCAGGTCGACTCTTCTCTCAACACTGATCACCTGGCTTTCAATCGCCGTCAGTGCCACTTATTGTTTGAGATACGAACTAAAATAAAAAATTACGGTAAAAAACCTCATGACATTGTACATAACCCTGCTGTAATTTTTTTTTTTAAATAGCTGTCACCATTTGCAAGTTATTGAATTTTAAAATCCATCAGTCATTTTTGGGACACCCGGTAAATGGTATGCATTTTACTCTCGATTTTTAAGCCTATTATTTTGTTATTGTGTTTAGTTAGGTGCTCTCGTATTTAATGATATATATTTATTGAGTTATGGAAAGTGTAACCAAAACACATGCAATAAAATTCATTTTTCTTTAGCTGTTATTTAGTTCTTTATACTAAATGGTTATGAGAATGGAGTTTAGTCTTATTTCAAGTAGAATTCTCATTTCATTATAATATATGACAAATGTTTTACACCACTTGTTCTATGTATCGAAAATTAAGTGTTTATTTGCAATAAAAGAATGCAATTAGATTATTTTCTGAGCATTGAATTTCTTTCTGCGTCTACATAACAAATTCTAATCGTACAAAGCAACTCGCATCCATGTCTGTGGCCCACTCTAGGGCAAATGGTCCTCTTTATGCTACCGTAGAGCTACCACTTTTCGGAATAAAAACTTTCACTTTACTTGGCACTTTATCTGTCACATTATGAATTCATCAAATTTTTACATTCTAAAGCATTTTACGTAAATTGTTTAAATTAAATTAAAAGATTTACATGATCATTTTAGAAGGATTTTAGAAGGGTGAAGGATTAAGAAGGATTAATTAAATTTGAATTTACAGGGATTTTGTGCAATATTTATAACCCCATTTAATTTTTTTTATTTTGAATTGTTTTCTTAGTATTTTGTAGAATTATAAAATGTACAAATATGATGTTTTTACAATATAAATATTTTCGAATGGAAAAAAAAAACCCTATCCTACACCCTCAGCGTCAAGAAAGCTGAAAAGATACAAAGGCAAAAAAAATCATCCTTTTAAAAATATTTTTGTTTCGTGTAGCCAATAATGCTTTTGGAACAAAATAACGTAATGTATCTGTAACTCACTCTAAACAATATTAGAACTAATTGGCGCATTAAAAGAATTTTATAATAAGTAATTTTTATTTTACTTATAAGTACCGTCGGTAGATAAAGGGTTAAACTTTTTTTTTCATGAACCCGGGAGAATGCGCGAAAACCCAAAGTATGGATGATTTTTACTTTGTCACCAATAAATAAAAATAATAATTGTTACCCAATTTTGTCGGAGACATATGTTGCAAATTCTGCGATAAAAAAAAAGTTGAAGGATATTTTTAAAACAACAATGGTCGCAATTGTAAAAACCACACGCACTCTGGGTGTATCCTGCTCGGTTTAAATTATCCCAGGAAATATAAGGCGAATCTAACTTTCCGCAAATAATGATTAGTGTGGCCATTGATACCATCTACTGATGAATAAATTCCATTGCTCTATGTTAAAATATTCTATGAAAAAGAAAAATAAATCGCCGAATGATACAGAGAAGTTTACCAACTTCCGGTTAAATATATAATATGATTATATAATATGTTATTAAATTTATAATATGAAGGCTGTTTGAAATTGAATTTAAAAATCAACAATTTAACTAAAACATGTTGTGTAGTTTTTGCTTTCAACTTTTTTACCTGAAAGGCGTTTGTCCTAACCATTTCAGAAAGGTAATCTTGGACCTTAAATTTGGAAACCCTCTGTCACTAACATCTACCATAAAGAGTGACGGTGTATTACTTATACCACTTAATATTAAGCACTTGAAGGGCGATGGTTTATTTTTGAACCACTTAAATTTAATCCCCATACGTTATAGTGGCACTGAAACTTTCCAGTGGAAAATGTCCCATTTTTAAATATGTAAATAAAAGAATTTTGCTTTTTTCAAATGAAACTTTTTATAAATTCAGCACATAAAAGACCTACACGTTCACCGACATTCAGCTAATTACATTATGTGAGGTCTGCTTTTTAATGATGATATAACCTCTTCAGTTCTGAAGCTAAAATAATAATACGAATACTTATTTATTGATTTTTTCCAAACAAAAGGGCATTGTAAATGTTTAAAAAAAAAATTATAAATTAATAATTTTGGCACTTAGTAATTTAGGTTAAAATATATGGATCTAAAATTACAGACCACCTTAAAATATCAATTTAATAACCATTAACCTATATTACGCAATCTCAAATTTAAGAGCTTTAAACAAATACATAATTTATAAATCCCCAATAAAATTTATGGAAAATGATTTAAGTTAAATACTCATGAAAATTTATCACTTTCTTGGTTACACTATTTTTTGGACATTTTTAGGCATTTTGAAAACTTAGATGAAAATAATATTTATTTTATGAGGGATTCAGCTAATATGCAGGCATTTATTCGTTTGCTTTCAGCGCAAAGAATCATTCAGCTATTAAGAAGTAATATAAAAATATAAAAAAATTAGATATTTTAGTATTTATAAGTAAAAAAGCACAGCTCCCTAAATGGGGACTGCTGGGCAGATCTGGACTCCTGTAACGGAAATTCTTAATTAATTATGCCAGCACACCCTAAACCCCTAGTGAATTAGGTAAGCCACTCTTAATCACTTAATTTTAGAAAATTCATAGTGCTAAGTAAAAAAAAAATAGTCAATATCTAATAAAAATAAAAGTGATCGTTAAAGGTCCTGGTTAAATCCTTAGATAATGGTAAGGCATAAGCCTTCACTCTACCCTATTTGCGTTGTGTAATTTTGAAAAAGGAATTAACTTTTAGACGGTAAGTAAATATCAGAACTTAAAATACAAAAACAGACTTTTTAACCTAAGTATAATTGAATCTTAGAAAACTATACTAACAATACAGTAAAATAGGACTCATGGTCGAAATGAAATATACAAGTTTAACAATTAATATACATTTATTTACAATATTATTTACAAATTAAAGATGTGTCACACGACACATCGGATTCAAACATGATAAAAAAAAATAACAGTTAAACATTTATTCACACAATTATTAGTGATAATTCTAGAATAAAAAATTTATTTTAATAATTCATTACTCTAATTCTTGGGTACCAATTTGAGCGTACAGGCCAATTCTACTCATATTTCTTTTTTTTAGCCCTAAATAAAACTTGGGAAACAATAAAATTAAAATGCAGTACCTTTGTATCTTTAGTCGTTGAGAGAAATCTAGAACAGCAAGAGCAGTCATTGTCAGCGTCCGTTGAATCTATCCTCCTCGGATGTGGTGACACTTAGTAGAACCTGCCAATAGCACACACTCACTTTCTTTCGACTCATAAACATCGAGTTTCAAACTAATTTTAGTGGAGGTTTTCACCTCAAAAGAAAGCTTTCAAAAACCAGGAGCATCTTTTTCCTTTTCAGCCAGCATCCTGCATCATTCTGCATCCCCCCCCCCAAAAAAAGAACTCTCAATCTTCTCATCCATAGCAGGCGGGGCTAACCCCCTTCTCTCCCTCATACACCAGAGATGATCAGTAAGTTTTTTTTACTGATGACACCTCGACAGGGATTCGCTGGCCCTTTGTACGAAGAGAGGGAACTCCTCTTCTATCGCCTGCCTTCCCGTCCGATAGAAGAAAAAAAAGCCGCGAATTTACAACTTGGTGTGGGGTCTCAATTTTATTACTCTGTCATAAATTTGCGTATAAATCCAGTCCTGACAATACTGTCAAGACATTGTGTCCAAGGCGCCAGGTCGTCGGAACTCCTGATAATTGGCTTGTTTTGCTTCTTAACATGTAAATAGCACTAACATGAAGTATAATACTCTTTACAAACATTCATATTACATATAAATATACATATATAACATCAGAAAATTAATTATATGCTTAATATACACTTTTATAATCAGCACTAACAATATTAATAATAAAATTTCAAAAATAATTATGTACAATTTCTTTTATCCATATGAATATCAGTAGAATTGCTGGATCCTTACATGTTTCCAGCAGGGACACAGGGACCGAAGAGGTTAAAAACAAAAAAATGTCTCTGACATATGTTATTAGGTGTCTTCAAACTTTTTGACTGAAAGTTGTTTGTCACCACAAATTTAGAATGTTAATCTGCTACTTATTGTATTGGAAAGTTCCTGCCATTAACTGATAATGTTGTGATTCCACTAGCTCGAAGAGTGATGGAATTTTACATATACCTCTTAAAATATACACTTTGAAGGGCAGTACCTCATTTTTGGGCCACTAAATCCCTAAACAACTCATTGGCACCGAAATTTTGGAATGAGAAATTCTTTTGTTCTGTACAATTCAAAAAAGTTTTGCGTTTCATATAAATTTTTTTGTAAATTCTGGTTTCATTCAATTATTACAGCATTTTACTGAGAGAAGTACTTTTTTTCAAACACTTTGAAGGGCAATACCTCATTTTTGGGCCACTAAATCCCTAAACAACTCATTGGGACCGAAATTTTGGAATGAGAAATTCTTTTGTTCTGTACAATTAAAAAGTAGTTTGGGTTTCATATAAATTTGTTTATAAATTCTGGTTTCATTCAATTATTACAGCATTTTACTGATAGAAGTCCTTTTTTCCTAAAAAGATTAATCTCTTGAAGGACGGTGACCCATTTTTGGACCAATTAATTTCAATCTCTAAATACCAAAATGGCATTGGAATTTTCGAATGAAAATTTTGCTTTCATTAAGGATGACAATCATAGGCGGATTACTTGCAAAGTTTGTACGGTCGCTTGAATTGTAAGATCAGTATTTTCAAAAAAATATTCCGTCTTATTTAATCTAAGATAATGTAAGCGAAGAAAACCGTACAAGTTCTAAAATAAATGGCCCTAATAATTAAGTATATATGTTATTTGATAAATATGAACCAGAATGAATCGGTGTGAATTAATTTTAATATATTTTTTAACTATTTTAGGTGCAAAGTAACTATGCTTCTCAAATCTTAAATCTTATCAAAATTCACGTTCAAAATGACTTTCGGTGGATAATCTGCGAATCGAACAATATAGTTTGAAACCAGAAATTATAATATTTGAAGCCATATATTTACTGCAATCTAAAATGTTACATTTTTCTTTAAAAAATTTTGAGTCGAGGAATGATAGTTTCATCGTCGTATTTTAAACGCCCAAATTACGATGCTTGTTTTACTTTTTTATATATTTTTTTTAATGTCGTGTAACTAACACAATGTTATTAAACAATTTCAGGGACATGTTTCGGCATCTGGGAATAAAATTATTTTGACTAACTAATTTCACACAGCCGTATAAATTAGTAGTTCCTTTTTATTTAAATTATAAATTATTATTAATTTTAAGTACATGAATGCACATTCAAGTAAAAATACCATAAGTATGTAAAAAAAAAGACTACTTTATAACCAAAATAAATCTATAGATTATTTATATTTCTAAATCGATACCAATTCTCATCAGGCTTTGCTATACAGAAAAAATATTCTAAACAACAAAATTACTACTCACTAAGGTAAATTGCTTTGATCTGCTATATTCCATCATTGTAAATATCGTATTATACATTTTCGTAAAAATCTTTTATTTCTTTCTTGTAAAATGCATGTATCAACACTCTTTGGAAAACATATGTTTCTTTTTGTTTTTATTTTGTTTTTACTTTATATGACCAGAAGTTCTTTAGTGATATCAATAAAATATAATATGTCACTATAATATATACGACATATACGTATACGTAACATATACGTATACATGCACTTATGACAAATTAGTAAAAGTCCTTCTAGGATATCTCCAAATTCTTTTAAAAATATGTATCTTTAAATCGTTAAAAATATTTATACCTCATTCATATATCAGACACACTCTATACTGTCTAGTACTCCACTTCTCACGAAAAATGTTGATATATTCAACAATAAATGTATATATTCAATAGATATGTTGAATAGATATATGTATATGTGGATATATATGTATATATGAAAATGTATATATTCAATGACCAGACACAAAAGCTCAGATACAGCTAGGAGTGCCTTTACATATCTGTAACATGCTCTAGTCAAAATGCTATTTGCTGAACATGAACAGGAATCTACTTTCACCCAAAATGATAAACACTTTTCCTCATCGGTGAGAACAAAACATATTGACATTGTCTCTCGTGGGATTCTTTTGTCCATCATGTATGTCTAACATAAAAACTATTTGTAACTACAAAACTACTTCACGCTAGAGTAGCTCGCTTTTCTCTGCTAAATTTCATCATTATAAATAACGTATTATAACATTTTACAAAAAAAGCATTTAATTATTTCTTTAAAAATACATGTATCTTTGGAAAACAGATCTTTTTCCATTTTTAAGAACATACGTTATTTAATAATGTCATTAAAATATAATTCGTATAGATGCACTTGTAACAAACTCTTAAAATTAACTATAGGATTCTCCACATATTTTAAAAAAATGTGTCTTTAAATCATTAAAAAATATTAATAAAATACCTCCCCATTGATATCGCAAACACACTCTATACTGTCTCATCAAACTGGCCTCTATACAGAATACTCAACATCTCGCAAAAAATGTGGATTTATTCCATAATCATAGAATATATTCAATGGATATGCTCAATGGATAAATATACATATTCAATGACCAGACACAAAAGCTCAGATACAACTAGGAGTGCCTTTAAATATCTGTAACACTCTCCAGTCAAAATGCTATTTACTGAATATGAACAGGAATCTACTTTCCCCGAAAATAATAAATACTTTTCCTCATCGGTGAGAACAAAACATATTGACATTATGTCTCTCGTGCATTAGTACGGTTTCTTTGTCCATCATGTATGTCTAATAGAAATATGATATTTTCTTGGCTATCTGTTTCGAAAGTAATCAGGCCCTCTGTCAAGACACGCAGTCACAAATTCATCTGTGATGACATTAAGCCACAACCCTACATCTTAAGATAAATCAATACAGTTTCTGTCAAAAGATACTTGACCTTTTTTTTGTCTTTTCCAGACAACATATCTTTTGTAGGCTTCTCAATATTAGATTTCATATTCTGATTCCTTTATTTGTGTGAAACTTGTTTCCCTTTTTTGGATTTTTATATTACATGTTGAAGTATTGATTAGATTTTTTCTCTTTGAGGGTTTAGATGAAGAAGATTACAAGATTTTGATATGTTTCAAAGCATTGAGGGTTATTTTCTATATCGAAAAAGTTTGAAATAACATTAATTTTCGTATAAAAAACCTTTAATTATTTCTTTAAAAATAGATGTATCAAAACTCTTTGGAAAACATATATTTTTGTTACTTTATAACGGCGGAAGTTCTTTGGTGATGTCAATAAAATATGTCATTAATATATAACTCGTATAGATGCATTAGTGACAAATTCTTAATATTAGCTCTAGGATTTCTTTAAATTCTTTTAAAAGTATGTGTTTTTGAATCGTTTCTAGATATTAATGAAATACCTCCCTATTGATATATCAGACATGCTCTATAATGTCTATCACTCCACTTCTCACTAAAAATGTAGATATATTCAACAATAAATGAATGGATATAGTCAATGCATAAATATATATATTCAATGACCAGACACAAAAGCTCAGATACAGCTAGGAGTGCCTTTAAATATCTGTAACATGCTCTAGTCAAAATGCTATTTGCTGAACATGAACAGGAATCTACTTTCCCCGAAAATAATAAACACTTTTTCCTCAAAGGTGAGAAAAAAACATATTGACGTTATTTCTCTTGTGCATTAGTACGGTTTCTTTGTCCATCATATATGTCTAACAGAAAAAAATATTTGTAACTATGAAACTACTTCTCGCTAAATTAAGCTCGCTTTTGTCTGCTACATTTCATCATTATAAATATCGTATTATAGCTTTTCAAGGAAAAATCCTTTACTTATTTCTTTAAAAATACATGTATCTTTGGAAAACATATCATTTTACATTTTAAGAATGCAAATTATTTAGTAATGACAGTAAAATATAATTCATATCGATACATTTGTAACAAACACTTAAAATTAACTCTAAGATTTCTCCAAATATTTTTAAAAATATGTGTCTTCAAATCATTAAAATTCATTAATAAAATACCTCCCCATTGATATCTCACACACACTCTATACTGTCTCATCTAACTGTCTTCTATACTCAGTACTCAACATCACACGAAAAATGTGGATTTATTCAATAATTAAAGAATATAGTCAAAGGATATGTTCAATGAATAATTATATATATTCAATGACCAGACACAAAAGCTCAGATACATCTAAGACTGCCTTTAAATATTTGTAACGTGCTCTAGTCAAAATGCTATTTGCTGAACATGAACAGGAATCTACTTTCACCTAAAATAATAAACACTTTTCCTCATCGTGCGAACAAAACATATTGACATTATGTCTGTCGTGCATTAGTAGGATATTTTTGTCCATCATGTATATCTAACCAAAAAAAAAAAACTACTTGTAAACACAAAACTACTTCTCGCTAGAGTAGCTCGCTTTGGTCTGCTATATTTCATCATTGTAAATATAGTATTATAGGTTTTTGTAAGGAAAAAAAAAATTAATTGTTTCTTTAAAAATCCATGTTTCTTTGGAAAACATATCTTTTTCATTTTTAAGAACACAAGTTCTTTAGTAATGTCAAAAAATTATAATACGCTATTAAAATATAATTCGTACAGATGCACTAGTATCAGTCTTTTAAAATTAACTCTAGGATTTCTCCAAATATTTTAAAAATATGTATCTTTAAATCATTAAAAATATTAATAAATTACCTCCCCATTGTTATCTCAAACATGCTCTATATTGTCTCATCTAACTGTCCTCTATACTGTGTACTCCACATCACACGAAAAATGTGGATTTATTCAATAATGAAGAATATAGTCAATGGATAAATATATATATACATTGACCAGACGCAAAAGCTCAGATACAGCTAGCAGTGCCTTTAAATATCTGTAACATGCTCTAGTCAAAATGCTATTTGCTAAGTATGAACAGGAATATACTTTCCCCGAAAATAATAAACACTTTTCCTCATCGGTGAGAACAAAACATATTGACATTATGTCTCTCGTGCATTAGTACGGTTTCTTTGTCCATCATGTATGTCTAACAGAAATATGATATTTTCTTAGCTCTCTGTTTCGAAAGTAATCAGGCCCTCTGCCAAGACACGCAGTCACAAATTCATCTGTGATGACATTAAGCCACAACCCTACATCTTAAGATTAATCAATACTGTTTCTGTCAAAAGACCTTTTGACAGAACTTGACCTTTGTTTTGTCTTTTCCAGAAGACATATCTTTCGTAGGCTTCTGAATATTATATTACATATTCTGATTCCTTTATTTATGTGAAGCTTGTTTCTCTTTTTTCTGATTTTTATATTATAGGTTCAAGTATTGATTAGATTTTTCTCTTTGAACGTTTAGATAAAGCAGATTACAAGATTTTGATATGATGTTTGTATGTAGTTTTTTCCTTTTGGTATCGAGAATGTTTGAAATGACATTAGATTTTGTATAGGGAAAACTCTCTGTATACATAAACTCATTTTTATCCACCTTTGTACCAGTGTTTGTTTCAGTCTTTATGACAGTAATGTAGTATGATATCCATTTTGAAGAATATATACATTTAGAGATAACTAAGTAATAGAATGCTATATGTGTGAAAAATTACCCAGATTTTAAATATAGAGTTTGCAGACAGCATCTCTTCTGAAGGCAAAAAAGGCTTCAAATTAAATCTAGGATTTCTCCAATTTTTTTTAAAAATATGTGTCTTTAAATAGTTTCTAGATACTAATAAAACACATCCCTATTGATATATCACACACGCTCTATACTGTCTAGTACTTTACTTCTCACGAAAAATGTAAATATATTCCACAAAACATCAATAGATATGTTCAATTGAATGAGACACAAAGCTCAGATACAGCTTGAGTACCTAAATATCTGTAACATGCTCTAGTGAAAATGCTATTTGCTGAATATGAACAGGAATCTACTTTCACCGAAAATAATAAACACTTTTCCTTATCGGTGAGAACAAAACATATTGACATTGTGTCTCTCGTGCATTAATACGGTTTCTTTGTCCATCATGTATGTCTAACAGAAATATGATATTTTCTTGGCTATCTGTTTCGAAAGTAATCAGGCCCTCTGTCAAGACACGCAGTCACAAATTCATCTGTGATGACATTAAGCCACAACCCTACATCTTAAGATAAATCAATACAGTTCTGTCAAAAGATACTTGACTTTTTTTTTTGTCTTTTCCAGACAACATATCTTTTGCAGGCTTCTCAATATTAGATTACATATTCTGATTCCTTTATTTATGTGAAGCTTGTTTCCCTTTTTCTGGATTTTTATATTACAGTTTCAGGTATTGATTAGGTTTTCTCTTTGAAGGTTTAGATAAAGCAGATTACAAGATTTTGATATGATGTTTCTTTGCAGTTTTTTTTCCCTTTGGTATCGAGAATATTTGAAATGACATTAGATTTTGTATATGGAAAACTCTCTGTATACATAAAGACATTTATTTATCTTTGTACGAGTGTTTGCATGAGTCTTTATGACAGTAATATAATATGATATACATAGTAAAGAGTATATATTTAGAGATAATTTAGTAATAGAGTTTTAATACGTCAACTAATATGTGAGAAAAATTATCCATCTTTTATATATACAGTTTGCAGACAGCATGTCTTTTGAAGAAAACACATGCTGTTTGGATTTTTATATTACAGGTTTGAGTATTGAATAGATTTTTCTCTTTGAAGGTTTAGATAAAGCAGATTACAAGATTTTAATGTGATGTTTCTATGCAGTTTTTTTTTTTTTTTTTTTTTTTTTTGTATCGAGAATGTTTGGAATGACAGTAGATTTCGTATGTGTAAAACTCATTGTATACGTAATCACATTTATTTATCTTTGTACGAGTCTTTATATGAGTCTTTATGACAGTGCTGTAATGTGATATCCTTTTAGAAGAGTATATATTTAGAGATAATTATGTTATAGAATTTTAATACTTCTACTAATATGTGTGATAAATTATCCAGCTTTTAAATATAGTTTGAAGACAGCATGTCTTCTGAAGGCAGTTCAGTATTGCGTTGCAAAGTCTGATTTCTTTAATTATATTAAGCATGCTTATCTTTATTTGAACTTTTATATTACATTATCATAAAATTAATGTATTTTTCTCTCTAAAAATTTTGAGCAAAACATGTTGGAATAATTTACAATTATGTATTCGATTCATCGATAGATTCGATTTATTCTTGCTGTGTTGCCAATTTATTCATACCAGAAATGCACTATAACAATATTTTGTTTATTTAATAACAGAAATTTCATGATTGATTAAAATAAAAATTCTTCTTTCAAATATTTTTGTATATAAAGGAAATTTTTTGAGTTAAAAAACCACACTAGAAAAAGGGCAATTTTGTACACTTGATGAATTTGTCTCTTTCAATGCTTCCAATACACATATCTGAACTAGAAACTTAATTTCATAAATATTATCAAGTAGATTTCGAATTATTACAAGCTAAAGAAAGAAAATTTTAATTAAATATATTTTCAGGTTGAAAGTATGTATTTTTGATTTAATAAAATTGGAAAGAGGGCAAGTTTGTTTCTGAAAGCATTTTAAAATTAAATTACGTAAATGGCTGCTTGAATGAAGATCGCAACAAAAAGTTGAGGATACCATTATTTCAATGAAAAATGCAATGAATAGTCGAGCTACAAGAACTGTCCAATGGAATTATTGCGATAAATAAGGCTACAAAGCAGTACTTATCGGAATGTTAAAAGTGTTATATTGTAAAATATTGCCGTATTTTCCTATATTCTGATTCATTAAAATATTTTTTATAGTATAAAATATTTAATGACCAACAATAAACTTACATGTAATTTAAGTGCTATACAATTCACTGTTTACATTAGAAAAAATATATATGAGAAGAGAAAGGTTTTGGGACTTTTAGTTATTTTTCGTACAAATTTATGATAGGCAGAAGAAAAAGTTTATGATTATTTTCTGATAAACTTGAACAATAACTAATTAAAAGTTTTTGAAATTTTGGATTTGCATAAAGTAGGCTGTAATAAATATAAATCCATAAAAGGCTATTTCCATGAGTACTTGTAGTGTAAGTCACAGGCTACGATTTTTGGCTACCAGTATTATAGAACCAAAAAATTTTGAATAATTTTATTGACACATTCTCATTAATTGAATCAGGCCAAGCAGACTTTTAGAAAATAACGGTGGCTAACAAGCATAGCAATTAATAAGTTTGTAACGTTACATGCATGCTGAGCGTCATTTGTAACGTTTGGTTGGTCGTGATGGAGGTTAAATGTAGACATACTCAGTAATATAGGATAAAATAACAAAGTTTATTAAAGTGATAATGGCTGAAGGGAAGTGGAGCAAGTCTTAAATTTACACAACTGAGAAGACTATGAAAAAACTAAATCATACTCACAGGCTTCGGCCTAGCTCAGTCGGGGCACTTCCGCTATCTCTTGGCTGATCTACTAAATAAAGCTTAATTAAACAGCCCGTGGCTGTGGGTAATTCTTTATTTCACAAATAATCAAAATGAAACTAAGAGGTTTCTTACCCCGGCCAACTCTCAAGTCAACTGTCGGAACTTCTTTCCACTCACTGGAGGCTTCGTTACTACTTTTCAATCGGCTAGCACTTCGCTGAACACTAATTCACTTCGCTATCTAATACTGGCTGGACATCAGATGCTCTCTCGATGGCTAATGCCAGAGACGCTCGGTGGCTAATGCCAGAGACACACTCTCGCTGGCTAGTGCCAGAGACACTCCTCATTCACTCAAACCCAAGCTTTTATATGCTGCAAACTGAGATACTTCACATTAACATATTACTAATAACCGCGAGCTAACTGTAAAATCCGAAAGAGCACACACACTCTAGAAAGTTAAAGTAAAAGAGAGGATAGATGTCGCTTTTACGCTTACACATGTTAACCTATTGACGTCACGATCTCAGAAACACTAGAGTGCCTTTATGGAAAGGTCACTCCCTCACAACCCCCCCTCGGATTTTACAGAGAAAAAGGGCTGGGCCAAATGCATGCCCAGAACTTTTTCTTGTTATAAATTTCGAGCCGTAATAAACACAGTGATGGGTGAAATTTAACGCCGAAACATAACTTTTAAAATATTAACTTTAACCCATCACAACCAAAAAACCTCAGTTTGCCTCAAAAATTCACATATTCAATCCAATCATTCTTCTATCTTACAAATAGCCTCCGTAAAACTTCCAAAAACTCGTAAAACTCTCAAAACTAATTACTTCTTCTTTCAAAACAGCCCACTCCACTGGGAGTGCTAAAATTTCTCAAAACACTAAACTTCCGAAATTTTCCTCACTATTGCAATACAACTATAACATTACCAAAAATTTCTTCCATAAAACTTTCCTAATACTAGAATTCGCACCAAGTCCAAAAAACCCAATGCGCAAAAATTTTCCTCATCCAAATACCGAACTCATCTAAAATTAAATTTTACTTCATACTCAAAATAACCCTGCTATTACGTAATACCTACATACCCATTAGCCAATGAACTAACTCCCAAAATTCTTCAGAACTTAACTCCACTTTAACAATAATTGGGGCACATACGTACAGCGTCATATCGCTGTGCTTATGCAACAATCAAAAAAAAAATATCAAAAATTTACAAAATGACGTCATGATGCTCTTTATCTGTATTAACTAAAAGAAAAATAGCAGAATCAATAGATAACACAGGTATACTTCCCTGCAAGAAAATCACATTAACATTCAATTTTAATGCAATACAATTTCAAATTCAAACGCAGCTTAAAAATTCGCAACTTGCGGAAACCATTCCCAACTAAAGTACAAACGCAACACATAAAACACGAACGATAAGGAGAAAGTTAATTCATTAAATGTTAGTATAAGAGATAGAAACGCGTGTCAAGGACATCTTGACCGCAAAACACGTGCGCGCCTGAACCGCGGCGCGTGTACAAAATAACCCAAACTACTATCTGTACTCTCTGAAAATTTAAACATACATTAACATACATTTTATAACACATGAACAATATAACAATACAGTAACATTTTTAACAAATAACACAACAATTTAACAATAGATCCAGAATTTTTAAAAGCAGTTAAGACCAAAATCTCAAACATACATAAAACTAACAATTTTGCAAACAAATTTTGAACACAATTAAGCACTAATCACGAGGCCGTCAAAAAATTCCAAAAATGGCCAAAAATACAAAACAGTCTTTCTGCTTTCTATTCCTTCATATTGCTACCACATATATGCACTCTAATAGAAATTTAATAAAGAACATTATCACCCAATCATAGAGATGATTCGCTGCTGGCTGGCTTCATACTACAGGATGTTTTTCTCCTCTTGTCCCAGAAACCTTGTACGAAGGATCTTTCGTCATCGGAACTGTATGGTGACGCTACAGTTGACTGTCGTGCCTGCAGCCTGGTTCTGAATTGATGCCGTGGGATACTTGTAGGTTCCGCTCGACGACTCTGCTCTGGCCGGTTCGCTGGGGTCACTCCATGGCGAGATTCACACTGTTGATGCCGGTAATCTGAGAGTTGTCTCCTCTTTCTAGACGCACCCGAAGTTACTGAAGATCCTAGGCCACGTTTCTTTCCGGATCTATGTTGTTTCTTATTAGGCAAAAATTCGGAATTTAAAGTTCGTTTAACAGTTTGCCGAGTGTCCATCTGAAATCTTTTCCGGGGATTAAGTACCGAAGATGGTGAACTATTAGATAATGTATGTTTGTGAGGTTGCTGTCTCATTGGTGGAGGAACGGGATAGTTTATAATTTTTTGCCTTTTATGGCACACAGAGTCTGAAGTATTTGACACTGCTCTCTTATTTTTGTTATCATACTTTGCTCTCGGATTGCTAGGCTTTCGACTCTCAATAACAGTTTTTGGAGCTGTTTGACCAACTTTTCTTCTTGAATATTGATGAAAAGAATTAGATGAAGAAGTGCTGGACTCGGGACACTCATTGGATCGGGAATTTCGCGAAACACCACTCGACACATGAGAACCTTCACTACCATTTTCTCTAAACTTATAAACTCTAACCTGATCCAAATTAACCGTCATTCTTTCACCATTGACATCAACAACCAAATTATTATTTCGAACTTCAAAAACCTCGAACGGACCTACAAACTTCGGACCAAACTTAGCTACTCTCTTTTGACGACTTGAACTTAACCAATGCTTTTCTACTAACACAAAATCTCCAACTTTCACTTCTAACTCCCTTCTACGCATATTATAATACTGAGCCTGCTTTTCTTGCGCTTTTCCCATCTGAACTTGAGCTTCCTTAACCAACCTCTCAATATCCTGACACATGTACTGACTTTCCGCATCTGACACCATAACTAGCCTTTGGAATGGAGTAATGACTTTTCTACCCAAAAACAATTCAGCTGGCGTTTTCCCCGTCGACTCGTGAACTGCTGTACGAAGTGCGTACGCAAAATGCTGAAGAAACTGGTCCCAATTTGCATGATGAGAACCAGCATATGAAGAAATCATTTGAATTAATGTACGATTTACACGTTCAGCCATATTAGACTGAGTAAGTTCCTTACCGTCCCCAGTCTCCAACTTTTCACACAAAGACTTAAAAATATTAGATAAAAAATCATAACGAAATGGTTTACTAGCAACTAGTGCGTCAAAAGCAATATGAATTTCATTCCTTAAACTTGGTTTATCAGAAAAAACCTCTCCAAATTCATTCAAATCTTATTAAATTCCTCCTTCTCGATTTCACTTAACCCCGACTCCTCCAAATTAATTGACACTGAAACATGCTCTTTCTTACTCACATTCTCATCATTATTCACGATTAACGACTTTTTAAAGAAATCCAAACTAATTCCTCTATCCTTCATATAATCCACACCAACTATACAATGCACTGTTAATCCATCTAACACACAAAACTCCCAACATGTCTTAACCGAACGAATTTCAACTTCCAATTCTACTGAACCTTTATTATCGCAAGCTACTCCCTGTGCCGACTGAACCACCAGACTTAACCTCTTCAACTTCTTATACGAAAAATATTTCCGATAACAATCAAAAGAAATGAACGACTTATCTGCCCCTGTATCGAAGACACTTTTAACGACAATACCATCTAACACAATTAACACTTCAGGTAACTCAACCGGATTAATAGTAATTTTATTCAAACTCACAGAAGGCTTTTCCGATTTAATCTGTGACTGCATACCTTCCGAAATACAGTCACCTACCAGTTTAACTGACCCGACCTCCTCACACCTCTCCTTTGCACTGATCTACCTTCAAAATTCTCATCCGAAGTTAATCTCCTTACTTGCGAAGAAACATTCCTGTCCCGTCCTCCCCCACTACGATTATAACCACTATTCTGTCTATTTCCATACATATTTCTCTCACCACTTCTAAAACTATTAGCACCACCACAATTCCTATTGCCATTATTCGTATTAGACATATTACGACCAAATCCATCATTTCTATTACGCAAATTACTATCCGGAGATCGCTGCCCCCCTCTCACAAAATTACGTTCCCCCTCATTTCTCAAATTACTATCTGTGACCGGTCTCTGACGAGGGTTACGCAAATCCCGTTGATCCGAGCTATGCCGAGTCTCATACTTCGATAGTAACTGGTGCATTTCTGCAAAATTCCTCGGTGCTCTAACTTCAATAAAGTCCTGTATACTTGGATTAAAAAGAGGAAAAACAATGTCCAACAATTCCTCAAATGTGATATCTAAATCTAATTTATTTTTTAGTTCAAGCTTACGTAGATAGAATTTTGACGCCGACTCATAAATATTCTGCTTATTACAATAGAACTCTTTTCTCAAAATACTTTTATCTTTAACTGGAGGAAATGCCTTCTTTAACTCAATCACAGTTTGTTCAAATCTTTTCGCTTCATCAGTAATCAAAAACTTTCCTATATTTTCCAACCACAAAAGTGCTTTGCCCTTCAACGAGCATTTAAGCACTACGTACCTACTTTTCTCAGGTATATTATTGAACAAAATATAATCATCTAATTTAACTAAAAATTCACTAATATCACCTTCACCGGTAAAATACACACGTGGCACAATCTCACAGTGTCCGATGTTTCGTTGGGCGCCATTTGTAACGGTAGCCCCACGTTGGGCGCCATTTGTAACGTTATATGCATGCTGAGCGTCATTTGTAACGTTTGGTTGGTCGTGATGGAGGTTAAATGTAGCCATACTCAGTAATTTAGGATAAAATAACAAAGTTTATTAAAGTGATAATGGCTGAAGGGAAGTGGAGCAAGTCTTAAATTTACACAACTGAGAAGACTATGAAAAAACTAAATCATACTCACAGGCTTCGGCCTAGCTCAGTCGGGGCACCTACTAATACCTTCCGCTATCTCTTGGCTGATCTACTAAATAAAGCTTAATTAAACAGCCCGTGGCTGTGGGTAATTCTTTATTTCACAAATAATCAAAATGAAACTAAGAGGTTTCTTACCCCGGCCAACTCTCAAGTCAACTGTCGGAACTTCTTTCCACTCACTGGAGGCTTCGTTGCTACTTTTCAATCGGCTAGCACTTCGCTGAACACTAATTCACTTCGCTATCTAATACTGGCTGGACACAGATGCTCTCTCGCTGGCTAATGCCAGAGACGCTCGCTGGCTAATGCCAGAGACACACTCTCGCTGGCTAGTGCCAGAGACACTCCTCATTCACTCAAACCCAAGCTTTTATATGCTGCAAACTGAGATACTTCACATTAACATATTACTAATAACCGCGAGCTAACTGTAAAATCCGAAAGAGCACACACACTCTAGAAAGTTAAAGTAAAAGAGAGGATAGATGTCGCTTTTACGCTTACACATGTTAACCTATTGACGTCACGATCTCAGAAACACTAGAGTGCCTTTATGGAAAGGTCACTCCCTCACAAGTTATGTGACTTACACTACAGAACCCATGGAATTAGCCAAAAAGTGTAGGTTGCAGAACAATTTTTTTTCGAATATTAATTTTATAATTCACAATTCATATTATAAAATTTTAAAAATTGTAAATTCAATGCATTTAAGTTTGGATTTTTAGTATTATAAGCACACAAATCAATTATCACATTAGGATTAAAATTTCAGAAGTTATTATTAAAAATATGTAAATGTAAATTAACATTATCAGCTCGGGATTTTGAATGTCTATACTTAAAAAACTTATTATTCAAATAACTTAAATTTTTTTCTAGGCCTATTTTAAACCGAAGATTTAAAACATAAAGCCGAAATTTGGTGTTTTCATCTGAAAAAAAATATATTGGGTTGGATTTGATTTATAGACGGCCCTTTAAGCAAATTTTACATACATAATTTATGAGTAAACTTAATTTCCAACCGTTTGGTACTAGTAACTTTCTTCTACGATTATTTGTTGCAGAATTAGTAGAGGTATTTACTTCCTCCTTTAAATGATTGTATGCATTTGAAACATTTATTCAAACTAGAAATTACCTCAAAATAAACTAAGCATACACACAAGAAGACACTATGATAAATACATAAGTTAAATAGATTTAAATTAAAATTCTAGTGTTGAATATTTTTTATAAAACTCGAGTAAACGTTTCTGGTAGTTCTATAGTTAAATGTGTATACCTCTGTGTAGTATTTATTTTCCTTCAATTATTCAATGAAGTTTCGTGTTTAAAAACGACGACAACGTGTTTAAAAACATGGAAGTAACGAAAAAATACAATAAACATAGTAGTACATTTTAAATTAAAAAATACGTTTTTTCCCCCATAATGGTAATTTTTACAACTTTTTTTTTTTTTTCAATTTGATGGTCATTTTATGGGTTATCTTTTTTTTCATTTGATAAAACTGTATTTTCACGAAAAGAAATACCAGATTTTTGAAAAAAAGATATAAATTTTGCAAATCATAAATTCAATCCTTTATTACTATATCAATATCTGTGTATTACTGAATATCATTAAAAAATTTCCCAATTTTCCATTTAATTGGGAAATGTAACCAGACATATCAAAATATGATTTTAAAATGTACTAGTTGGAACCCGTCAAAACTTGACGGCAACAATATGGAAGAACCAAAGAAAAAAAGAAATTTTTAAAGATTTGTGCATTAATGTGAAATAATGACAAACTCAATTATTAAGAAAGATAAGGACAAAAATGCGAACGCACGCACGATTCATCAAATCGACCTTGCCGAAAAATTTTAAGTCAGCTGAAGCATTCAGGTAGAAACTCACAATTTCATGTTCGCACTGTTGTTACTTATATTTGCAAGAATGTTTTATATTTAAAAATTATACTCCCTTATGTTTTTTCTAATCTAACGAAAGTTTGAATGCTAAAATTTTGAAAAAAGTGTCAAAAGTGTTCTTTACAAAAATGACCCTCAGAAGTCTCTCTATTGTTCAAATTATAACCGATGTAATTTCCTCCAGGGATAATGATGGTGCAAAAATTCATATCCGTGAACTATTGGGTTGTTCGGAAAGTCCTTTCAGTCTGGAAAAATCAATTCGTACCGGAAAATTCTATTACTTAATTATTAGACATTGTTTCCGATATCTAATACTTAGATATAAATGGACAAATTTTTCCGGTACGAAATAATTTTCCCAAACGGAAACGACTTTTCGAATGACCCAATACAATTAATAAGATGCAAATGGGGATGCCTACTGTCATGCTAGAATCAAAGCGCTACAAACAGTAGCGGCTCTTCAGGGAGTGCTGCATCAGATTTCTCACACCATTAAAATTTAACAGAATCTTTCATATTATTTATTCGATAAGTATTGTTGATGAAATAAAACTGAAACTACCATATGATTTTAGTGGTGTGAATAAATTGATGCAGCACCCCCTGACGAGCCGCTACTGGCTACAAATGACGAAAGAGGAATATACTGCTCGTAGGTGTAACGAAGTTTCTTTTTTATGAGCAAATTAAGGCAGAGATTGCTCAGAATTACTCATTGATTGGCGCAGAATAAAAAATTAAGAGCAAATAATAAAAAAACATACATCTGTATACATTTTTTTTGAAAGATTTAAATGCGATTTTTTGTAAACTACATTTTCAACACGAGCAGCATAAAATCTTAAATAATTCTTAATAATTTTAGAAAATAATTGCGTTTATCTCACAGAAATAATTTTTTAATGGCTATTGAGCCATTCTTTTATATTTAATTTATATATTTTTCCAATATGGGTAAAAAATTTAGACGAAAAATAATTTTTTTTTCTACTGGCGCAATTTTTCCATTTTTCAAAAATTCAAAAATTTGAGCCGATGGCTCTTAGCTACAAATTTCTTTTACAAAACGAAATTCAGATTTAAATAGTTTTTCGTTTATAAAGGATGTTAAGTTGCTGCTCATGGAGTCCAGATATTTTGATACAGGTGAACGCTGCCACAGGTTTCCTACATACTATATGATCCAATTCAACAAAATAATATTTTTAAATCATTGAAATAATGAAAGACAACGTGAAATTATTAGTTTTAAAATGATTTTCTTTCTTCTAAAATTTCAAATTGTGTCAATTTTTTGCAGCCGAGAACGTTTCTAATATTTTAACATAGATAATTTGTCACTTTATTTACACTTCAAACTCTAGAAGTTCTTTACATTTATATCACGGAAGGCGAATTCAGTTAAGTTATGGATATCATGTTTCTTAAGATAAAAGATTTCTGAAAACGCATTAAAATGAATAATGATAATATAAAAGAAAGAGAAAGAGAAGTTATCATCTACTACCGACAGCGTAAAATAAGTATGCAGACGGTGTCAAAAATATTTTAATAATTGTCTCAAAATATCGTTAGAGATTAAGGACAACCAAACAATCTGTCACTTATCTGTCTGAACGGCGTATTATCAAATAATACAATTATTTTTACAGATATAACTATCCTAATGGGCGCTCAATGCGTCCTGACAACCACAGACAAACGGCTTTTTTTCCTCGAATAGTCACTAAAAGTTTATAAACGAAACACTATTAAAATCTGATTTAGTCAGTGAATTTCTGCCATTAACCCTTTGAGCTCTGATGGTAGAATTTTCTACCACTTGATTTTAATTCCAAAATGTCACAATTGCACCGGAATATTGGATCAAATTTATTTGAAAAAAGTTTAATTAATTTTTTTCGTGTGTATGACATACCGGTTTTTATCTTAGCAAAATACTGGTGCAAATGTGCCTTTTGAAACTTTGAAGAAATTTACCCACCAGAGCTCAAAAGGCAGGGCTCCCAAATGGTCCGCGAACTGAACATCAATATTTTCTAAGAGAAATTTTCTTTTTAGATTTTTTTCGCAAATTGCCCAGAAACCAACTTTGAAGGCTAATTCTTACGAAAATTCTGTAGAAATCTACCATGAAATTTTCTGTTAAAAAATATTGATGTTCAGTTCGCGGACCATTTGGGAGACCTGAAAAGGTTAAATGTGACGAATATTATTTTTCACACACAGTGGTATGGGAATACTTTTGTTTAAAACATAGTTCTACTAATCAGTTTTGTTTGATGAAAATTAGAGGGCTGACATCTTGAATGAACAGTTATTTTGAAGTATTGTTTTAGGTTGCTGTAACATTTGGAAATAAAACAAACTTGGTAGCATGTTTCAGCAAAATTTTGCTAGAAATATCGAATATTTTGGTTTGGTAAAAGGCGCTTTAAAAAAAGGTCATTTTAGAGACATCCAATAAACATAGACTTGTTGCATTTTAATTTGAAAAAACAAAAATAAAAAAAAAACTTTTTTAGTTCGACTTTACGAAAATTATACATACATACATATGTATATATATATATATATATATATATATAGCAATGAATTTGCCCTGCGCCGTAAAGGGTTAATTCAGCAGCAAGTACATACAAAAGAGTAGATATAACTCTGAATCTTCACTAATGTTGCTGCCACAGTGATATTTACATAGCTGCTAACTTTTAAATTTTTTTATTTTTTATTACCCATTTTTAAATAGAATGTTTTTCTACTATAATGTAATCATAAAAACATCTGTATTTGAATACTAATTACTGTCTGTTTTATAAGCCTGGTACTGATAAAGTTTCCTTTATAATTTTCAAGATACCCACATTTAGTGAGATTTTTCCAATAAATTTTCTTTTCTCTATCCTTTAGGGTTATCAGTTTGGCATCCACTTTTGTTTTTAAAAAATCGGATTCAAATCAAACAATGCCAAAAGTATTTTCAGATTATTTAATATGGGACATTTTTTGACTAATTAAAATATTAAAAATACTTCTTCAAAATGTTCCGGTCTGAAGTTCAATTTTCAATGCAAGACTAGACACAAAAGTGATATCTGTGGTTTCTTTAACCCCTTCGCGACGGGAGCCTTTTACGAAATTTTAATGCATTGCCACCAGTCTTAAGAAACAGACATTTGTTTCTTCTTAAATCTAGAAAATGCTCCGATTGAATAAGGCAAATTTTACAGTATAATTTTACCGGTGGGAATAAACGAGGATTCTTAAGCCTTTTTGCGGCACGTATATGTGTCGCTCGTCCCCAAGGGGTTAAACACTTAACTGTCTTGCCCGAACTGGGTTCAGTCAAGAAGTCTCTGCTTGCTTTTTTTCTAAATGCATTATGATACAACCAATTTGTAACTTTAATATTATTCTTTATTAATTGTCAGATATTTCTAAATTGTATAAATCATATATTTGAAAAAGCAAAACGTTGTTCTTAGTCCCAATTTTTAATTTGATGTGTTAAAAAAATTAAGCATTTAAAGAGTGCAAGACAATATGCAAATTTCAACTTTTGTTGTCTTGATCAGAAAAGCAATGTTTTTTGAAGCAAGTAGTTTTTTCATGTTTTTATTACACAGCTAATTAGAAAAACATACTGATTACCAAGAAAAAGAATTGTGCTACTTAGTGTTACCTAAATATCCTACAACAAATGTTATGTATCTATTGTGTCTTTCGGAAGGTCCTTTCCTTTGGAAAAAATCAATTCGTACCGGAAAATTCTGCTGGTTTATTATTCGAGGTTAGATAAGGGATTCAAGCATGGAGGGAACCTACTTGCTGTCATTTTTTTAGATCTCGGAAGATTGGCTTGGCACTGGGTGACGCATACTTACTGCCAGCTGTCGGGATTCCCTGGTTCATATGCTATCCTCAACAGCCATAGTCGGCACTGGCTGCCGCACTTCAGTTTAGCTCAAGAACACACCACAGACAGGGTATTCCCCGGAAGGGAGCAGTCGGCAACATCCAGTACATACATTCTGCAAGCCGGCTAGCGTACAAATGAAGCTCCCACATAGTATTCATTCGACACCGGTCAAACTTGCCTCCATTGACTAGAGGTTAGGCTCTATCTAAAGAAATGTCAAACACTCACAACAAAAATTTTTGAGATTTTACCACATTTTCTGCTTTTTGTGTATCATATTTTCTATATTCTACTTTTTTTCTAAGTTTACTACTTTCAATCACTTAGGACATTAAGGCCTAGCAGGGGACTACCAATCCCACGTCTCAACATAAATTTGGCATTATCTCCCCCATATCCCATCATCTTCTCCACCGCGAACGAAGGAAAAGAGACACCAGTACCAGTTACTTGTCAGAAACACTGCTTCTTGGCTTCTGAAAGTTAAGTCTGAAGTTGGCAAGTATGATTTGTATCAAAATTTCCAATCGTATATTAACACGTTGACTGCCACGGCAATTTTCAGAAATATGGCCTAAATTGACAATTTGATTTAATCCCATTATATTATTAAAAATTCCCTCCAGTATTTTTCTAATATAAATAAGTTGATTTCTCTTTCAAATGTTGTTAAAGGATGTGTCAAGCAGTTCTGTTTGTTAAAAGTGGTGCCGTTTAGGAAAAATAGAATTAACACATTGACTGCCTACTACGAGATAACTCGTACTTCGCTTCCTAGTTTAGAACGCAACTTACGAATTAACTCCAGGGTTCGCACAGCTGTACCACTAAAATTTTACAGTATTTTCAATGTATTAAACTGCAGAAAAATAGTGCGTAAATTGCAAATCGAGGTGATGGTTGCGAATTCTGTTTCTTAAAAATTAAATATAAATTTTCTTATCATTAATAGTGGTGCCGGAGTCCTTACAAAATATAAGGAGTGTGCGAACCCTGAACTCGTAGTCGGCAGTCAACATGTTAACGAAAATTGATCTCTTTAGAGTTTATTTTCCAATACCTGGATAAAAAAGTAAATATATTTCCATTTGTACAGGGTCTTCAAAAATTAATTTTATTCAACTCCATTAGATTATATTAGATGCATTAAGATTTTTCTTTTGTAACAAAAAAGGCCTTTAAAATTTTTTTCTTATTTTCAAAGATATATAAAATTTAGGTTACGGTCACCATTGGTTTGGTTTTACGGTAAAAATTTTGACAAGACCTATCGACTAGCAATGAGGTTACCGCGTTATCGTTAAAATTGAAAAAAAAACCAAAAATGATTTTTTTACAATGCCCTATATGATTTGAAGCGTTATTGCCACTTTTAAAAAGTGTTTTATATTGCTGAAAGACGGTATTAACCAATAAACAGATTTGCCCGTAAATCGTATGGGCAAGAAGTGTTTGCTTGTTCCATAACTAAAATTTTTTGAAACCACTAATATTTAAAATTACAATTTCACACTATTAAATGACAGAAATAATTGCACAAAATATTACGGATATTTTAGCCTAATAAAAGTAGTGTTCATCCAATAGTTTCAATTTATTGTGTGTAAAAAATGAATCAGTTAAGTAGTCAAGTCACAGACGTGACATGACCACGTCCAATTGTATTGACTTCACTTCCACAAATCTTGCTATACGGAAGTGGCACTTCTACAGATTATGTGAAATTATTATTTTTAAGGTACGAGGGGGTTTTAATGTGCTGCCATTACCAAAAAAAGTTTATAAGGCAAAGGAAAAAGTATTTATTACCAATAGAAACAAGATACAAATGGCAATGAAGAAACACATCTGGCCTTTACTTTTCCACATAGTCACCAAACCTGTTTAGGCATTTGTCAGAACGTTCGACCAACTTATTTATCCCGTCTTGGTAGTAATCAGGGCCCTGCTCATTGAGCCATTTCTCGGCAGCTGTTTTCACTGCATCGTCTGAGGTGAACCGTGTTCAGGATAAGTTTCGCTTCAATGCCGGAAAACGGAAATAGTCACTTGGAGCCAAATCGGGGATGTATGGGGGTGGGGATTCCAGACCTCCCACTTGAACCTGTGCAGCAATTCCTGAGTCTGGCGACCTGTATGGGGCCTGGCATTGTCATGCAGAAGAATGACTGTGAATTTGTCTGTGAAATTCGGATACGGCTACATTCTTGGCCCATAATAATCGAATTACGGCTCGCACCTCTATGAAAGGCCACTTTTCTAGACGTCGTGCCATTACTGTCGCTCTTAAGTGTCTGCGTACTGACGCTACGTACTCGTAGAACCGCTGTAGGACAATTAGAGCCATCTATCAACCACCCTGGGTGGAAATATTCGCTCCCCAATAATTACGTTTCAAATGCTTCTGCTTGCAAACTTTTTTTTTCGAATAAACCTACGTATAATGAAAAACTCTGCAATACTGAATTATTCCACATATAATTACAGGGATAATAATAAATATGGTACCTTATTTTAATAGATATTTTTTCCTTCCACTTCATTCTATTTAATAAATGTCTTTTAAAAGAAAAAAATAACTTTTTACCAATAAAAACAATCTAATCAAAGCATTTTTTTATCTATAAAACATAAACTGAATCCATTTAAGTTATTGATATTGCGTTTCTTAAGATTAAAGTTTTCTGAAATTGCATTAAAATGAATAATGATCATCTGAAAGGCAGAAAAGAGAATCTATCATTTAGTCCAGACTACACAAAATAAATATGCAGACAGTGTCCAATGATATTAAACCACAAGTGGGATTGTCGACAGTTAGAATAGATATTTATTTTTGTGATTTTTTTATTGTTTGCTAAGTAATAAAAACTTTAAGTATTTTTTTTTCTTTACATTTTACGCATATAAAGAAAATTACACTATAGGTTTTTAAAGTTTATTGCTTTCCATGTAATAAAATAATTTTCAATCAGAATTTTTTTTTATTATATCTCAATTGCTTGGTTCATATTTTATTAATTAATACGATACAAAAATAGAGTAAGAAAAGGGGAGTTTATTTCGAATTTTTCTCCTCTACTTTAGTTATTTACATCATATGTTTCAATCTGCTGCCATCAACCCGGTAATTGCCACTATTTTAGTAGCTGACTTATATTACTTGCCTTATTTAACCCTTTTTAATTTGCAAATCAATCCGCTTTGCTTAATCAGAGTTGCATATATTCAATATACCCTAAAATTAATGTTGCTTATATAGCGTGCTTTAACCCTTTGAAGATCAAGCAATTGTATTCGTGTGATGTTTAATTCCAACCGTAAATTGTGAAAAAAAGTAATTTAAAATAAGGAAAAGCTATTTTTCAGCTCTTCATATCTGCCAACTTTTAACTAATCTTCCGTAATACCTGGATTAGTTTGATCCAAGTTAACGTCATTTCAAACCAAAAAATATATTTCATGATTCTTTATTTAATTTCAGGACTGTTAGTGAAACATATTTAATTTCATTTCTTTGAAAAAATTATGGTTAACTCATTAAACCAGGATTAAATTAACACACGTATTACGGATAATCGATGTCAGGTTGGCACCTATGGCTCTTTTTCACAAAATTTTTAACCGTAAAACTTAAAAGTTTTTAGTGCAATTAGTTCTATCTCTCAATACAGCAGTTAATATAAATTGTTCATGGACATCTCAACAGATGGCAATACTGAGTAAATGCTTGGTGCCAAAGATTTATTTATCTTTAAACAGCGTTTAATCGTTATTGCTTAAATTAGATTGCTAAACTTTGCAAAATTAACAAGGCTGGAAAACTTAAATATAGATTTTTTGCAAAGGAATTTTTTTATTCTTTATACTTTTGTATTAGAAAAGTGACAATGTTTATAAGAAGTATGTAATTTTCTGTTTATTGCAGCTCGAAAGATATCCCTTTTAAAACTATTTTTTATTTTTATGATACTTTTTTATTATTTTTTAATGAGTAAAATGGTGAATTCAAATATCTCTGTCAATGATTATCATTTCAAATCGGAGTTGATGAGTCAAAAAGTGTTAACCACCAATCCGTTGATTATTGGTTGGATCATGTACATCCAATTTGGCTATATTTCACGACCCAATTTAAATCAAGACGATTAAAACATGATTATCCTTCATGATCCAATAAATTTCAGCACTTTTATGAGAAGCCAAATCCACTCTTTCGTTTCAACCCTTTGAGCTCTGATGGTCTGATGGTTGAATTTTTTACCACTTAATTTTAATACCGAAATGTCACAACGGAATATCCGACTAAGTTTCTTCGAAAATGATTTAATGCATTTATGCTTGATTATAGTTCCTCTAATAAAGACTGTCTGTAAAAAGGAAAATATATATTCTTTTGATTAAACATACATAGAACGTTAATAGAATTCTTTTAGAGGATAATCTTAAAATTTAGAAACATGATATATAAATTTAAAAGGAAAAACTTCCAGAATTATAACAATAAATTTGTATAGACAATCAATATATAAAAGAAGCTGAAAGAAATTCTCGTGTTGCACATTTTATTTTTGAGAATTTCTGAAATAAGTTTCATGGTCAGTGATTTGTATAGTTTCATATGTGAGTCAACAGTAGCTATATATGGTACTTTTAAATTTTGAAAAGTAAAATTTAGTTATGTCTCGAAAAAATAAACTTACTTCGATGAAGTGTTAACTTCCAGATCCATTTTCTTGATTATACCTATTATCTTTATCTTAAAATGCACGTAGATCATAATTCACAAATTTCTTAACAATTTTCATCAATAAAATTATGCTTTAGGTAAAAAAAGAGTCTAGAATAGGTTTGGGTCCAACTGATTTTTCTAAAATTAAGAACTAAATATTTTAAATCCAATGAATTTTTGCAAACATAACCTTTTTAGTTAACCTTTTTATGAAATCACCTACAGGTGATTTCATAAATTAATTTTTGCCTTGTTTAATCGTAGAAAAGAACACAATTCAATTCAAAAGTCTTACCTAAAATTCAAGTATAAAAATGACTGTAAATCCCCTGACTAACCACTACTGATTAGCGGCCTCAAAGTTTGATTTCTTCATACTCCATGGAGAACTAATCTGTAAACTATGTGTACACAGTTTAAGCCTAAATTATTCATCAGTTTTCAAAACACTCTATATGATCTACAAAAACAGGTGATACATGACAAGATACATGCACTCACCAAGTTTAAAAGCCCACCTCCGTGGCTCCCCTGGCGAAACGGATTACTGCTGCTATGACAGGGACATGATGAAAATAGGCTATTGAATTTATTAATGAATCTGGAATACGGTTGGTAGTCTGCTGGGTGATTAAGGTCGCACACATTGAACATTTGTGGTATGTACCAGAATCTTCACGACTGTATGTAACTTTTCATGTATCATTGATCTTTGTACGTCGTCTATTTGTAAAACGATGAATCATTTAGCATAACCTTGCATTTTTACGGGAGATTGCATACTTTTCTTTTTTGGCAGGTTAATTATTATTATTATTTTTATTTTGTGGATATACGTGGGAATATCGTAAAGTTTTAATTATTGTTAATTATTTTAATATTCTACTTGGACCACTATTTTTAAAAAAATCATTTCGTACTGTTTCTTTTGAAAATGGTTTGGAAGCATACCTAAACTATTTTTGTTTTTAAAAAAGTGGTGCGAGATATGATTGAAAAATATACGCCTTTAATTGTAACTTTAAATAACCACTCCTACGCTTAATATATTTTCTTTTATAAATGTATGAAAATAAAAATATGTATGTATAACAAAGTAAAATTTAATAAAAGTTACCTTTTCCCGCACCATCTACATAAAAGAATCGCAAATTAATTCAAAAACCGGTTGTTTCATTTTGAAAAGTCAAGTTGGTGTATTTTTTAATGTGTAGACGATCCCTATTACAAAAATTGCATACCTATTCTGAAAAAATACAGTATCTCTTTTCTAATGATACCTTAAGTGTGATTTTATCGTAACCGATCTGCGAATAAATGTGTATCTTTATTTTTATATTGACTGCATATTAATAATAAATAAATAAATGTATAAACATCAATTAAGCATTTGAATTAATTAATTTCTATTTGAAAATCATCGCTTTTAATTCATTAGAAAAAGAAAAGAAACCAGCAAATAAGTTAGAATTCTGCGAAAAGTCATTTAAAATATGAATGCGGTTTATTAAAGATTATGAAATTTATTAACAAATTTCATCTAGCAAAGACGTAGGTGCGCTTGCATATGCGTACATTAGCATATATATCACTTCCATTAAACGAAGTAATTCAAAAAATTTCTCTAAAGCTTGGGATTGAGAAGTTCTAAAATTATCATGCAAATAAGCGATTAGGTGACGCCATTATAAATCAGGCAGAATAAAGTTTATCAATTTATCCCTTCAAAGATAGGACAGAAGTTTTAACTCTTATCTTTGTAACTTGCTAACTCAATTGACTTATGAGGGGAAGATGCTCAGTTTTTAATTAAATTTCATTTTAATTTCTAATACTTTTAAGAAAGGCTAGCTTAATAAGAAATATCCATCGGTTGAATAATTTATAGAGGGGAAGTTTTCTTCTTCGAAAATAAATTTCTACTTTAAATTTAAATTACTTTGTATAAGTTTAAATTTATTTCATAAATCGCAGGCTTATTTGTAATGTGATACATCTCAAAAAATGAATTGTTTAAGAAAAAGAAAAATTAAATAAATAAAAATAAAATAAATAAAAAACCGGTTTTATGCGCCAAAATACTTAAGATTTTTAAAATGATTTGTGGAATATTCAGCAATTTTATAAACATATGTGCCAGCCACAAACTAATCTTCCGTAATACTTCCATTAATTTGACCTTGGTTCAATACGTTTCGAATCAGAATTTTTTTTAAAGAAATGAAATTAAATATGTTCCATGTAGCTACATGCAAATCAATAAACAAGCATTCATAAAAGAATATTTCTGGTTCGAAACGTAGTTAACCTGTATCATATTAATCCAGACATAACTGAAGATTAGTGTACTTTTGGCAGCTATGTATAACTAGTGCATTACTTGCTAACTTCGGTTACTTAACCCTTTCCGGCGCAGTGTTGCCGGGTCGTAAACACCTAAAGTTCCCAATGTTTAGAAACACAAAAACTCCGCGAATGTTTCAAAAACTACTCTAATGGCTACTTTAACTCTTTCTTATGTGTTCTAGATGGCAGCACGACAGAGATCAAATTCTATTGTTTTTAAATAACAGGTAAAATATTTTACTCTAATACGCGCTCCACAGCAATGCTCTTCTCACTGCGCTTTTCAATGCTGTACTTGCACGGAATTACCACTTCGGCAACAGCTGTATAATTAAAATGGTTTGTGCAATCTTTACAAAATTATACCTGTGTACTCCTCTAGCCCTAAATAGATTGCCTATTTTTTTTTCTTTAAATTCCAACTTTAAAGAGTAGTGCACCGGAAAGGGTTAACAGTAATCGTCGTCTTCATAATTCGCAGAAATACGGTGATTAAATCGGTATCGTGCTCACAAGAATACACTTAGAATACGCTTAGAATACACTTACTCTAACTCTTGAAGACTGGACACTCGTAATTATTTAAACCAAGTTTGTTTGTCGCCCTAGAGATGACCAATGAACATTAGGATACAAGAAAAAAATATTTGGTTTCGAGGTGAATTAATAAAAAAGTTATGAAATACATCATAACAAGTGTTACCAAGCATCCCGACACACTTCGGACGCAAGTACAAGCTCAGCAGAAATAAATTTCTTGTTTCAGAGGACTGTAGAATTTGTTCTATTTGTCCAGATGAGATCAAATTTTAATAATTACAGATAATTCAAATGATGCGTTTGACATTTATTAGATAAAAAAATATTACAAAATTTCACCAATAGATGGCACTGTACAAATGGTATATGTTTGCATATGTTGAAAATGTGAAACATTTGCGTTACAACACATGTCTATTGGCATTATATTTTAGATAAAAAGAAGGTAGATTCTGAAAGTATTAGTTACTTCTCTGCGTATTATGTCTACGCTTCAAGAAAAAGAGCTACTAATAAAATATTCTACCAGAGCCAACAAAAGTCCGTTGCAGTTGTTAAAGAATTCCGCGTATGAAGCAAATATGGTGAGGTGGCGTTCCCACTGTCTCCATGTACCCTGTGCAAGAGGATAAAGAAATAAAAAACAACTGGGAAACTTAACGATCTTTAAAGTAAGGGAAAAAAATCCGATGTTCTACCGTAGAGAAAGTGGCTAACGCGGTCCTTGAAATCTGTGTTTCAGCCCATGCGGACAGCAGTCTGTGTAAGTGTTAGTGTGCGTTAATGGTAATGTAAGTGTGCCAGTTTTCATTCCCGAGTGCATTTTCAGAAAGAATCACGTTTTGAGCACCTTATTGCCAGAACAACGATTGGCGCGGAGATAAGTCAATGCTATGCCTCCTTTCTTGTTTTTGACGTCAAACGCCTAGCGGATAGCAACCCTTCCTTCTGCAAATAGATCGTGCTTATTGTTCATTTGTTTTTCGTAAATGTTATCAAGCAAAGAATATAATATGAGGAAATGTTATTCACCGTTGTTTACAGTTAAAATATAGTTTAAAACGAAGAGCTTTTTCAGATTAAAATGATTTTGGATTTGAAAATCAAAACAAAACGACGATTGGCGTTTGGCGATGCAGCTAGCTGAACGTTCTCGCTTTCGCCAACTCGCCAAGGCTGGTGCTCAAAACGTGATTCTTTCTGAAAATGCTTCCCTAGTTGCGTGCACCCCTTAACCCCTTCGGACTCCGGTGCCTCTTGCACGAATTTTATTAGATTAGCAGCACTCTTTTAAAATAACTTTCCTTGAAATAGACAATTTCAAAAAATTCTCTCATTAAAAAAGGAAAATTTTATTTTCCTTTATTACTGGTGCCAAAAACAAATTTTGGATGGAAAGATGATGTCTCCGCGGCGGAGACAACGGAGTGCCAAGGGTTAAAATTCTCAAGTACACAATCACCGCTGTTTAATTCTTGAAAGGCGGGAAGATAAAATATATCCCACTCAAGTTTAATTACGAAATGCCGCATTGACACCAGAATTTTGAGATCGAAATTTTAATTTTATGAAGTAAATGAAGAAAATCTTTTATCTATTTTGAAATAAATTCTTTTTTGAATTCTGGTGTCAATCAATCATTTCGGAATTTTAAAAATACAAGTGGTTTGCCCGTCAAAGGGTTAACTTCTAAATCCCATGGTAGAGTACGTGCTAGAAATGCCGTGATTCAGCGAAATTGAATTCGTATCAGAAAATGTCAATAGTAAATTTTAATTTATTTAACGACGGGGTGTGTATTATTAAATAAAGCAAGTATTGCTTTTATAATTTTTTGGGATAAATTTAAGATATCTGAATTAAAAAAAAATTCATTAAATTGGAAATTAGTATTGTAGCATATACGCTAGGATGCACATTAAGGGAGAAAAAGGATAAATTTTCTCTTTAATAATTTAATTGCTGAGTTCAAAATGTATTCGTACAATTTATGAAAATTTAATGTCTATGTTATCTGTATGTCTATGTTATCTGTATAATTTAAATAAAATAAAAAAATTATTCTGAAAAAAAAGCTTATTCAAAAACATACTCAGAAAAAAGAAACAGACGAAGAAGAAAAAACGTAAACATTCCAAATTCACTCCAACTGACTTCCAAACAATAATATTAAAGGGTTTTCTATCGATTCTATTTCTCTAGGATAATCAGTTTGAATGACCGTAAGTCTTTCGCCTGGAGGAACATTAACGAGATTTATTCAGTGGAAATACGTACATTTTGACAAAATCAATGCACGTTCCCTGTTCCACATACATCTGACTCGCTCAAGTCATGTCAAAGCAATTGATCGTGAAAAGTAATTTAATTTTCAGCTACTTTTAGGGATCTTTTCTTTTGTTTCCGTCTAGCATTTCATCATTTTCGAGAAGCAAATCTAATTTTCAACCGTGCAGTTGTGCTCATTGAGGCTTTAATTATTTACAACTCTGACAGTTAAAAAGACAAAACCTTTGAATTTACTTCATCGATATGTATCTTTCATATAAGGTTTTTAAATATGCCAAAAAGAAAACCGCATGTGACCTAACACTAAAGTATTCTTTTGGTTTCAATGTTAGACATTAGTTTTTCATTTTTAAGCATTTAACTAATCAATATTTTTGAAACAAAAACTTACTTTCAAATAATTCCCGTTTTTTCATATCTTTTAGAGTACTTTCAATCTTATATCCTTCAAGCATATATTGCTAATTTAAATATATAGGGTGAATTTCGGATATTTTAATTAAAAAATCCACTAAATTGGAAATTGGCATAACAGCATATATTCTGCAATGGACATTACAGAGTTAAACTAATAATTTTTCTCTTTACTAATTTAATATCTGAACTGAAAATCCCTTCCTTTATTCTCACAATTTATAAAAATTTTATATCGTTAAATAAAATAAAAAAATTATTCGTGAAAAAAAGCATATTCAAAAGCGTGCTTAGAAAAAAGAAATAATCGAAGAAAGAAAAAAATTAAACATTTCAAATTCACTCCAACTGACTTCCAAACAATAATATTAAAGTGTTTTCTATCGATTCTATTTCTCTAGGATAATCAGTTTGAATGACCGTAAGTCTTTCGCCTGGAGGAACATTAACGAGATTTATTCAGTGGAAATACGTACATTTTGACAAAATCAATGCACGTTCTCTGTTCCACATACATCTGACTCGCTCAAGTCATGCCAAACCAATTGATCGTGAAAAGTAATTTAATTTTCAGCTACTTTTAGGGATCTTTTCTTTTGTTTCCGTCGAGTATTTCATCATTTTCGAGAAGCAAATCTAATTTTCAAACGTACAGTTGTGCTCATTGAGTCTAATTATTTACTGCTCTGACAGTTAAAAAGAAAAAAAACTTTGAATTTATTTCGTCGATATGTATCTTCCATATAAGGTTTTTGAATATACCAAAATATACCAATATTAAGTATTAGGAATATTTAAAATATAATATAATATAGGAATATTTAAAACATACCTATATTAAATATCCATACCAATTTCTGCTATAAATTTCGGATATCTGAATTAAAAAATCCACTAAATTGGAAATTGGCATAATAGCACATATGTTGCAACGGACATTACAGAGTTAAACTCATAAATTTTCTCTTTAATAATTTAATTGATGAATTCAAAATCCCCACCTTTATTCGCGCAACTTATAAAAATTTTATGGCGTTAAATAAAATAAAAAAATTATTCGTGAAAAAAAGCATATTCAAAAGCGTGCTTAGAAAAAAGAAATAATCGAAGAAAGAAAAAAATTAAACATTTCAAATTCACTCCAACTGACTTCCGCACAATTATATTAAAGTGTTTTCTGTCGATTCTATTTCTCTAGGATAATCAGTTTGAATGACCGTAAGTCTTTCGCCTGGAGGAACATTAACGAGATTTATTCAGTGGAAATACGTACATTTTGACAAAATCAATGCACGTTCCCTGTTCCACATACATCTGACTCGCTCAAGTCATGCCAAAGCAATTGATCGTGAAAAGTAATTTAATTTTCGGCTACTTTTAGAGATCTTTTCTTTTGTTTCCGTGTAGTATTTCATCATTTTCGAGAAGCAAATCTAATTTTCAAACGTACAGTTGTGCTCATTGAGTCTAATTATTTACTGCTCTGACAGTTAAAAAGAAAAAAAAACTTTGAATTTATTTCGTCGATATGTATCTTCCATATAAGGTTTTTGAATATACCAAACTATACCAATATTAAGTATTAGGAATATTTAAAATATAATATAATATAGGAATATTTAAAATATAATATAATATAGGAATATTTAAAACATACCTATATTAAATATCCATAACAATTTCTGCTATAAATTTCGGATATCTGAATTAAAAAATCCACTAAATTGGAAATTAGCATAATAGCATATATGCTGCAACGGACATTACAGAGTTAAACTCATAAATTTTCTCTTTAATAATTTAATTGATGAATTCAAAATCCCCTCCTTTATTCGCGCAACTTATAAAAATTTTATGTCGTTAAATAAAATAAAAAATTTATTCCGGGAAAAAAAGCAATTTCAAAAGCGTGCTTAGAAAAAAGAAATAATCGAAGGAAGAAAAAAGTTAAACATTTCAAATTCACTCCAACTGACTTCCAAACAATTATATTAAAGTGTTTTCTATCGATTCTATTTCTCTAGGATAATCAGTTTGAATGACCGTAAGTCTTTCGCCTGGAGGAACATTAACGAGATTTATTCAGTGAAAATACGTACATTTTGACAAAATCAATGCACGTTCTCTGTTCCACATACATCTGACTCGCTCAAGTCATGCCAAACCAATTGATCGTGAAAAGTAATTTAATTTTCAGCTACTTTTAGGGATCTTTTCTTTTGTTTCCATTTAGCATTTCATCATTTTCGAGAAGCAAATCTAATTTTCAACCGTACAGTTGTGCTCATTCAGTCTTTAATTATTTACTGCACTGACAGTTAAAAAGACAAAACCTTTGAATTTATTTCATCAATATGTATTTTCCATATAAGGTTTTGGAATGTACCAAAAAGAAAACCGCATATGACGTAACAGTAAAATATTCTTTTGGTTTCAATTTTAGACAATGATTTTTGATTTTTAACCAATTAAGGTTGTTCTTAAATCGAAAGGGGCAACTTTGTGACATAAGTTTTAATTTATTTTTTTTCGGAAATGCATGAAATCGCATGTTGGTGTTCAGAAACTATGTAATCAAACTCATTTTACCGTTTTTTTTAAACAAAATATTTTTAAATTTTTAAATTAAAAAAAAAAATTTGGAATTACTTATGTAAGACTAAAAAAAATTGATGAAATTTTGTTAAAAATTATTGAATGTTAACAATATTTTTTTGCCTGAGCAACAAAACTGATTTTTTACTTTACCTAAAAAATTCGCTTAAAACAATCAAAATATACTCAAGAAAATATGTTTTGTAGTTCTAATCAATTCCTTTTTCTCAGTGTATCACTACAAGAACGTATCATGGAGTGTTTGCGTGATGACTAAAATAGACAGACAATGAGTCGTTCATGTCACCATTAATGGCCTCATCGACAGCAATTCTTGCCATTTAGTGAATACTACAGCTACCTGGGGGATGGGGAGAGATCAAGATTAATTATTCAATAAAACATTTCTTTTGCACGGCTTTCTGTGTCTCTGAAACCGTTTGTATGTCTCTTACTACTACACTAAGAAAAAAATACAGTTCAAGAATATAGAATCTAAATTGTAGCTCTAAAAAAATAGTTCCACGTCACCCTTATAAATTCCAGCGCCCTTTGTTAGAGAGTTCTAGAGTTTTCTACTAGAATTTAAGAGCGTTTTCCCATATTCCCGTTGTGAAACATATTTCAAATTTTCTCTAAATAGATGCGAACACAAGAGGTTTAATTTAGTAACGATAATTCTAGTTTATGAAACCATTCCCAAAATCAATCTATAATTTCTCGAAACTGAAACAATTCAATATCGTTTCGTTACTTAGAAAACAAGAGACTAGAAATGCTATGTCAGTTCGTCTATTCAGCTTAGTTGTTCAACCTATTCGCATAGTTCGGCCATCTACAGTTCTAGTTTAGGTATTCAGAAAGTGACTAACTATTCATTCTAGTTGAAGGCGGTATATTTTTTTTCTCAGTGTATGCATCCAGTGATTTTCGCATCACTCCGTGCATTTCTTCATTGTGATGCAATTTCACTTTTGATGAGCGTATGTTTTAATAAATCGAGTTAATTTCTGATTATGCAGCCATTAGAGTGTTAAGAATACAATGATTTGAAGAATAAATAAACGATTGCATTACAAAAACACAACATTATTTTAAATTAAAATAGCAATTAAAGCCTTTGTGAACAATTTCTAAAGGTAGAAAACAAACGTTTAGAAATGCACAAATAATGCATGAAAAAGTAGCAAACAGCCGTTTCGAATAGATTACCGAGATTCTTCATCAATGTAAGACACAAAATAGCTGGGTCAAACAGCTTTGCCCCCACTTTTCCTTTTTCTAGTACGCTATGTCTTGAACTTATGAAGAATTTCGCAAGGAAATTCGAAACGGTTGTTTGCAACCTTTTCATGCATTATTGATGCATTTCTAATAGTTTGTTTTCTACTTTTATACATTATTTTAAAATTTTACTACAGATTTGGCATTTCCTGATTAATACTAAATATGCCAGGAATTTTAATTATGCTTTAAAAAATATTTCACATCTGAATTTTATTTTAGGCTATATAAATTTAACTTATTTCTATACTATTTACATATTTGTTTTAATTTTATATCAAAATTTCTGGTTCGAATAGTTCCATTTAGTACCTGTCAAATGACTGGCTATTGATATATTTACCGTAATTTCGGGTGTATAAGCCGCGGATCAAACAATTCTTTTTCGACCCAGAATTAAAAAAAAAATGAATGCTGCTACTTAGATCGCCGTAAAAATTTGTGTTCAATCAATAAATAAGATTTCTGGGTCCAAAAAGAATTGTTTGATCCGCGGCTTATACACCCGAAATTACGGTAGTGTTAAAAAAATATGGGATAAAAACTTCCCACTGCATTAAAAAAGGTTAAACAAAATTTTTAGGATATAACTTCAAAATTTATTGAAGACTAAAATTTCTCCTATAATCTTTTCTTTTGTCGGATATTATCACAAGTATTATTTTATCAAAAAAAAAAAGAATACCTTTCCAAGAAAGTAAGGTTTATATATTTATCATAGCATAATTTTATTCCTTTTTTTTGTGCACCATTTCTTAGATCTCTTGATAGAATAATCTTCCTAAATGTAACAAGAGACAGACATATATAAAATACTTGCATGGAAAATATTTATGCCGGTATTTTATTGCCGCCAGCTTTGGGAGCCGCAAATGTTTATTTCTAAACACACTATCATGTTACTTTACTGGAGAGGAGAATATAAAAATAAAGTGGAAGCTTTTTTTTAGCGTTTATCTTTTGTTATGTAATATTTTTTCGTAGAAATCTGTATTATTATTTTTGATATAAAGCTTGAATTCGATAAAATGCATATTATATTGTCAGTTTTATTTGAGATTGCGAGAAATAAAGACTAAAAAATTGTATTTTTTAAATAAAATGAATAATAATAAATTTTCAATTTTCTTCATTTTAATCGCATCTGTTTAACCTCGTGGAGGGCGCGGCGGTTAGGTAAAAATTATCCCACTTAATTTTAACTGTGAAATATCTAATTGACACATGAATTTTAAAATGAAAATTCGAATTTTAACAAGTACGTGAAGAAAAGCTTTTATCTGCTTTCAATTATTTTTTTTTAAATTCTGGTGTCAGTCAATCATTTCAACAAATTTAACCTTCCTACCCTGAATGGGTCTAATCGACCCAGTCCTATAATGGGTTTCTTTCGATTCAAACCAGAAAATTTTTCATAAAGTAAATTAAATAAGTAACACAAAGATTTAAGTTAAATAAATATGTTAAATGGATTTAAATATAAATTCTGGTGTGAAATATTTTAATCAAGTTTGAGTAAAATTTCAACAAGGTAGGAAGGTTAAAAACAGAAATGATTAGCTCCTCATACGGTTAATAGAGTTTTTAGACGTACTTACATCTGACTACCGAATAGCGATTAAATTAGGTAAAGCTCATTATTTGAAAATGGTCCTAATAGATTCTAAGTACTTATATGCCCCTTATTACATCGTGTTATTACATAAAACTTACAAACAGGATGAGATATTTTAAGCTCTTCAAGGTTGGTGGTTTATTTTTTGATCAAATAATTTTAATTCCTCTGTGCCACATTGAGACCGGGAAATTTGAACGATTTTTTTCCCTTTCATTAAGAATGTGAAACGCAGCTTTTGATTATTTTAAAATAAATCTCTTCTTAACTTCTGGTGTGATTTTCTCTTTTTGGAATTTTAAAAATAGAAGTACCTTGCTACTGAAATGAAGAAATTTCTGAACACACAATCAGAGTCGCATTCTATAGGGAAAAATTTATTGTTCCTACCACTATTTTGTAAATAATTTCGTTGTCATACGTTTCTATTGCATATTTTAAGGAAAATTATCATGAATATTACTGATTAAGGATTCTGGTAAGAGAAATAATATTAATAATTATAAAATATAACGTAATAATTAATATTTTAAATCAGACTGTATACGAATTTTTTTGTAAATTTTTTGTATCGGCCTACCATTTTAGTACTTCTTGTTTAGTAAATAATTATATTTTTAAATGGAAATGAAATAAATGAAAATGGAAATTTTGCAACATTGCAATCTAAAAGAAATTTTGAATCTACCACAAAAATGAAAAAGTAAAGCCAAAGTGTTACAAAAAATCCGCCTTTCAGCTCAAAAAGTCGTGCTGCCACTTTGAGCGCAAGAAGACGTCTAAAATTTTATTCAACGCCTTCGAGATGGGAGCCTTTTGAGAAATTTTTTAATCTTTTATAATCGATTTTTAAAACAGAAATATGTTCCTTCAGGGGGCTCAGGGAGTGAAAACTTTTCAAAAAATCGATTTTTTACGATCTAGTTTGATTATTCAATTAGTTCTTAACTCAATGCAAAAAACCGCATAAAATATTAGCATTTTTAACGGAGTTATAAGCATTTATGTATCAATACTTACATAGCCACAACCATATAATTTCAACTTTAAGTCGTGTTTTCTCAAAACTTGATTTTTGACGACTAACACCAAGATTAAAAAAAAACTATTTGATGGAATGACTAAATTTTTTTTTGCATGCTTATAACATCATAATCTAGATTATGAATTAAGGACATAACTATCACTTAATAAAAACAGTATTAAAAAATCTCTCAAAGTTGAAAATTTAAAAAACCCCTAAAAAATACAACTTTTTTTCCATTAAAAATACTCAAAATATTAAACTATCTAAAATATATTAATTCATAATCTAGATAATGATGTTTATGCATGTTTATGCATGCAAAAAAAAATTAAGCCATTCCATCAAATAGTTTTTTTTTTTTTAATCTTGGTGTTAGTCATCAAAAATCAAGTTTTGAGAAAACGCGACTTAAAGTTGAAATTATATGGATGCGGCTATGTAAATATTGATACATAAATGCTTATAACTCCGTTAAAAATGCTAATATTTTTATGCGGTTTTTTGCATTCAGTTAAGAATTAAACGAATAATCAAATTAGATCATAAAAAATCGATTTTTTGAAAAGTTTCCAACCCCTGAGCCCCCTTAACCCATTAACGCCCAGCGTCCTCTTTTGAGGACGGTTACAAAAAAAGCAAGAAAGCAGTTTTCCCACCAGTAAAGAGGAAGATAAATACATACCTTCTTTTATGAGACAGAATTCTCGATAAATTTAGATAAAAGTTAATTTGATTTTAAAAGTGGTGGGAAATACAAAATTTAAATTTTAACGAAGAAAATAATTTGGGCGTTAATGGGTTAAAGAAACGAGAAAATGCTTCGATCAAATAAGGCAAATTTTACAGTAAAAGTTTACTGATGGGGATTTAACCAATTCAATATGTTCGTGGTTTAATTGCATCGTAGCCAGCATTTCTTAATTTTTCCGGAGACTGATCCAATATAAATATGTTTTAAAGCGGAAATTTTATTTTATCAAAATTAGATCTATTTTAAATGATATTACTTTTTTAAATTATATCATTTTAAATGAAATATAATAAGTACCTTATGAAACCTAAACTTGTTTTCTTTTATCAGAGCTCCCAAATGGTTCGCCAACTGAACATCAGAATTTTCTTAGAGAAATTTTCTTTTTACATTTTTCTTGCAAATTGTTATGAAAACACCTTTGGAAGTTGCTTCTAGCGCAAACGTACCATGAAATTTTCTGTTAAAAAATACTGATGTTCAGTTCGCGGATCATTTGGGAGCCCTGTTTTATACATTTTCCTGTTTAAAGAAAAGTTATCTTGGGTCAGACTCTGGAGTTAAAAAGATATGTTGGTATCTATGTAATTGCAGTATACTTTTGCGACTGTTTTTTCTCATGTTTACTGTAAGCTGTGTAAAATTCTGTTGAAAACTCAGTATGTTATAAAACAATGAAAAGAAAAATTAATTTTTCAGTAGAATTTTTAACATTTTATGATTATGTGTGGTATTTGTACATAAATACTCTCAAATGTTGAACTGGACTCGCATACAGAGTTCGCACACTCCTTATATTTTGTAAGGACTTTGGCACCACTACTAATGATAAGAAAATTTATATTTAATTTTTAAGAAACATAATTCGCAAACACCGCCTCTTTCCACAATTTTCGCTACATCTTCCTAGAGTGGAATACATTGTAAATACTGTAGAAATTTTGTGATAGTGTTGTGCGAACCCTGGCATAGTTATTCAATACGGGGATAGAGCATTTTGAGCATTTTCTATCCCGTGAGTAATCACAAATATTTATTTATTAAGAAATTTATTATCACCATCTAGTCATCCCCGCTTCTAAATCTTCACTGTAAAATATGAAGTCAAACTCGTTCTTTACGTTCTAGAAATTCGAGAAAATTTAGTTGAACAAAATAAATTAAAAGTTTGTCCCCGCACGCGTTTTATAAACATTTATGAAAGTTCCTTATAGTTATATAGTGTTCCAGATTAGAAAATTTCCCATACTTTAAGTCAGGAAAACACCAATATTTTCTTAGAAAGAAAATCACACCTTCTGCAAAAGGAGAATTATATGTCACGTTTTTCTAAATAAAAATACTGATTTTTCAGCTGAAAGTGCCGAAACTCTGTCATAGCATCATATAATTACTGTTTTTATTAAAATATTTTAAACTTTAATAGCCATAAAAATGCAAATCTGTCTATTTGTATAAATAATACCGATTTCAAGAATATACGTCTTTTACTAAAATGCAACGTTGTAATCCTTTCCCTAGTCGCATTTAGTAGTGATCGATAATACTGGTTGGTCACGCAAAGATGAAGTGGAAAACGGGACAAATACTTTCCGGCTTTCGTTTTCCCACTGCCGTTTTTTCAGATTCCATGTTTAAAAAACTTTTTTTTTGTAGAGTATTTTGCTTTGGATAGTACTACTAGAGCCTTTTTTCAACCGTGAATTTTTCCATTTACTTCTGTGATATTCTGGCTTCGATTTCAAACTACCGTTCGAAATTTTATTACTGCGATGCATTCTTTTTAGACTGTATTTGAGTATTATTTTTTGTATATTATTTCTTTTTTTGCGGTCTCTTTTTCATTAAGTTTTTTTCAATGCGCAGATTGAATATTTGTTTGAAGAATATTCTCTGAAATATTTCAGTTTATTGAAACATTTTTTTTATCTATAAAGTAAAATTAAAAAGATAAAATTTTTATTTTTCTCTTTTTAAAAATTATCCAGAAAAATAATTTTAAATTATTTAAACGTGGCAAAACAGTAAATGAATTATCGTATTTTACTGTCTAGGGAAAAAAGGTATTAAAAGGTTTGTAATTATTACTTCAAAAGCCATATCTTAATATCTGTAATCTGCTCTTACCTTTTCCGTCCTTTAAATATATAATTTTTCTGTATGTGAGTTTGACCGAATCATTTATTTTGCATATCAAGTAAAATTATATAAATATAGTTGATTTTTTCAGAATTACAAGGACGAAATTATATTAGAAATTCGAACATCCCAAATCATAATAAAGTATTTTATCCTAATATGCTTTATTTTTAAAACGAATATCTATTATCAAGGGTCTCAGACTACGGTAATTTGATTATAATGATTTTTAAAAAATAATCTTTGACATTTGCAATGTAAATATACCATTAAGAATATTAATTGGAAATAGTGATAATCAAAATATAGGATGCGGGGACATCTATACGATTCAAAGATAGCAGAACTTAGATTTCGGAATTTTAGGATTAAGCGATAAAGAACTTGTAACAAAACTTACATTTTTTTTCTTATTTTAATTTATTATAACTAAAATGATTAATAATTTAAAAAATGATTTTTTAATGCAAATTTCCCTTCTCGTTAAATATTTTTTCAGTTTCATATGAATCAGAAATAAGAATATCTCCTCACATGATGTAAATACAAAGTTTTATTACAAAATCATAAAGGTCTATATAAAGAAGAACATATATTCTGGTATCTCATTATATACGTTTGATTCAGAATCTTTGCCCACATAGTTCAGAAAATTTGAACTTCTGTTGCACCCATGTGAAATGGTAGAGCATGTAACATCTCAAATATTTCTTTAAAAAAAATCATTTGTAAAAGGGTTGTTTATGTCGGTCAAGACTAGAGATATCTGAAATCTTGTGATGTCCGGATTTTACTCGTTTCCTGATTGGTCCATGTTTAAAAACCAGAAATGGAATACTTCTGTTACCGCGATGACAAAAATATTAAAAGCTACAAAAAAATTAATAACTCAAAAGTAACTGAGATGCAGCTTTCAAACAAAATTAATTTTTCCCTGTACAACGGTGTAAAAATTGAAAATGTGAGATGTTTAGAAGTTTAAAAATTCGCAGTACCGAAAATTGTAAAACTGAAATTTTATTTAAATTTTTTTTTTATGGCTACTTCAGGAATATTAATGTTTAATCCATATATGACTCTGTTATTACATATTCCGCGTTTTGATCGTCATAAAAATGATGTTCAGTATTATTATTATTATTTTAACATAGAATTTATTTATAAGTCTAAAACTTTATTCTTTGAAAATATCATTTTTGAAATAGTCGTTGTATATTGTTAAATTAATTTTTTTTAAATGATACGTGTAATAACGATGAAATACGTAAATTTATAATGAAGGAATTATAAAAATCGTCTGTCAGCATTTTATTTTATAATTCCTATGAATGACATCAATGAGTTGAAAATCAAACAGCTTGCATTAAGAGCACACACTAGTCACACGGTAAAAGCCGAGCGCTAATGTAAAGTCTATGGGGGCGTTCTTTTCGAATATATCGCGGAAATTTTAATACTTTTACATGATTTTTTTGCACAAGATAGCTGAGGGCGATCCACAACCGGCCTAGTTTTTATTTTTTCACTTTTCGTTTCAGATTTTCTTTAAAGAATTACTTAAACTTACAGAACCGGTTTAAACCGGTTCTGAAATTGAAACTATCGTAATATAAAAAATATATAAGCAAAATCGCAAAAGTAAAAACTAGGCCGGTTGTGGATCGCCCTCAGCTATCTTGTGCAAAAAAATCATGCAAAAAAATTAAAATTTGAGCGAGATATTTGAAAAGAACGCCCCCATAGACTTTACATTAGCGCTAAGCTTTTACCGCGTGACTAGTGTGTGCTCTTAATACAGATTAGTGCAGAATCGCGAGTTGAGTTCTTCTTATGATTTATACGCCCATAGATTCCTGCTTAACCCTTTAAGCTCTGGTGCGTAAATTTCTACAAAATTTCCAATGTTACATTGGCACCAGTATTTTGCAACGAAAAAAATCGCTTTACACAATGTACGAAAGCCTGTATATAATCTTTTTCAAATAAATTTTGTCGAATATTCCGGTGCGATTGTGACATTTCTGTATTAAAATTAAGTGGTAGAAAATTCAACCATCAGAGATCTAAGGGTTAACACATGAAAGGTCGGAAATTTTAGTCAAGTTTTATACAAATATTTCACACCAGAATTGTCATTTAAAACTATTTAACTTTGTTTATTTGGCGATTTTCTCATTGTGGTTTTTAACTTATTTTATAATGAAATTTTGGATTTGAATTGAAATATACTCGTATGGTAACAGACAAGATGACCGCTCACAGCCGTTCTAGTAATAATAATAGAAATCATTAAGCTGTGCAATTTTTGCAAATACTATTGTGGAGCTCAGTGGTAGCAATGAAGATAAATCAAGGAAACTGCGACCACGAAATTTAATCCGTTATTTTTGTAATAATTAAACAAAGTGACTAAGCTCTTTAAAAAGTTATTTAGTGGTAGAATTGTGTCTAATAACGTATTTTACAATGTGAATTCGGCCGCCGAGAAAACATGAAATGGACAAATGGTGTTATGAATAAAAGGAGGGGACATATAGTGCAACTACCTGCAGTACCTGCGGACCTATAATGCATTTTTACCAAGTTACTGAGGAGGTTGTCACAAGATTACGGCTGTTTTATATAATTGGATCAACAGTTTCTGATTCAACCGATGTAAACTTTCTACCATAAATTTAGAAATTTGAGTCAAGTTTTATATGAATATTTCACAGCAGAATTTTATATTAGAATAGTTTAAGTTTATTACTTAACTTTTTTCTTCGTTGTAACCTTTTAATCTTATTTCATAATCAAATTCCTTGTTTGAACCGAAACATCTTCATATGGTAGCCGTCAAAATGGCGGCTCTCGGTAGTTCTAGTGTTAATCGAGAAATGATAAGCAAAAAGATATAACTTAGAAAATCATTAATTTGTACCATTTGGCAGATAGTGTTAATATCTCAAGTAAACTTATTGTATTAGTATATGTTGAACGGCTTCCATTCCCATTATGTCCCTATCTACTGTTCATTAAGTGGAATAAGCAGTCACGTCCAATCCAGGCTCGACGACTTCACAAAAGAGAGGGGGGGAGAAAAGAAGACTAGGCCGTCAGCCGGGCGTTATGGGATTCCAGCATTTCGGGCGGTTTCGGGATCTAAAGTGTTAATGTACGCCACAGTTTCACCTATGTCTTTACCTAAACGATTATGAAGCCACTAAATTACCAGAAGTTTTTTCTTTTTTTGAAAAACTTCTTTTTTGGCAATGCACGGGAGGAAAGAAACCCCCCTGAAAATTAATAGAACAATGCGCTGAATTAAATTAACTTATTAACTATATTAACTTTAATAGATATATTAACATTTACTGGTGGGAGTTTACTTCGGTGGTAATAGTTCCGCCACATTGTGAAAACCAAGGGAATCTCCTATCTCTGTAGGTGAAAAAATTACCTTTGCAAACTGACTAAATAGAAATTTTCATCCTACTTGTGATAGAAAATTCCCTTAAATAAGACTCTTAAATTTGTTGAAATTTTCTATTCAAGTTAACTGGTGGAAGTTACCGGCGGTAATTAGAAACTTTTGATCTGATTAAGGCGCAACACTAGTCTCAGAAAAATACCTGGATGATAATGTAAAGTCTATGGGGATGTTCTTTTCAAATATTTCGGTCAAATTTTAATATTTTGACATGATTTTTTTTAATAAAACAGCTGAGGACGATCTACAACCAAGCTAGTTTTTACTTTTTCGATTTTGGTTACATATTTTTTATATTATAATAGTTTCGATTTCAGAACCGGTTCAAACCGGTTTCGAAAATTAAGTAATTTTTTTTAATCTGAAACCAAAATGAAAAAGTAAAAACTAGACCGATTGTGAATCGTCCTCAGCTATCCTATGCAAAAAAATCATGTAAAAATATTAAAATTTGAGCGAGATATTTGAAAAGAACGACCCTATAGACATAGCATTATCATCCGGGTCTTTTTCTGTGACTACTGTTGCGTCTTAAGAGCCCACAATAGTCACAGGAAAAGTACAGAAAAAGACCCGGATGACCATGTAAAGTCTATGGGAGCGTTCTTTTCTAATATCTCATTCAAATTTTAATATTTTGACATGATTTTTTTTGCATAAAATAGTTCAGGACGATCCACAACCGGGCTAGTTTTTACTTTTTCGATTTTGGTTATATATTTTTTATATTATGATAGTTTCAGTTTCAGAACCGGTTTAAACCGGTTTTGAAAATTAAAGTAATTTTTTTAAAAAAATCTAAAACCAAAATCGAAAAAGTAAAAACTAGCCCGGTTGTGGATCGTCCTGAACTATTTTATGCAAAAAAAATCATGTCAAAATATTAAAATTTGAATGAGATATTAGAAAAGAACGCTCCCATAGACTTTACATGGACATCCGGGTCTTTTTCTGTACTTTCCTGTGACTATTGTGGGCTCTTAAGGCCCCACAATAGTCACAGAAAAAGTACTCAAAAAGACCCGGATGACAATGTAAAGTCTATGGGAGCGTGTTTTTCAAATATCTCGCTCAAATTTTAATATTTTTACATGATTTTTTTTGCATAGAATAGCTGAGGACGCTTCACAACCGGCCTAGTTTTTACTTTTTCGATTTTGCTTATATATTTTTTATATCATAATAATTTCAATTTCAGAACCGGTTTAAACCGGTTTTGAAAGTTAAAGTAATTTAAAAAAAAAATCTGAAACCAAAATTGAAAAAGTAAAAACTAGGCCGGTTGTGGATCGTCCTCAGCTATTCTATGCAAAAAAAATCATGTAAAAATATTAAAATTTGAGCGAGATATTTGAAAAGAACGCTCCCATAGACTTATCATGAGCGTTCGGCTTTTACCGCGTGACTAGTGTGTGCTCTTAAAAGAAACAACTGTAATCTTGTCAGAACCTCCTCAGTTACTTCTCTTGCAACTACTAGACAATATATGATATACCTCCTTCTCTTTATTCATAACTCCATTATTTAGATAGCGGTGGAATATGAGGAGAGGAAAGTGATACTTATGTATCCGAATAAAATTTTGCCCCACCAGTTGCAGCGAGGTTTTAACCTCGAAACTGGTAGACGGTAGGTGCTGGGTTCGAACCCAATCGCGACCGTCGGCCTAACCGGTTTTAGTTTTCCGTGGTTTTCTTCGAACCTTGCGTAAATACGGGTTAGGTTCCCTTAGAAAGACGCCCACGGAGGGCAATCCACCCATTAGGGCCTATATCCCAAGCGTAGATAATTGGCCAGCATAAACCAAAACCAAAACCAAACCGAATAAAATTTATCTGTATTGCGCATGCTTTAATCACATAACTGATTCTTTTTTTCCATACAGTAAATTGAAAATGTAATATAAAAACCACTTTTTTTAAGTTAAACATTCATAATATTTAATTTTAAAATTTCGGCTATTAAAGTCCATGAAATTGTATTTGAAAATTTTAGTGGTGCCAATAAGCTTTAACCCTTTGAGCTCTGATGGGTGAATTTTTTACCATTTAATTTTAATCGCCAAATGTTACATTGACACCGGAATATTTAATAAAATTTATCTGAAAATAGATAAATACACTTTTTGGCTTACATTATAAGACGAATCTTTTGTTTATAAAATACTGGTGCCAATGTGACATTTGGATACTTAGAAGAAATTCACCCCGAGAGCTAAAAGGGTTAAGTGATGGATCAAGCAAAAACTTTTTGCAAATCAATTGGTTGGTTAAGGTAGAAGCGTTCATTCAAACTTATATTAATCATTAGGAAAAAATTGCAAAAGTTCAATAAAAATTATCAAGAAATCAAGTTCAATAAAATTGATTAACTGAAACGCATAACTAGATGTGTCATACATTAAAAGAGGTGTCTAGACATTGTTGCCAAAGAAATTATCGATTCCTTTTAAGTCAGGCACGAATGATAGTGCAGCATTTATGAAATATAATAAAAAATAAAACATTTTGCAGAAAAAAAGGAACATTGTTTCACCTTCAGCTATTATAATTTAAAGAAATACGTTTTATACTAGAAATGTATTTCATAATACAAAATCATAGCGGATTTATCAACAAAGAAAAATATAAGATTTTATATCATTACAAAACTATATTATTATAAAGTTATATCTAAATATATCTTAAAACCAACAATGAAGAATAATAAAAGTCGAGTAAAATCATTTTCAATTAGTCAATAACACATGAAATAGGTATATTAATAGAAGTATATTTAAGATTCTAAATGAGTCTTCACACAATAAAGAAGAGAAAGAGCTGTAATCTTTTTTTTTAATCATTGGACTTCTTCACACTATGACAGTTAAAAGCTTTTCAAAGAAAGAGAACAAGGAAGGAAATCATCAAGTATATAATTAGTAGCTCTAAGAATAGGAGCAAAGTCAGAAGCAGACTTATGAATTCTGAGATTCATTCTAGAGAGGATATTGCTAATAAGATGGATAAAAGAATGTCCATAGTTCTCGCTTAAAAGCACTGGTATATTATTTAACGAAAACTTTTGATTTAAAAAAAATGTAATATTAACTCTATTTACGATAATAAATGATCTCTCACAATGTTAAAAAAAGTGTGATCTTATTCTTAAAATCGTAGGACTTCTTCACATTATGACAGTTAAAAGCTTTTCAAAGAAAGAGAACAAGGAAGGAAATCATCAAGCATATAATTAGCATCTCTAAGAATATGACTTAAGGCAAGTGTAGACTTATGAATTCAGAGACGAATTCTAGAGAAGATATTGCCAATAAGATGGATAAAAGAATGTTCATTGTTCGCACTTAAAAGCAAGGTTTTTTTTAACAATACATTTGAATTTCACAAAAATGAAAGATGTTAGTTAACGGTATTGGAAGTGCTGTTATAATAGGAATCAAAGGTTAACACAATATGAGAAAATTCCGAAAAAGATGTCTGAACCATGCCATAAGAGCTTAATTAGACGCTCAAAGAATAAATTTCAGAATATAATTTATGATCCCCAAACATTATTTTTACGGAAGTTTTTGAAAACACTTCAAATAATACCCATCACGTAGATCGTATTTAGACTAATTACATCATAAACAACACTTTTGATTATTTCCAAATGTGCAATAATAGATTTGTTTAAAGAATCGGCATATTTAACTATATATCTATATATCATCTGTATACTTTTTAAATGCAAGGTGACAGCATTTCGTTTTTAGAATGTAATAAAAATAAAATATTTTGTAAAAAAAAAAAAAAAAAAAAAAAAAAAAAAAAAAAAAAAAAACACCGCGGATTTTGCTGTTTAATTTACACATGTGAATTTTATAATTGTGCTTTATAATAAAAAATGATCGCGGACAAAATCAACAAAGAAATTCTAAGCTTTTATTTTATTATAAACTATTACTAAATATTCATATTAAATCATATTATTCTACCAACATTAAAGTATAATAAAAGTCGAGTAACATAATTTTCAATTAATTAATAACACCTCAAATGAGAATATTAAATATATTTAAGATTACAAAGGAATCCCCTCACAATGTTGAAGTGAAAAATGTGTTATCTTTTTCTTGAAATCCTAGGACTTCTTCACATTATGACAGTTAAAACTTTTCAAAGAAAGAGAACAAGGAAAGAAATCATCAACTATTGTATAATTAGCAGTTCTAAGAATAGGACGAAAGGCAAGCGTAGACTTACGAATTCTGAGACGAATTCTAAAGAGGATATTGCGAATAAGATGGATAGAAGAATGTTCATTGTTCAAGTTTAAAAGCTTTTTTTTTAAATAATACATTTAATTTTCAAAAGATGTAAGATATTAGTTAATGGTATGGGAAGTGGTGTTATAATAGGAATCAAAGGTTAACACAATATGAGAAAATTCCGAAAAAGATAACTGAACGAACATAAAAGCTTAATTAGACGCTCAAGAAATAAATTTGAGAATATGTTTTATAATTCCCAAACATTATCTTTTGAAGACATTTTTGACAACGTTCACAAATAATACCCAACACGCAGATCATATTTGGAATGATTGCACCATAAACGCCCTTTATATTATTTCCTTGTCAAATGTGTAACAATACCTAAGTTTAAAGAGTCTGCATATTTAACTTTTTTTGTATATATCATTTGTATACTTTTTAAAGCAAGGTGACAGAGTTTCGTTTTTAGAATGCAATAAAAAGGAAATCATTTTGTAAAAAAAAAAAAAAAAAAATCGCTGCTTATTTAGCTATTTATTTTAAAGAATAAATTTCATGCTTGTTTTAATACAAAATGATCGCGGACAAAATCAACAAATAAAATCTAAATTTTTATATTATTATAAACTATTATTATGTACTTATATTTAAATCATATCTTACTACCAACAATAAAGTATATTAAAACTCGAGTAATATCTTTTTCAAATAGCCAATAACACCTCAAATGAGAATATTAAATATATTTAAGATTATAAATGAATCCTCTCACATTGTTGAAGAGAAAAGATGTATTCTTATTCTTGAAATCATAGGACTTCTTCACATTATGACAGTTAAAAGCTTTTCAAAGAAAGAGAACAAGGGAGGAAATCATCAAGTATATAATTAGCAGCTCTAAGAATAGGACTTAAGGCAAGTGTAGGCTTATGAATTCTGAGGCGAATTCTAGAGAGGATATTGCCAATAAAGTGGATGAAAGAATGTCCACTGTTCTCGCTTAAAAGCACTGGATTTTTAAAATAATACATTTGATTTTTAAAAGATGTAAGATGTTAGTTAACGGCATAGGAAGTGTTGTTATAATAAAAATCAAAGGTTAACACAATATGAGAAAATACCGAAAAAGATGCATGAACCACGCAATAAAAGCTTTATTAGACGCTCAAGGAATAAGTTTAAGAATATAATTCATGATCCAAAAGTATTATTTTTGCGGACGTTTTTGAAAAAGCTTCCAAATAATACCCACTACGAAGATCGTCTTTGGAATAATTACATCATAAACACATCTTTTAAATATTTCTGTGACAAATGTGTAACAATAGCTTTGCTTAAAGAACTGGATATTTAACTTTATATCTATATATCATCTGTATAGTTTTTAAATACAAGGTGACAGTGTTTCGTTTTTAGAATGTTATAGCAAATAAAACATTTTGTAAGAAAAAAAAAGTAAATCACCTCGGATCTTGTTGTTTAATTTAAACATGAGAATTTTATACGGTAAAAAAGCTTTATAATACAAAATGATAGTGGACAAAATCAACAAAGAAAATCTAAGCATTTATACAATTATAAACTATTACTAAATATTCATATTTAAATCATTTCTTGCTACCAACAATAAAGTATAATAAAAATCGAGTAACATATTTTTCAATTAGTTAATAACACCTCACATGCGAATATTAAATATATTTAAGATTACATATGAATCCTCCCACAATGTTGAAGAGAAAATGGTGTAATTTTATTCTTGAAATCATGCGATTTCTTCACATTATGACAGTTAAAAGCTTTTCAAAGAAAGAGAACAAGGAAGGCAATCATCATGTATATAATTATCATATCTAAGAATGGAACAAAAGGCTAGTGTAGACTTATTACTAAAGCGAATTCTAGAGAAGATATTGCCAATAAGATGGATTAAAGAATGTCCATTGTTCTCGCTTAAAAGTACGGGATTTTTCTTAACAGCACATTTGAATTTAAAAAAATGTAAGATGTTAGTTAATGGTATGGGAAGTGCTGTTATAATAGGAATAAAGGTTAACACAATATAAGAAAATTCCGAAAAAGATGTTTGAACTATGCAATAAAAGCTTAATTAGACGCGCAAGGAATAAATTTCAGAATATAATTTATAATCCTCAAACATTATTTTTAGGAAGTTTTTGAAAACACTTACAAATAACACCCACCACGAAGATCGTATTTAGAATAATTATATCATAAACGACCCTTTTGATTATTTCCGAATGTGCAACGATAGCTTTCTTTTAAGAATAGGCATATTTAACTATATATCTATATATGATCTGTATACTTTTCAAATGCAAGATGGCAGCATTTCGTTTTTAGAATGTAATAGAAAATAAATCATTCTGTTAGAAAAAAGAGAAAAGAAAATCAGCGCGGATCTGTTTAATTTGCAGATGTGAGTTTTATGCTATAATTTTGCTTTATTATACAAAATAATCGCGGACAAAATCAACAAAGAAAATCTAAGCTTTTAAAACATATATTGTAATAACAATAAAGTATAATTAAAGTCGAGTAACGTCTTTTTCAATTAGTTAGTGACACATCAAATGGAAATATTAAATATATTTAAGATTATAAATGAATCCTCTCACAATGTTGAAGAGAAAGAGGTGTAATCTTATTCTTAAAATCGTAGGACTTCTTCACATTATGACAGTTAAAAGCTTTTCAAAGAAAGAGAACAAGGAAGGAAATCATCAAGTATCTAATTAGCATCTCTAAGAATAGGACTTACGGCAAGTGTAGACTTATGAATTCAGAGACGAATTCTAGAGAGGATATTGCCAAAAAGATGGATAAAAGAATGTCCATTGTTCTCACTTAAAAGCACTGGATTTTTTTTAATAATACATTTGATTTTCGAAAGATGTAAGATGTTAGTTAATGGTATAGGAAGAGCTGTTATAATAGAAATGAAAGGTTAACACAATATGAGAAAATTCAGAAAAAGATAACTGAACAAGCATAAAAGCTTAATTAGACGCTCAAGGAATAAATTTCAGAATATGCTTTATGATTCCCAAACATTATTTTTTGTGGAAGTTTTTGACAACATTCAAAAATAATACCCGCCATGCAGATCGTATTTGGAATAATTGTACCATAAACGGATCTGTTTATTTTTTCCTTGGCAAATGTCTAACAATATCTATTTTTAAAGAGTCTCCATATTTAAGTATTTTTGTATATATCATCTGTATATTTCTTTAATGCATGGTGACAGCGTTTCGTTTTTAGAATGCAAAAGAAAATAAATCATTTTATATAAAAAATGGCCGCTTATTCAGCTATTTATTTCTAAGAATGAATTTTATGCTTATTATACAAAATGATCGCGGTCTAAAGCAACACAGAAAATCTAAATTTTTATATTACAATAAACTATTATCATGCACCCATATCTAAATGATATCTTATAACCATCAATAAAGTATATTAAAAGTCGAGTAACATCTTTTTTTCAATTAGTTAATAAGACCTCAATGAGAATATTAAATATATTTAAGATGGCAAATGAATCCTCTCACAATGTTGAAGAGAATAATGTGTAATCTTATTCTTGAAATCATAGGACTTCTCAACATTATGACAGTTAAAAGCTTTTAAAAGAAAGAGAACAGGGAAGGAAATCATCAAGTATATAATTAGCAGCTCTAAGAATAGGACTCAAGGCAAGTGTTGACTTACGAATTCTAAGACGAATTCTAGAGAGGATATTGCCAATAAGATGGATAAAAGAATGTCCATTGTTGTTGCTTAAAAGGATTGGATTTTTTTAAATAATACATTTGATTTTCAAAAGATGTAAGATGTTAGTTAATGGTATAGGAAATGTTGTTGTGAAAAGAACCAAAGGTTAACACAATAGTAGAAAATTCAGAAAAGGAAGACTGTGAACATATATATAAATTTAATTTGATGCTCTAGGAGTAAAATTGGGAATATGTTGTATATCGCGAATAGTTACAATGTGTGTGATGCATGTATTATAAGAAATGGATTGATGAAAAAGTCCTAATGCATAGGTTCCAACATTTGCGAACTTTTTATTTATATTTACAAAGAATTTCGAATAATATTCGTCGCCGTATGTAGCAGAAATTCTAAGACTAATTAAATTGGGGATTTTTATTAGATCATAGCGAGATAAGAAAAATGTGTAAATATTGGCAGGTCGGTTGGTTGTATGAATTTTTATGGCGCAAAATCCCTTTGGGGACATGCTGCGCCAAAAATATTGGCAGGTATGTTTATTGCAATACCAAAGAGCAATTTCATAATTTGTAGAACCTTTAATTTCTAATATTGCTCTTGATATTATACAACAAGTGAAAAATTACTTAAAGTTTATACTATTTGGAAATAACTATGCACATATGCAACGGATTATATGAATTTTTATATAGTCCATTTCGCCACTTACTTTTTTCCTCTCATATAATAAATAATATTATACTAAGTATTCAAGTGGCTTTATAAATGAAAGCAATGTGAAGTAATAATCCACATTTTTCAAATATGTATAATGTTTTAGAGAAAAAATATTATTTAGGGAGAAATTATTTTATGAGAAAGATTATTTGTAGAAATAAAAGAGTTTTCAATTGCTTTTCTCTTTAAAGAAAAACAAATGAAATTTCTTCTCGTTCAGCATTTTCAGTAATACATTTGTTAAAAATTAGCATATATGCTAAATAAATAAATATAAAATGATGTGCAATATCATTACAATGTATGTTTAAACCTTTTTTAACGATCATGCGATGACATTACATGAGACATTTTCTCAGAGGAGACTTCAGACTAAAACTATGTCTTTCTAAGGCATGGTAACAGTGATTTTTACATTTTTGCCAAGCGTTTCAAATTATAAATACCTCTATGTATTTTTCCCTTCGTTTTATTTAATTTTTGATTTGCTGCAGTTGTACAACACAATGTTACGAAAGTATTATCACCGTGTACGGCAGACAACGTTTCGATTGTCTTGACAACAGTCTGATAATGCTCATCTTGATGCTGCTTCCTGAAGGTGCCTATTTCTTACAGAAGACGAGTTTATCTGAAGCTACTGACATTAAACCAAGTTAATGTTCTATACAGGTGCTGATGCCTAAAATATATCAAAAAGGAAGATATCTGATATATAGTTATTTATATTCAAATGCCGTGAATTATTGTCAAAGTCGAAAAATGGAAACAATATACATTAATATTAATATTGCACATATACCAAGTTAAGCCTTACCAACATATGATAGTGAGAAGTGCCAGGCTGTGTATCATTCCAAGTGGTTCAATTGGTAAAACGTCGGTGCGTCTTACCGATGATCCGGTTTCGATTCCTGGCTTGGATACTTTTTCACTCTGTTCTCTTTGCACCTTTCATGTATGTAAAATTTTAAATATTATGCAGTGCAAGGCTTGACAAGTTTTCGACAGCAAAAATAATATTTCTGCGTATATCGACACGTAATAGACATGTGCCATTTTAACGGTCTGTCTAATTCACTGGCCAGATGTATGTCTGTTTTCCTGGCTGGCCATCTTACCGAGTTCTAATTCTTCTAAATATACTCGGATTGCCGTGTAATTGATACATATTATTGAGGTCTTTTGTGGCATGTTCATTACTGAAAATTCAATTTTCATGTTATTGAGAGGAAAGCGTTTATTTTTCTAGAATCGCCTTAATGAAAACAAGTCTCCAACTAGGCTTCAAATATGTTTTTAATAACCAACAAATAATACACTAAAAAAGTCTGAGTTCTTCCAGATTTTTAAAAACTTTTCCGCAAGGTGATACCTTTCGTGTTCGGGAATGCCCTGAACTTTACCTTACTAGTATTTAATAAGAAAACAGCAACCTATTGTTGGTAAAATTAACGATTAATTTTTTGTGATGGCTATTTCCATATGTTTTTGTGTGCAATGACAAAGTTGATAACTGTAATGCTAGTTGGTCACAGTTCTTTTCGAAAAATTTGCTTGAACTCATTAAATTAATGACATATCTCTGATAAATAATGCCATATTTTTCCGTTCTAAAAAACTGGTAGCGGCAGATTTTAGCATGTGACTTACACAACATGTTGGCATAAAAAGTATATGATTTGGCAAATTACGGTAATGGTCATTACACAGGGTGGCGAGGTGTCAGGGCAAATGCAATAAAAAATGCTTAAATACCAGTATTTTGTTAAAGAGAAATCCACCTTTTTTAATCCCTTTATGTTACTGGAAGTATTTTATATTTAAAAAATACTGGTTGGTTCCTCTCTTTTTCATTGTTTTTTTTTCCTTGACCACTCGCCCCCCCTGTTACATTTCTAAATCTCAAAAATATTGTCTTAAGCTATAAAAAAATATATATGAAAGAATTTAGTGGCAGTTTACAATTGCGTCTATGCATTTTTCTAATATTAAAATACAGAGTAAAAACACTAAAATTATACATTATAAACTATTTAGTTCTAAATAATTCTTATTTGTGAACAAACATGATTTTTTTTTTATAAAACAATATAGGAATTTGAATTATACGAATTTAGTTTATGTCAGAATAAGAAAATGACTTGAGCAACGAAGCATTATAAATTTGTTAATCGAAAATAAAATTCAATAATGAAGTATTTGTTTAAAAAACAGAATTCTTTTGTTTGCAGAGACTATGGACTGATAATGAGAACTGAATTTCACAATATTTACCAAACGTTTTATACTATTGAAACACTATAAAAGTATCAATAATGAAGTCTTTAGCAGACGTTTTTAAAAACAAGAATTACAATTTAGGAATTTTATATTGCTAAATAATTTTATTAAAAGTTCGTGCTTACATCTAATGGTACGTTGAATTACTTTAATCATATGTTATTAGTTATTTGATTAGATATTTATTAACCTTATTATAAACGTTTGAAAAATATTCTTTTTTCACTTAAAGAAACCTTTTCTCTTGAATTTTATGAGGCAAGATGTTACTTGCGTAATGCTGAGAAATATATATGCGAAAAAATTAACGCGTACAAAGAAATTACTTAAATTTGTAATATTCTTACGACATTATTCGTTTTAATATATATCAAAATAATGCGTTTATAAGAAATTAGTTTTGTCGTCATTTATTTCAATATAATGTTTTTAAGACAATTTCGAAATTTTAATAAACAATTCGATGCAAGATTTTAAATTAGTTCATGAATGCAAAACTTATTTTATGTCGTGGCCTGAGTTCAAATAAGGAATTTATTCTTATTATTATTTCGCCATTAGAAATAGTGGTACACACTGTTGCTAAAGCTGGCTATAATGTTGTTACAGCCAATCAATCCAATCGTGCCCTTTTGTTATTGCCACACACTTCAAGGATACTTTCTTGCGAAATCAAAAATAAATAAAAAATATATAAATAGTATGGCAAATAAAAACAATTAGCTATACCTGTGATAAATATGTTCATATTATTGCTATTCATATAAAGATTGAAACTTAAAAAAAAAAAAAAAAAAAAAATGAAGTAAACTTTTTTTAATACAGACATTAATTAACGAGTGATTTTGTATTTAAAAAATGAACGCGACATCGAATGGCACTTCACTGAGCTTCAGACCTGAGCATTGACACAAATGGCATGGAACAATTAAGAAAGAGGAACTGACCTATCTATTAAATAATGAAGTTACAACTGTAAACGCTTTCACAGGTGTTCATTACCACCGAACCAAGCTTCTATGTAGATTATTTCTCCTTATTTAATTTTTTTATTAATAGAAAATTTTATTTAAAAAAATAATGACAAAAATCCGTATTTATTTTTACTGGTGGAAGTTCCTTTCGGCTCTAGCTGTTCCATCATTTTATGACAATTTCCTATTAGTGTCAATGAAATGATTGTAATGCTTGGGAGAGCTAAAAAGAAATATAATTTTTTATTCATAGTGGCAGAAATTTCACCATCAATAGGCATTTAAATAAAACGAACTTGTCTATTCAAATTTACTGGTGGACGTCTTCACCGACGTTAATCAGAAATTGTTGATCCGATTTAAAAAAATCAGTTACTTCACTCGCAACTGGTAAGTGTTCCGTACTGGTAGGTGTCCTCTATATTCATTACTCCTATAAAAATGCTGGCTGTCGTAAATCGATTTTTTAAAGCGTTTGTATGGTCTCGCTAATTTAACCGCCATTATTTTCCAGAAGTTTTCACTATGTTATTTACCGTAATTTCGGGTGTATAAGCCGCGGATCAAACAATTCTTTTTGGACCCAGAAATCTTATTTAGTGATTGAAGACAAATATTTACGGCGATCTAACTAGTTCTATTTGCTTCTTAAAAAATTCTGGGTCTAAAAAGAATTATTTGATCTGCGGCTTATACACCCGAAATTACGGTAATAAAAAAAATAAAGTAAAAAAAAATTATGTGTGTTCAAAATCAAAGGACCGAACATGCGCTGAAAAAAATCCACCTACGTCGGCAGCCATTTTTGTCTCAGGGATCACGTATAGCAAATGACTTACTGGTGGCGAAAATTCTGCCACTGTGGATAAAATTTTCTGTTTCTTTTCGCTGATGTAAGCTTGCCCAGGTATTATAATATTTTCACTGACACCGATAAAAGGTTGTCTTAGTTGTCGCAATATGGCGAAACAACTACAAGGAAAGTAAACTTCCAGCAATAAAAATAAATACGCGATTTTGTCATTAATTTTGATTAAAATTTTCTATCAATTACGCGTTAAGAAGAAATGTTCAACACAAATTTTGTGTTGTAATTTTGCCGCTGTGGTATTGAACACTTGCGAAAGCGGTTACAGTTGTAGCTTGAATATTTTAAGGATATATTAGTTCATCTTCCTTAAGAGTTCCATACTTCAAGTTCTCTGGACACCATTATTTTAGAATACTTTTTTTTGACTTCCTTAACACTAGAACGCCCGGAAATTTTACTCAAGTTTGATAACAATATTTCACACCAGAATTTTCAATCAAAATTATTTAATTGATTTATTTAATGTTAATCTGTGTGGTTTAAATTTAAGTTATTTCAAATAAAAAATTCTGACTCTAATTGAAATTTAATCACATAATCGGGGCCGAATCGACTCTATCCGGGCGTTCAAGTGTTAACGGCAGAATTAGCTGGGGTTATAGATTTTGAAGTAGACTTCAAGAAATTACTGTTGTCCAGAATTACGTGGGACAGCACTAGCACTCAGAGCACAATACGGCTTACTGAGATTGCATACATTTATCACATTTTCACGAATATTTACGAAAAACAATCCTCTTCTTAATTAATTGCAGAGAATTGTTTCTAATTTTGTGATAAAGTAAGTTAAACATTATTCTATCAATATAGTGGTAACAAATGTAAAAAAAGGCTCCAGTAGTATGTCATACTCTGCCTCATTGTTCCCGTTACATTCAACAGTTGCATCATATATGAATACTATTGTGGTGCGTTCTTTGTTATTGCTGATTATCTGGCCACAGAATATTGCCCGAGAGGAAAATGTTGCTCTCTGTACACTTAATAAAAATGCTGCAGTAATTTTATGATAGCTGCGATATCGATAAAATTCACATAAAAACGGATTTTGTTCCTTGATAAACGGGTTGTGCTGAAGACAAAGGACTTTTGTCCGTAAAGCTTGAAATTTTCGGGATTTGACCGTTAGTTGGAAAATTGGTATTTTCCGTTAATCTACGGGTGCTATTCACGGTAAAATTCATGTATATATTTTTTTTTTCATTTTAAGGTTCTTTTTAATGAAAGCTAATACTTTTTGCTTAATTTTCGAAGTAAATTACGGAATTTCCTAACGGTGTGGTCTGCGAGCGCAAGATCGCTCCGATCCCAGTATACCTGATGTCTGCTAAATTTGACGTACAGCAGACGCATCACATCCATGCATGACTTGTTTTATTAACATTTTTCATTCTACAATTATTTCCCACATAGCACTTTATACCACATAGCGCATATTTGCAGAAAATTCGTTCTTCAAAAAAATTCTTTCTTGAGAAAAATCTTTCTTTGCGAACTTAAAAACTTGGAACAAGTTCAGAATTAAAAGAATGAAAGTTTATAGCAGGATGGAGCAAGATAATTCAAACGTCGAATTTAAAACACTTTGAACTTGCAGCTAACTGATCATGCAAGTTAACCTCTCTCTGTATCAAATTTATTGCAGATTAACGACAAACAAGTAAAAAATTTAGTTTTGTCATGACGAAAATACGGGAAATTCTTTGCAAGTTAGTAGATAATACAGTTTTGTTTTGTCAAAAATACCACAAACGTATTGTTACGAAATTATTCTATTCTATTAATTATTCTCGATCAACAGTTCTAATATTGTGGTTCAGTGCAATTTAAATCTAGATCAATCACAAATCTTTGGACGAAACAAAACGTTTAATAAAAGAAAACATAAAATAAAAGTTTGAGAAATATTCGACGTTCTATTACATCTAAGAATCTAATATCAACTAAAAGAGATTATTTCATTTCAGTTTTTAAAAGAGTCTATACTTTAAAGAACGTCCAAGCTGGCTAAATACGATGCTCGCTAATTAGCCGGAACATCCCGCCCGGCGTTGGACGACTGTCCAACATCATCATAAATAGGCAATGGAACAACTCCTGTGATATTCCTACGTAGTATACCTGTGGAGGTCTTGAGATCAACGACGCGGACATGTCCATCGTCTCCTTTGTAGGTCTTCAAAACTCTTGCTAACCTCCAGTTGTTGAACTCTTCGTTTCTATCTTTCAGTAACACGAGTTGACCATCTTGAAGATTTTGCGAGGTCTTTTTCCATTTACTTCGAACTTGCAACTCATTTAAGTATTCTCGGTTCCAGCGTCTCCAGAACTGCTCTTTTATTCGTTGAACTAAGGTCCATCTAGAAGAAAAAGGCAAAGAATCTAAAACCTCATTATTATCAGGAATATTTAGAAGAGGACCTCCAGCAAGGAAGTGACCAGGTGTCAATGGCTCTAAATCGTTAATATCTGTAGATAATGAAGTTAATGGTCTTGAGTTCATGACGGCTTCAATTTGGGTTACAAGTGTTGTCAACTCTTCAAAATTTAAGACAGAGGATTTAGTTATTTTCAAGAGTATTCTTTTCATAGCTTTAATATTCGATTCCCATAGTCCACCGAAATGTGGAGATGCAGGTGGTATGAAGTTCCATTTTATTCCCTCATCTGCACTAAATCTCTGAATTTCTTCCGAAGCACAAATTTGGTAGAAGGATTTTAAAAGAGCATAAGTACCCTTAAAATTGGTGGCATTATCACTCCATATAACAGAGGGTTTCGATCGTCGAGAAACAAATCTTCTTAAACAGGCTAAAAATGCTTCTGTGGTCAATTCTGAAACAATTTCCAGGTGTACTGCTTTAGTAGAAAAACATATGAATATAGCAATGTATGATTTTATTTTAATCTTTGATCGCTTCAAGTTAGGTTTTGTTATAATAGGACCAGCTAGATCTAGACCTGTCTTCTCAAATGGTCTAGATGGTACAATTCTATCACGAGGTAAATTACCCATAATTTGTTGAATAGTTTGATGCTTGGACCGAATACATGTTATACACCTACTTATAATTTTTTTACTTGGCTTTGACCAGATGGTATCCAATAAAACTGTCGTAATAATGATAGGGTTGTCTGAGTACCCGAATGCAGGAATTTTCTATGAAAATGTTGAATCAAGAGTTCAGTGAAATAATGAGACTTTGGTAAAATTAACTGATGTTTCTGTGATTCCACTAAATTCGAAAATTTCAATCTTCCGCCGACCCTCAACAGCTCATCAGCATCTAGAAATACGTTTAAACTTAAGAGTTTACTGTTGTTTGGGAGAGGACGTTTTCCCTTTAAACACTGGATTTCAGTTTGAAATGCAGAATTTTGCACAATCTTTATCAGTCTCTTGGTTGCATTTTGTAACTCAGAAGTATCTAAATAATCATATTTTCTACTTCCTGTTTCTAATTTACAGTTATTCAAAAATCTTAAACAATATGCAGTAACTCTTATTAATTTCATAAAAGACGAGTATCGATTAATTAAATCAATGTTTGCTTGATTTTTATCAACAAGTGTTGATTTTACAGTAGCATTTTTCTTTAGTTCTAACTCATCTTTAGTTTCAGCAATGTCTAATGTATCAAATGAACTAGCTAATTTTGGCCAAAGAGATCTGTCTTGCTTTAACCATTGGGGACCTTCCCACCAAAGATGGCTATTTTTCAACTCTGGAACTTTCAAGCCTCTAGTAACAAAATCGGCAGGATTATCTTGTCCAGTACAGTGAAACCAATTTGATGGATCACTAAGATTTCTGATTTCTTTTACTCTGTTTCTAACAAACATTTTGAATCTTTCTGACTCTCCCTTAATCCAATACAATGTAATAGTTGAGTCAGTCCAAAAGTAGCAACTTACGGGAAAAACTAATTCTTTAGCAATTTTATGACAAAGTCTAGTAGACAAAAGGGCTCCTAAAAGTTCAAGACGAGGTATAGAAACAGTTTTTAAAGGGGCAACTCTACTTTTTGCTGCTACAAAACTGGTAACTATGCTCTTGTTCTTTAAAACTGCTCTAAGATATACTACTGTACCATATGCCTTTTTTGAGGCATCTGAAAAACTATGTAATTCAAAACAATCAACTTCATCAGGAGCTATATCAGACAAATAATATCTGGGGATGCTAATACTATTCAATTCCTTTATTTCTTCAAACCATGCATTCCATAAATTGTCCAAATGCTTTGGTAAATTCTCATCCCAATCGAGGCCTAAACACCAAACTTATTGAATTAAGCATTTGATTCTAATGGTATAGGGGCTAAGAAAGCCAATTGGGTCGAAAATACGACCAACAGTTTGTAATAAATAGCGTTTAGTATTAAGTCTTTTCGAGAGGACATTTTCCATATTATGAATTTTAAATGACAATGTATCATTATCTGGGTCCCAAGAAACCCCTAAAACTTTTGAATTTACCAAGTGCTGATTACTAAGATTAAAATTATCAGTTGCGTCATCAGTATGCAAACCATATTGTTTCCATTTTTGACGTAATTCATACGAATTAGTTTTCCATTTTCTAAATATCATTGAAGCTTCTTGGAAGATTTTATAAGCTTCCTTACTAATTTTAAAAGCTGATTCAACATTTGGTTGACTGCTGATAAAGTCATCAACATATAAGGATGAATTTAAAATATCAAAAGATTCAGGAAATGTTTCTACATACTTTCGTAGGTGGTGCTTGATAGTAGCTGCAAGAAGGAAGGGGCTTGACTTCACTCCGAAAAGTACTCTCTTGAGTCTAAATATTTTAAATTCCTTACCTGGATCTTCAACCCATGGCTCATCATCCCAAAAAAATCTTGTGAAGTCCCTGTCTGCTTCATCAATTTCGATCTGCAAAAAAGCTTTCTGAATGTCTGCGGTAACCGCTATTGGAAAGTTTCTAAATTTGATTAAAAGACTGAACAGATCGGGGATAAGATTTAAACCAGTATATAAACAGTAATTTAGTGATAATTCACCTTTAGAATCGGCGCTTGCATCAAACACAATTCTAAGTTTAGTTGTGGACTTATCTTCTCGAATCACTGCTCTATGGGGCAAGTAAAATGTATTTACATCAGATGAGTTTTCAACAAGTTCGATGATATTCTCTGCTAAATAACTGTCCAGAACAGATTTATATTCTGAGAATAACGAAGGATCGTTTCTAAAGTTTGTTCTCAACTTCAAAAATCGTCGATGCGCCACTTCGCGATTGTTATTAAGGGACATTTTTTAATATTTCTTCCATGGAAATTTTACCTTGTACCGATTATCTTTAAAAACAATACTAGACTCGAAGTCAGATATGACGTCATTATCTACATTAGAAATAGTTTGAGTTTCGGATTCAATTCCTAAGCTTTCCAGTTGCCAAAATTCTCTAATTTGTTCAGATAAATCCTTTTCTTCAACTATAATTTTCATGCTAAATAATTCATTGGCTGACCCCATATAACCCTGCAAACACCAGCCAAAAAGAGTTTCAGTAGCTACGAGATTATCCTTTAGTCGTTTAATTCTACCAGTTACAACATTATAATAATTATCAGTACCTATTAAAACTGCAATTTGTTGATTACTATATTCATGACTGTCAGCTAGTTGTAGACCTTTCAATTTATTATATGATTTTCGAACGTATTTATCAGGAGTGGGTAAGCAAGCAGCTGAAATCTGATCTGTTTCAAGGGCTTCGATTTCAATGTTCAAAGAGGGTTGATCCCTATTTTCTAGTTTTACTTTTACAACATTATATGTTTTCTCAGTCGCCTTTTCGGCTCCAAAAGCATAAACTGATAAGGTTTCCTTTCTAATAACTGGCAATTTTAGCTTTTGTGAAATATCGCGAATTATAAATGTTCTCATACTGCCGTTATCTAATAAAATACGAACTGGTTCATTTTTATCAGTTTTCAAATCTTTTATTATTGCTGAACAAGTTTGTAAAAATATATTGCAATGGGTGTTTTCGTCTGGTACCTTACTAGTGGAAGTGTTATCACAATGAGAAATGGATACGGCACTTTTATCAACATTTACATTTGAATGATTTTCTAATTGGAAACAAATAGCCCTACTATGTTTTTTACCGCAAATATCACACATTTTGGTTTCTCCACAGTCCTTGATTCTATGTTTACATTTTAAACACAAAAAGCATCTTCCTTGCTTTTTTAGTAATTCTTTTTTCTCAGCCAAGGTTAATGATTCACAGAATTCGCTATTATGCTCAACACTATTACAAAATATACATGAATTCTTGTTTACAGAAGCCATTAATTCAGCTGAAACATTATTTTGTTTATAACCTTTCGTAGTATATTGATATTTCGACTTAAATTTTGATTGTTTATCTGAAAATTTGGGTTTGTATTCATTCTTGTTATCATTAGAAAATGATTTTTTAGAATCTAAATCATGGATAGTTAATACCCTTTCTCTACTTTCAATTTCATTTTTAAGATAACTCATGAGATTATCTATATTCCACATTTCACCATTCTTTAGATGTCTATTAAATTCTAATGTTAAATCTGGAGGTATTAACTTCAATAATATTGGGCAAAGCAACCCACTGTATGTATCAGATTTTACACCCAACGATTCTAAATTTCGAATTTGTACTAGACATTTATCATACAAACATCTTAAACCATAAGTGTCAGAAGAACTTTTCAAACATTTCATATTTAATAAATTATTTAGATGAGCGTGTACGAGCATATCATGTCTACCAAACCTTTCTTTCAAGAGCGATACAGCCGCCGCATAATTATTTTCTGTCAAACTAAATCCACTGATTGTGTTTGCAGCCGATCCTGCTACCAAACTTTTCAAATAGCTAAATTTCTCAACATCGGTAAGACTTGGATTTTTGTGTATAGCTGTTTCAAATTCATTCCAAAATTCCAGGAATTTATCTGGTTCACCAAAAAATCGACTTATTTGTAGTTTAGGCAGCTTTATTTTCTTGAATTCGGTAGAAACAGGACATGCCCGTACTGAATCAATATTATTAGCATTAACAACATTTGCATTTGTACTCAAACTTTTAATCTTGAAGTTTAATTTACATCTATACGATATCACTTTCTGATCGTATTCATCAATATTTAAAATTTCATTTTCAACATTTTTAGCATTTAATAAACTTAAAATGTTATTATCTAGCTGTTTAATAACACTAAATCTTGTATTTAATTTATCAAGTAATTCCTCAAAATATGTCACAGAATGTTCTGATTTCGAAAAATAATCATCAATATCTTCTATTAACTTATTTAAAAGATTTCGATGCGTGTCACGCATCTTTCTTTCCTTATTTTCATTCATTGTATAAAATAAAATACAACAAAAAGTCAACTCACCAATCTGTCATCAAAACGAAAGCATTTTTCTAATTGCGCAATAGCTTGAAATCCCGAATTCTTGCCGGTCCGATGCAACAATGTTACGAAATTATTCTATTCTATTAATTATTCTCGATCAACAGTTCTAATATTGTGGTTCAGTGCAATTTAAATCTAGATCAATCACAAATCTTTGGACGAAACAAAACGTTTAATAAAAGAAAACATAAAATAAAAGTTTGAGAAATATTCGACATTCTATTACATCTAAGAATCTAATATCAACTAAAAGAGATTATTTCATTTCAGTTTTTAAAAGAGTCTATACTTTAAAGAACGTCCAAGCTGGCTAAATACGATGCTCGCTAATTAGCCGGAACACTTATAGCAAAATAGAATCTTGAGATGCCACAAAGTCTATTTACAACTATCATACCATAAGCGTAACCACCTTCTGGTCTAATGATGCATAAGCGCAGTCAGAAAGTGCATGCATCATTTTTGTTACCATTAACAAACAAAAGTGATGTTCGTACTTCATAAGTGAAGCATTTAACCCTTTCCGGTGCAGTGTGTCCGGTCTGGATAGACCTAATTTTAATTCCAAACTTGCTATTGGCATCAGTAATATTTTAATAAAATTTTGCTTTTACAATAAAAAATTAAATTGTTGAGTTCTTCATTTCTTAAAAAGTCGCTTGTAAATTCCGGTGTCAGTCAATAATTTCTGATCTTACTAACAGAATTTGTCCGCGCCGGAAAGGGTTAAAAAAAAACGGTGACAACCGAATAAAATTTGTGTAAAGGATACAGTCTTGAAAGTTTTATATTCTTTAACCCTTTGACGGTTAAAGCACTTCTATTCATAAAATACTAAAATGATTGAATGACACCGGAATTTAAAAACAAATTTATTTCATAATATATAAATGTTTCTTTTAACGTTCTTTGTAAAATTAAAATTTTCATTTAAAAATTCCGGTGTCAGTATGGCATTTCGCAATTCAAATTAAGTGGTATTCTGGGCGCGTATACGCGCTTATAACCACGAAATGGTTAAAAAGAGGGCTTTTGTGATTTCAACACTTTCGTGAATTAAAGACAGGCTTGCATCAGTTTTATTACAATCTACTCATGCAAGTGCATAATAGTCTAGCGTGCGAGAAATTCCATGAAAATATGTCAAGTCGAATTTGTCACGGAAAGGAAATATAAAAAAAATCAAACTTGCTGCTAATGTGAATGCTTTCTTGGATACCCTAGCCACAATCGTAAGAGCGAAGTAAATACTCAAAAATTAAGAACATGCGTTTTTCCGAATTTAGATTTATTAATCATAGCTATAACAAGTGTAGAAAATGTCTTAAATTGACTATAATTTTCTTACTGTTAATCCTTTTATGGACTGGTTTTTCTACCAAACGAAAATTGTTTAGTTGTAGAATGAACAGGGTACGCACAGCTCTACCACTAAATTTTTACAATATTTTCAATGTATTTCACAGAAGAAAATTATCGCAAAAATTGCGAATCGAGAAGGTGGTTGTGAATTCTGTAACTTAAAAGTTAAATATAATTTTTCTTATCATTAATAGTGGTGCCGGAGTCCTTACAAAATATAAGGAGTGTGCGAACCCTGATGAAACAATGATATCGGAATTTTTATAATATTATCGGAATTTTTTAATTTTTTAATTTTCTCTTTTTTTCTTCTTCATATTTTTATTTTTATTTTTATTTTTATTTATTTTTTTATTTTTGTAATTTTCTGTGTCAATCATTTATTTCAACATTTTAGCAATGGAAGGGATTTGTCTGTAAAAGGTTTAGGTAGTTATTTTTAACAGTGCTTAAATGCAAATAACTACAGACATGATCTGTGTGTCTAACACAGAACATACATTTTATATCTTTATAGTTAGATATATTTATATCTTTATAACATATTTTTAAAATCTAAGTTAGATTACAATTTTTTATTTTCAAACGTTAAAGTTCCCTCGAGTTTTTAATAGAATGATGTAGATGTTAGAAAGAAAAAACATTTTCTCCAACGCTAAAATTTGAGATGTTTTATCTTTTTGAAGGGAAGTAGAAATTTATGCTCACAAGAACATTAAAATTTTTGCAGACACAGGAGAGCACATATTGATCCTTTTCTTTTTCTAGTTTTAAATTTTGTTTTTTTCCTCTCATAAAACGTTATACATCTTCCGCAATTTAAAAATTAATGTTTCCGTTATTTTAGAAGCAGAATAAAATTATGTTGATCTTTAGCTACCTTTATTGCGAAAAATGAAACTTTAAGCCTTTATATAGAGAAAAGCTTTTTTTTTTCTTTTTTTGTAGTTTAATGAAATTTCTTTAATAAAAAACTCATTATTTTATTCTGAAAGGTGTTGTATATGTAGGAAAATAGCGATAAATTATAGTTTAATTATTCTTAACATCAGAACCGTGAAGGCGAGTTATTTTGACCCGTACCAAGTGAATAGATGTCGATGCGCGCCGGACATTAACTCATAAACCAAGATAAACAAATAATGCACAAAAACAATTTAAATAAATCATCATTAACAAATAAAAGTGATATTAGTACTTCGCGATAAGTCTTAATTGTTTGTATTTAATAAGTGAAGCATTAAAAAACGGCGGCAACCGAATAAAATTTGTGTAAGGGTTTCAGGCCTGAAAATTATCTATTCTCTCAACAGAGGCCTTTTTTGCTTTCTTCACTTTGGTGAATTTCAGACAGTCTTGTAACAGTTTCACAACAAACTACGCATGCAAATGGGTGATGGTCTGCCTTGCAGGAGATTTGCTGAAATTTTGTCACGGCAAGGAAATATCAGACAAAAAAACAAACTTGCTGCTAATGTGCATGCAATCTGTGTTATCTAAGTCGAATTCGTATGAGAGAAGTAAATATTCAAAACTTAAGAATATTCGTTTTTCAGAACTTAGAATTATAATCTTAGCTATTACAAGTGTAGAAAATGGCTTAAATTGACTATACGTTTCTTATTTTTAACCCTTTTATGGGCTGTGGTTTTTTTTTTTATGAAGCTACAAAATTTTAGCTACGGAATGCAATGATGGCAGCGGAATTTTTATATAAAATTTTTCCATTTATCTTGTATGTAAAAAGTTACTTCCTCCCCATTTTTTCTTATTAAAAAATGTAATTTCCTTAGTCAATCATTTATTTCAACATTTTAGCAATGGAAGTGCCTTGTCTGTAAAAGGTTTAAGTAATTATTTTTTACAGTGCTTATGTGCAAATAACTACAGAGATGTTCTGCGTGTTTAATACAAAACACATACTTGATATCCTTATAGTTATCAAAATTTTTATCATCCAAGGCAAAATATATTTTTTAAATTTACGTTACATTACAAATTAAAAATTTCAAACGTGAAATCTCCTCGAGTTTTTTAATACAATAATGTGGAAATTAAAAAAAAAAAAACATTTTCTCCAACGCTGAAATTTGAGATGGTTTATCTTTTTGAAGGGAAGTAGAAATTTATGCTCACAAGAACATTAAAATGTTTGCAGACACAGGAGAGCAAATATTGATCCTTTTCTTTTTCAAGTTTTATTTTTTTTTCCTCTCATAAAACGGTATACATCTTCCGCAATTTAAGAATTAAAGTTTCCGTTATTTTAGAAGGAGAATAAAATTATGTTGATCTTTAGCTACCTTTATTGCAAAAAAATGAATCTTTAAACCTTTATATTGCGAAAAGTATTTTTTGTAGTTTAATAAAGTTTTTTTTTCTCTGATAAAACACCATAATATGCAGAAAAGAGCTGTACTCTTAACACTTTTATGTAGTATTGTTTTTATTCGAATCTACAAAACTTTATTTACGGGACGCAAGAATGATATCGGAGTTTTTACATAAAATTTTAATCTATATCATGTATGTAAAAAGTTGGCCCTTTTTTTCTTATTTAAAAAAGAGAAATGTTCGTAATTTCCGGTGTCAATCCTTTATTTACAGATTTTAGCAACGAAAGTGCTTTTTCCGTCAAAAGTTTAACCCTTTCAAGAGCTATGGTTCATGCTTGGACCAGCTAATTTTAATTCCAAAATGACACACGGACTCCAGAATTTTTAATCGAAAATTTAAATTTAATTAAGCACGTGAAGAAAAGCTTTCACTTATTTTTAAATAAATTTGTTTTTAAATTCCGTTACCAGTCAATAATTTCGGTAATTTACGAATAGAAGAGCTTTGTCCTTGAACGGGCTAAGTAGTTATTTTTAACAATGCCTACATGGGCACATAACTACAGAGATGATCTGTGTATTTAACACAAAATGCATACTTTATATCTTTATAGTTTTTAACATTTTTATAATCGGAGGCATAATATTTTTTTTTAATTTACGTTAGATTACAAATTTAAATTTGCAATCATAAAAGTTCCCTCGAGTTTTTTAAAACAACAATGTAAAAGTTAGAAAAAATGAAAACAATAAATAAAAATAAAAAAAGCATTTTCTCCAAATTTGAAATTTGAGATGGTTTATCTTTTTGAAGGGAAGTAGAAAGTTATGCTCACAAGAACAATAAAATTTTTGCAGACACAGGAGAGCAAATATTGATCCCCTAAGTTTTTATACTGCGCAAATCTTTTTTTTTCTTTAGTAGTTTAATAAAGTTTTTTTTAAAAATAAAACATCATTGTATTCTGAAAAAAGTTGTACTCTTAACCCCTTTTATGGACTATGATTTTTATACGAATCCACAAAATTTTATTTACGGAATGCAACAATGATATCAGAATTTTAGCATAAAGTTATCCCATTTAACATGCATGTGAAAAGCTGCCCCCCCCCTTTTTTTTTCTTTATTTGATAAGAAATGTTCGTAATTTCCGGTGACAATCTTTTATTTCAACATTTTAGCAACGAAAGTACTTTTTCCGTCAAAAGTTTAACCCTTTAAAGAGCATTGGTCGATTTTGGACCAGGTAATTTTATATCCAAAGTGACACAGAGTGACACCAGAATTTTTAATCGAAAATTTTCATTTTATTAAGTACGTGTTTTGTGCTTTCGCTTATTTTTAAATAAATTTTATTATAAATATCGTTGTCAGTCAATCCTTTCTGTATTTAACGAATTGAAGAGCTTTGTCCTTGAAAGAGTTAAGTAATTTTTAACACTGCCTACATAGGCATATACCGTAATTTCGGGTGTATAACCGCGGATCAAACAATTCTTTTTGGACCCAGAAATCTTATTTACTGATAGAAGACAAATATTTACGGCGATCTAACTAGCTATATTTGTTTCTTAAAAAATTCTGGGTCGAAAAAGAATTGTTTGATCTGCGGCTTATGCACCCGAAATTACGGCAACTACAGAGATGATCTACATATTTAACACAAAATACATACTTTATACTTTTATAGGTATCAAAATTTTTATCATTCGAAGCATACTATTTTTTTAAATTTTCGTTAGATTAAAAAGTTAAATTTGAAAGCATTAAAGATTCCTAGAGTTTTTGAGTTTTTTAATACAATAATGTGGAAGTAAAAAAAAAAAACATTAATGCTGAAATTTGAGATGGTTTATCTTTTTGAAGCGACGTAGAAAATATGCTCACAAGAACATTAAAATTTTCGGAAACACAGGAGAGCAAATATTGATTTTTTTTTCTTTTTGTAGTTTTAAATTTTTGTTTTGTTTTTCCTCTCATAAAACGTTATACATCTTCCGCAATTTAAGAATTAAATAAATTTTTAGCATTTGTATTGCGCAAAGCATTTTTTGTAGTTTAATGAAGTTTTTTAATATATAAAACATCATTTTATTCTAAAAAAAAGTTGTACGTGTAGAAAAATAACAATAAGTTATATTTTACTAGCTATTTTGAACAGTGCGTACATGCAAATAACTTCAGAGATGATCTGTGTATTTAAAACAAAACATATATATTATATCTTTAAAGTTTAAAAAAAAAATTATCATCTGAGAAATTTTTCTTTTTCTTTTTCTCTCATAAAATGATATACATCTTCCGCAATTTAATAATTAAAGTTCCCGTTATTTTAGAAGCAGAATAAAAGTATGTTGATCTTTAGCTACCTTTATTGCGAAAAATGAAACCTTAAGCCTTTATATTGCGAAAAGATTTTTTTTTCGTAGTTTAATGAAGTTTTTTTTTAATAAAACACCATTATATTCTGAAAACAGCTGTGCTCTTAACCTTTTTATGGACTAGCGTTTTTATTCCAATCTACAAAATTTTATTTACGGAAAGCAACAATGATATCCGAATTTTTACATAAAATTTTTCTATATATCATGTGCCCCCCCTTTTTTTCCCCTTATTTGAAAAGAAATGTACGTAATTTCTGGTGTGAATTTTTTTTCAACATTTTAGCATCGAAAGTGCTTTTTCCCAGTCAAAGCATTATTAACCCCTTCAAGAGCAGTGGTCCATTTTTGGACCAGTTAATTTGAATTCCAAAATGACAGAATGACACCACAATTTTTAATCGAAAATTTTCATTTTATTAAGGGCGTGAAGAAAAAAATGTCACTTGTTTTTAAATAAATGTGTTTTTATATTCCAGTGCCATTCAATCATTTTATATTTACGAATAGAAGTGCCTTGCCTTTGAAAGAGTTAAGTAGTTATTTTTAACCGTGCGTACATGTAAATAACTACAGAGATGATCTGTGTGTTTAACACAAAACGTATATTCTCTATCTTTATAGTTATCAAAATTTTTATCATTCGACGCATAATATATTTTTGAAATTTAAGTTTCGATTGCAAATTTAAAACTGCAAACGTTAAAGTTTCTTTGATTTTTTTTAATATAATAATGTAGATGTGAGAAAGAAAAAAAATTCCAGCGCTGGAATCTGAGATGATTTATTTTTTTGAAGGGAAGTAGAAATTTATGATCACAAGAACATTAAAATTTTTGCAGACACAGCAGAGCAAATATTGATCTTTTTTATTTTCTAGTTTTAAACTTTTGTTTTTTTCCTCTGATAAAACGGTATACATCTTCCGCAATTTAAGATTTAAAGTTTCCGTTATTTTAGAAGCAGAATAAAATTATGTTGATGTTTAGCTACCTTTATTGCGAAAAAATGAAATTTTAAGCCTTTATATTGTGAAAAGCTTTTTTGTAGTTTAATGAAGTTTTTTTTTCAAATAAAACACCATTATATTTTAAAAAGAGCTGTGCTCTTAACCCTTTTATGGACTATCGTTTTTATTCGGATGTACAAAATTTTATTTACGGAATGCAACAATGATATCGGAGTTTTTACATAAATTTTTCCTATATATCATGTATGTAAAAAGGGCTCCCGTTTTTTTTTTCCTTATTTGAAAAAAAAAGTTCGTAATTTCTGGTGTCAATCCTTTTTTTTTTCAACATTTTAGCAACGAAAGTGCTTTTCCCAGTCAAAGGTTTATTAACTCTTTCAAGAGCGGTGGTCCATTTTTGGACCAACTAATTTCAATTTCAATATGACGGATTAACAACGGAATTTTTAATCGAAAATTTTCATTTTTTTATGTGCGTGAAGAAAGAGCCCTTTCGCTTGTTTTTAAATAAATATGTTTATATATTCCAGTGCCATTCAATCATTTTGAATTTACGAATAGATGTGCTTTGCCCTTGAAGAGTTAAGTAGTTATTTTTAAACCTGCGCAGATGTAAATAAGTACACAGATGATACGTGTGTTTCACCCAAAACGTATACTTTCTATCTGTATAGTTATAAAAAAAATTTATCATCCGAGGCATAATATATATTTTTTAAATTTACGTTTAGATTGCAAATTTAAAACTGCAAACGTTAAAGTTTCCTCGATTTTTTTAATATAATAATTTAGATGTGAGAAAGAGAAAAAAAATCCAACACTAGAATCTAAGATGTTTTTTTTTTTTTCTTTTTTTTGAAGGGAAGTTGAAATTTATGCTCACAAGAACATTAAAATTTTTGCAGACACAGCAGAGCAAATATTGATCTTTTTTATTTTCTAGTTTTAAACTTTTGTTTTTTTCCTCTGATAAAACGGTATACATCTTCCGCAATTTAAGATTTAAAGTTTCCGTTATTTTAGAAGCAGAATAAAATTATGTTGATGTTTAGCTACCTTTATTGCGAAAAAATGAAATTTTAAGCCTTTATATTGTGAAAAGCTTTTTTGTAGTTTAATGAAGTTTTTTTTTCAAATAAAACACCATTATATTTTAAAAAGAGCTGTGCTCTTAACCCTTTTATGGACTATCGTTTTTATTCGGATGTACAAAATTTTATTTACGGAATGCAACAATGATATCGGAGTTTTTACATAATTTTTTCCTATATATCATGTATGTAAAAAGGGCTCCCGTTTTTTTTTCCTTATTTGAAAAGAAATGTTCGTAATTTCTGGTGTCAATCCTTTTTTTTCAACATTTTAGCAACGAAAGTGCTTTTCCCAGTCAAAGGTTTATTAACTCTTTCAAGAGCGGTGGTCCATTTTTGGACCAACTAATTTCAATTTCAATATGACGGATTAACAACGGAATTTTTAATCGAAATTTTTCATTTTTTTATGTGCGTGAAGAAAGAGCCCTTTCGCTTGTTTTTAAATAAATATGTTTATATATTCCAGTGCCATTCAATCATTTTGAATTTACGAATAGATGTGCTTTGCCCTTGAAGAGTTAAGTAGTTATTTTTAAACCTGCGCACATGTAAATAACTACACAGATGATATGTGTGTTTCACCAAAAACGTATACTTTCTATCTGTATAGTTATAAAAAAAATTTATCATCCGAGGCATAATATATATTTTTTAAATTTTCGTTTAGATTGCAAATTTAAAACTGCAAACGTTAAAGTTTGCTCGATTTTTTTAATATAATAATTTAGATGTGAGAAAGAGAAAAAAAATCCAACACTAGAATCTAAGATGTTTTTGTTTTTTTTTTTTCTTTTTTTTTTTTGAAGGGAAGTTGAAATTTATGCTCACAAGAACATTAAAATTTTTGCAGACACAGGAGAGCAAATATTGATACTTTTTATTTTCTAGTTTTAAATTTTTATTTTTTTCCTCTCATAAAACGTTATACATCTTCCGCAATTTAAGAATTAAAGTTTCCGTTATTTTAGAAGCTGAATAAAATTATGTTGATGTTTAGCTACCTTTATTGCGAAAAAATGAAATTTTAAGCCTTTATATTGCGAAAAGCTTTTTTGTAGTTTAATGAAGTTTTTTTTTAATAGAACACCATTATATTTTAAAAAGAGCTATACTCTTAACCCTTTTATGGACTATCGTTTTTATTCGAATCGACAAGATTTTATTTACGGAATGCAACCATGATATCAGAGTTTTTACATAAAATTTTCCTATATATCATGTACGTAAAAAGTCTCCCGTTTTTTTTTCCTTATTTGAAAAGAAATGTTCGTAATTTCTGGTGTCAATCCTTTTTTTTTCAACATTTTAGCAACGAAAGTGCTTTTCCCAGTCAAAGGTTTATTAACTCTTTCAAGAGCGGTGGTCCATTTTTGGACCAACTAATTTCAATTCCAAAATGACGCATTAATTCCAGAATTTTTAATCGAAAATTTTCATTTTATTAAGAGCGTGAAGAAAGAGCTTTTCGCTTATTTTTAAATAAATATGTTTATATATTCCAGTGCCATTCAATCATTTTGAATTTACGAATAGAAGTGCTTTGCCCTTGAAGAGTTAAGTAGTTATTTTTAACCGGGCGCACATGTAAATAACTACACAGATGATCTGTGAGTTTCATACAAAACGTATACTCTCTATCTTTATAGTTATAAAATTTTTTATCATCCGAGGGATAATATATTTATTTAAATTTACGTTTAGATTGCTAATTTAAAAATGCAAACGTTAAAGTTTCCTCATTTTTTTACATAATAATGTAGATGTGAGAAAGAAAAAGAATCTTGAACGCTGAAATTTGAGATGGTTTATCTTTTTGAAGGGAAGTAGAAATTTATGCTCAGAAGAACATTAAAATTTTTGCAGACACAGGAGAGCAAATATTGATCTTTTCTTTTTCTTGTTTTAAATTTTCTTTTTCTTTTTCTTTCATAAAATGTTATAAATCTTCCGCAATTTAAGAATTAAAGTTTCCGTTATTTTAGAAGTAGAATAAAATTATGTTCGTCTTTAGCTACCTTTATTAAAAATAATGAAACTTTAAACCTTTATATTGCGCAAAGCCTTTTTTGTAGTTTAATGATTTTTTTTCCTAATAAGTAAAAGATCACTTTATTCTGGAAAGAGTTGTACTTGCAGGAAAATAACAATAAATTATATTTTAATTATTCTTAACACTAGAAGCGTGATGACGGGTTATTTTGACCCCTACCAACTGAATAGATGTCAATTTGAAACGGAAATTTATTCATAAACTAAATTATTTAAATGGGGCATAAAAATTTCGATAAATAAATTTAATGATTTTAATAAAAAAAAATCTGGTCTGAAATATTTTTATAAAACTTGTGCAAAATTTTCCGTGTTCCTGGGGTTAAATATTACCTTTTTTATTTTATAATAAGTTCTTTCATTGTATCAGAAAATTAACCCATTGGACCCGGACGTCTTTTACACAAATTTATTCATTCGGAACATTTATTCATTTATTTATTTCAACATTTTAGCAATGAAAGTGCTTTGTCTGTAAGAGGTCGATATAGTTATTATAACAGTGCGTAAATGCAAATAACTACAGAGGTGATCTGTGTGTTTAACTCAAAATATGTACTTTATAACTTTATAGTTACAAAAATTTTTATCATCCAAGACATAATATATTATTAAAGTTTACATTGATTAACAAATTTAAATTTTCAAGCATTAAAATTTCGTCGAGTTTTTTAATGCGATAATGTAGATTTTAGAAAGTAAAAACATTTTCTCCAACGCTGAAATTTGAGAGAGTAACTTTTTGAAGGGAAGTAGAAATTTAAGCACACAAGAACATTAAAATATTTTCAGACACAGGAGAGCAAATATTGATCTTTTTCTTTTTCTAGTTTTACATTTTTCTTTTTCTTTTTCTCTCTTAAAATGTTATACATCTTTCGCAATTTAAGAATTGAAGTTTCCGTTATTATTTTGTCAATATTACTGCTCCGTTATAAGCAGAATAAAATTATGTTGATCTTTAGCTACCTTTATTGCGAAATATGAAAGTTTAAGCCTTTATATTGCGAAAAGCTTTTATTCGTATTTAAAAAAAGTTAAAAAAAAATAAAACATCAGGTTATTCAGAAAAGTGTTGTATATGTATGAAAATAGCAATAAATTATATTTTAATTAATCTTAATATTAGAACCGTGATGGGAGGGGTTATTTTGACCCGTACTTTTCGCAATATAAAGGCTTAAAGTATCATTTTTTGCAATAAAGGAAGTTAAAGATCAACATAATTTTATTCTGCTTCTAAAATAACGGAAACTTAAATTCTTAAATTGCGGAAGATGTATAACGTTTTATGAGAGGAAAAAAAATTAAAACTAGAAAAAGATAAAGATAAATATTTGCACTCCTGTGTCTGAAAAAATTTTAATGCTCTTGTGAGCATAAATTTTACTTCCCTTCAAATATATAAGTCATCTCAAATTTCAGTGTTGGAGAAAATGTTTTTTTTTTCTAAACTTCCACATTATTTTATTAAAAAACTCGAGGAAACTTTAATATTTTCAAATTTAAGTTTGAAATCTAACGCAAATTAAAAAAAATATATTGTACTTCGGATGATAAAAATTTTGATAACAATAAAGATATAATGTATGCATTTTGTGTTAGAGACCCAGATCATATCTGTAGGCGTGTGGGCACTGTAAAACCTTTCCGGCGCAGGCAAATTCTGCTCATAAAATAAGAAATTATTGATTGACACCGGAATTTTAAAACGACTTTTGTAAAAATGATGAATTGTTAAACTCACTAACGTTTCGCTTTTACTACGAAAGTAGTAAAAGCGAAATTTTTTCAAAATATTCTTGGTGCCGGTTTTAAGTTTAGAGTTAATGTTAGGAGTGCCCGGGCTAGACACACTGCGCTGGACAGGGTTAACCTTCCTACCCTGTTCAAATTTTACTCAATCTCGATTAAAAACATTTCACACGAGAATTGTTATTTAAAACATTTTAATATATTTAATTGTCTTATTTCTTTTGATCTGTTATTTGACTTTCTTTATGAAAAATGTTCTGGTGCGAATCGTAGAAAACAAATTATAGCTATGGGTCGATTAGACCTATTCAGGGTAGGAAGGTTAAAAAAACTACTTAGTCTTTTCAAGGACAAAGCACATCTATTCGTAAAATACAGAAATGACTGACTGACACCAGAATTTAAAGTCAAATTTATTTAAAAATAGTGAAAGCTTTTCTTCACGAACTTAATAAAATGAAAATTTTCGATTAAAAATTCTGGTGTCAATGTGTCATTTTGGTATTAAAATTAATTGGTCCAAAAATGAACCACTGCTCTTGAAAGGGTTAAACCTTTGACGGAAAAATAACTTTTGTTGCTAAACTGTGGAAATAAAGGATCTTCACTGGAAATTACAAACTTTTTTTTCATATAAAAAAAGGGGGAGCAGCTTTTTACAAACATGAATAAATGGGATAATTTTATGCTAAATCTCTGATATCATTGTTGCAATCCGTAAATAAAATTTTGTGGATTCGTATAAAGTCATAGTCCATAAAAGGGGTTAAGAGTGCAACTCTTTTCAGAATATAACCATGTTTCATTTTAAAAAACTTCATTAATTTACAACAAAAAAGCTTTTCGGAATATAAAGGCTTAAAGTTTCAATTTTCACAATAAATGTAGCTAAAGATCAACATACTTTTATTTTGCTTTTAAAATAACGGAAACTTTAACTATTAAATTGCGGAAGATGTATATCATTTTCTGAGAGAAAAAGAAAAAGAAAAATTTCTCAGAAAATAAAAATTTTTAAACTATAAATATATAATATATATGTTTTGCGTTAAATACACAGATCATCTCTGAAGTTATTTGCATGCACGCACTGTTTGAGAACAAGTCTACATTAAATTAATGTTGTTTCGAAAGATGATTTAATTAAAAATTTTCCTAATGTTTTTGCTGACAGAATCGGTACAATCGAGGGTCTTTTCGTTTTAACAAGTTTCAAAAAGAATTTAAAATCCGTTTTTCTTAAGTCTCGACCTGTTAACTTTGCTTTCTGTGAAGCTACTGATTTAGAACTGGAACGATTACTCTTTGAGCTCTTGTTGAATTTTCTATCACTTAATTTTAATTCCCAAAGGTCTTAGTATTATAGGATATAGTGTATTGTGCAGAAATTGCGAGAGAAGTAACTGAAGACGTTATCGCATGATGTTGTCTGGATGCTTTACATTGAATCAACAGTTACTAATTGCCGCCAGAGAAAACATCCACCAGTAAATTTTGGATAGAAGATATTGTTCTTCATTTCAGCAGACTTTTCGAGAAAAATTTCTCTCATAAATATGGTTAAATTTTCCATTTGTTTTTACTGATGGCAGTTTGAGAAGGTATAATATTTTTCACTTTTTTCAGAGGAGGTTGTCTAGGTTGTCACACTATGGCGGTAAGGAATAATCTGATTATCGCTGGAGGAAACTTCCACCAGTAAAAATAAATATCTGATTTACAATTATTAATAACTGAAATTTTGCACTAGAAAGGCATTTAAACAAAGTGAAAAATTCTATTTAAATTTGCTAATAGAAGTTTGCCTCAGCGGCGGTCACTCCTAGCAAAAGTGGGTATAGTTGAAGCTTCACTATTTTAGGTCTACGTCAGTTCTCTCTTTATTAATATTTCCATGCACTTTATTCGAGCTAAAATTAAGAACGACATAATGCATTGATGCTTACATACTATGACCTATCACGAGATTGCAGAGTAAAAAATCTATACACTTAGTAGCAGGTTTGTCACATTCGCCATTATTTAACCAAAAATTCCGAAGTTGAATTTCAATGCGTTTTAATGAAAGAACTCTCGTGACTACATAGAGTAAGAATTCTTCGTTTTGAATTTCCGGCATGAAGTCGGAATTGGTGAATAAATAAATAGGCTAAACTGGCAATTCAGCTTCATGTGCAAAAGCAAATTTAGCGCTTGACTCATAGTTTACTTTTATCTTTTCCTGCTCACAAGCCTCCATGTTTTCGTACATTTTCTTGCAGAAAATGTACGATTCAATCGCTAAAATTGGATTTTTAGATGTTTTCAACGAAGATGTGCCTTGACAGACCGATTGAATTTTAATATGCGAATTGATATTTGACTAATGCTATAGTTTTATCTGTGGACTCTATGAGGTGTCCGTCTGTGCAGTCGCCGCCCCGTTGTTAAGTAAAACATTATTTTTCTTCTCCAGAAACATAATTAGCCAAATGGCTTTTTGATTTCTATTTTTAACTTTTTCCAACATTGTTACAAAGTACTTATGTCTTTGATTTGCACGTCTTCCACATGCACCTGTTCTATCTGATAAATATACACGGAAAGAAATGTAATCAATACACGATATTGTTGTTCACAATGACATATTCTCTATTGATAATGGAGTTCGTAGCATTTATGAATCGTTCATAGGGACACTCAAAAAAATCTCTTAACATTATGGTTTTCGGAAAGAAAATTAATTACAGTGCATGTGATGAATTTAGACAATTACATTGATTATAAAATTGGTCTACCTTATTGGAGCACAATACAAAATGTTCATTGTACAATATTACATGCATAAAATTTATCGTTCATTTACAGGAACACACAAAATATACCCGTTGGGGAACTGCTTGCAAGCAATAGAGGCCGAAAGTATGTTTTCAGTGGTGGTAAGCATTTTTAAATTTTGCGAAATTTTTCGACATTACGTGTTGTGAATAAATTCTATACATTATGTACAGAGTTACATAAAAAGATTCGAAAGCATTACTGTATAAAAGCCTGAATTGTTTAAAAGTGTTTTTTGACTACAATACGCTTTTTTAACTAAACTGTATTCAGTATATGAACAAATGTTTCTAGGAATTACATAAATTTTAATATAGTGCTACGCATCCAACAAATACATTTTTACATTACATACACTACATACCAACGGATGGTATTTTCAGAATGTTCCTTTTCTATTGTTATGCGTTTTTTCCTAAAGTAAATTTTAGCTTAAGAAAGTAGTTTTAAATAGTTAGTTTTCTTTTCAAATGTGTTGATAATATGTTGCAAGCACATATCCGCCTATTAACGAGAAATACTGAAAGTGAATTTTAGACTGCGTTATACTTTCGTAAATAAATTAGCTAGCTAAATTTTAGCCCACTATCCAGTGTCTAAACTTATATATAGATTGCGTACAGGGATGCATAAAAGATTTCAATTCCCCCACCGGCTATGGAAGGAAATTGCAGAAATTTGGTTTATAAATGATTATATTTTTCTTTCAATTTATTAACCCGTTCGAGACCTTGGGGGGTGCATATATGTACCTTCAAAAAGAGCACGCAGATCTTATTTTCGACACCTGTAAAAAAGAACAGTAATATTTGCTTTCTTTAATTTAAGCTTTTTCATGATTTTTAAAGTACAATTAACTTATTTTTTTAAAAAGTGGTGTCAATTTAATAAAATTTGTGATAAACCCGTCAGTCCCGAAGGGGTTAAACGCAAAGTTCAAAAAACGGAAAGTGTTTCATAAACTATGCTTTGATTTTTTTTTCTTGTTATTATGGTAACAGAATACAACAGTTAAGTTCTTGCAGAGAATTATTGCAGAGAAAAAAAAGAGTTGTATGTTTTTACCGGAAATGTATTTTAGTTTGCATATGATATTATACTACCGTAATTTCGGGTGTATAAGCCGCGGATGAAACAATTCTTTCTGGACCCAGAAATCTTATTTAGTGATTGAAGACAAGTATTTACGGCGATCTAAGTAGTTATACTTATTTCTTAAAAAAGTCTGGGTCGAAAAAGAATTGTTTGAACCGCGGCTTATGCACCCGAAATTACGGTACAAAAAATAAAATTCAAGACCCACGATAATACTTTCAAAAGGTCCCGGACTGATTAACACGCCGCGTAAGCAGCGTAAATTCTTAAAATTCATTTTCCAGCCAGTCGCAGCAAACAAGCTCTTTGTAACCGTTGCTTTGAAACCTCCATCACAAGTGACTCCCACATATGGTATGCTCAAAGAATTAATGATTCTTCTGAAGAACTGCATAAATATAGTGGTAAGTATTATTTAAAAAAATGCTACGGTATACAACCTTGTTTTGCAGTGTCTAGAAGTATGTAGTGTCGAAATTAAGAAGTGGAACCATATACAAAATAACATTTTCAGCAGTGGGCATTATTATCGAACTATTTTGTGTGAATGATTAGAAATGATTGGACCAACGCTGGTGCGGCTCATACAATAGTTAGTAAGCGAGTTGCACAAAATTTTTTCTCAGGAAGCTGCTTTTAAACCAAAAATAAAATTACAAAAATATACGAAAGATTTTTAAACTGTTTTCGGTGAATTAAAAGTAAATGCTTTTGTTGATGAATATTTAATCAAAGAGCCGACAGCTCAAAAATCTATGTTTTCGAGCACAAGAAGAATAAATTTATTTTATGGAAAAGTAGATATAGGGGAATCTAATGATTCATGCCTGTCGGAACTGCAGTGTTGCATAAGCCAATAATAAATACGACTAGTGGCTCACTCGTAAGTTTATCCTTGTGTTTTCCTACTCCCAGTTTTCCATGTTTTCCTACATTTGATTGTACGGCAAACACAATGTAAAACCTACGAGTAAACCACTAGTGGTACTAATTTTTGGCTCATGACCCATTTCACTTCCTACAGACATATACCATTAAAAATCCCCTATTTCTACTCTTCTATATTTTTTTTCTTGTACTCGATAACATAGGTTTTTTTTTTTTTTTTTTTGGCTATCGGTTCTTCGACTAATTCCTGATTTTAAATCATTATTTTTCTTTCCTGATTTTAATTTATTCATGATTTTAAAATGTTTCTTTTTATAGAATCTAATACAGAGTCTAATCGGTAAAACTTGATTAAAATCACAATATTATTTTAACCTAATATAAATATGATTTACAGCATTTCGAAAGATAATTTAATTAAAAATTTTCCTAGTGTTTTTGCTGACAGAAACGGTACAATCAATGGTCCTTTCGTGTCAATAAATTTGAAAAAGAATGCAAAATCCGTTTTTCTTAAGTCTCGACCTGTTACTTTTGCTTTGTGAGAAGATACTGATTTAGAATTGGATTACCTTTTGTGCTCTGGTTGAATTTTCTACCGCATAATTTTAATTCCGAAAGGTCACAATGGCATGGGGATATTCGACCAAAGGGTATAGCTGGATAAGCATCGGAAAAGTGCCTTTCAATCAAATTTTCGTGTTTTTTCCCCATGTGTGTCTACCTATCTGACTATGTAATTCCCCTATTATTACCTTAAAATATATATATATATTATGAAATAAAAATGTTCTTTCGATTTTTTAAAAACCCCATTTTCTTAAAAATTACTGTACCGAATTATAGGTAATTTATTGAGTTGTCTGAGACACGTATAACTGGGAGGTGTAAAACTAGGTATTGATGTATAACTGGGAATGTTTGTATAATTTTCTGATTATAAAAAGCATGTGAAAAAACGATTAAAATTTTTTGAAAAATAAAAATCGTATTTTATAGTTGTCGAAAAATTACCATTTTCTAGTAAAAAATTCCTCATATGTGCCTGCATATTATATATAAATGCCGAAAGTTTGCATTCTGTACCACATATAAATATTTACAAAAATATGCATAAAAATTATTTAAATTCCTTTAACCCTTTCCGGAGCAAGCAAATTCTATTAGTAAAATGAGAAATTGTCGATTGACACCGGAATTTATAACGGACTTGTCTAGATATTACGAATTCCTTAATTTAAGCTTTAAATGTAAAAGCAAAATTATATTAAAATATTACTGGTGCCGTTTGCAAATTTGGAATTAAAATTAGGCGTTGCCGGCACGGCAACACTGCGAAAGAAAGGGTTAACGGTGTTATTTGGGGCGGAGCTTTTTTATCTTCGACTCCCGAAGAATATTTGGAATATACACTTACAAAATTGCTGTATTTTAAATTTTAATGAACACATAGGCTCAACGCTTACAATAATGTTTTCTATAAGTTACTTGTTGTTGTCACATACAAATACGAGGAAGAATATTTTTGTCAAAGAAACAAACTATTCTTCGATATCGAAATGCAACAACAGTGATAACAGCCAATTTAAATGAAAATGGTTTTCACAAGTCTTTATAAAGAGAAATTAGTAGTTTCAAGCTTTTTAACCGAGCAATGTGCTTGTTTACTATTATGTTAATTGTTTATGTCTGAGTAATAGTTAACCGCCGCGACCAGAAAGAGATTTAATACAATAAATGATTGCTATTTCTACCATCTAAGAATGATAATCCAAAATGTGATTATTATGGAAGTTTTTGAAACACTCCTGTGGCTATAGAAAAAAAAATTATGTATAAAATAATGTGCCCTTAATTCTTTTCCGATAAAAGTTACTATTCTTGAAAGTGAGGCCAAAAGCACTGAACCCGACTTGTATTTGCGTATAAGATTATAATATATTTGTAAAAAAATTAGCTATGACTTTACAATATTTTAATCTTCTGATAATTTTTCCACTGCTTTTTTGGACTATATTTATTTAAAAAAAAAACATATTTATCTCATTAAACATTAAACGGCTCAAAAATTATAGAAATATATTTTTTAATACAAAATATATACAAGTGCTGTCAGCTTTCTTTTATTTTCTTTCAACTTACATTATGTACTTTTCGCTAACATTTACCTTCAGATTAAATAGCCTCAGAAATCTGCTATTTGAAAAAGAAAAAAAAGAAAGTTGCGATTAGCATATATCTTGAATAAAAAATTATCTATTACAACCACATCGTGATGAAATCGCAGAATTAAAAGAGCGCATTAGGTACCAATTCTACTTACATACTAATATTCATATTTGATTTGCGGTGTAAAAAAACCATAATGCTAATAGTAATAACTGAACTACTTACTCATATTACTCTTCGTTAAAAGAGATGTGAATGTTCGAATAAAAATCATTATAGTAACTGCCGTTACATTTACATATCGAAGAGTGTTGATATTTCCCAATTGAAAATATTTTTTTGTATTGTCTTCGATACAAACCATGCGTTTTCGATATCGAAATAATATAGACAGAGTTGAAAATTATGACCTCTTAATGAAATCTAAAATACATCGACACATTGTTTGTTGACTTTAATCCAAAGATTCTTCGGTTTTCGAAGTTGCGTAGCTCCGCCCAAATAACGGCTTTAAACTTTTTACCCTGAATGGGTCTAATCGACCCATAACTATAATTTGTTTTATATGATTCGAACCAGAACTTTTTTAATAAAGAAAGTTAAATAACAGATTCAGAGAAATAAATCAATTAAAGTTATTAAAATGTTTCAAATAACAATTCTGGTGTGAAATGTTTTTAATCTAAATTGAGTAAAATTTGAACAGGGTAGGAAGGTTAAATGAATTTTAATAAATTTTATACATATCTTTGTAAATATTTATATGTAGAACTCAACGCAAACTTTCGGCTTTTATATATAATATGTGGGCTAACTAAATTTTAGCACACTATCCAGTGTCTATACTGATATGTAGATTACGTACATGGACGCATAAAAGAATTCAAGTCCCTCACCGGCTATGGAAGGAAATTGTAGAAATTTGGTTTATAAATAATTATACTCTACTTTCGATTTATTACAGGTGAAGTTCAAAAAACGGAAAATGTTTAATAAACTATGCTTTGATTTTTTTTCTTGTTATTATGGTAACAGAATACAACTTTAAAGTACTAGCATAGAATTTTTGCAGAGGAAAAAAAAGAGTTGTATGTTTTTACCGCTAAAGTATTGTAGTTGCTATATGATATTACTCTACAAAAAATAAAATCAAAGCCCCATAATAATCTTTATAAAAAGTCCACGACAGAAAAAGATTTAATTCTTAAAAATTATTTTCCAGCCAGTCACAGTAAAAAAGTTCACTGTGACCGCTACCTTGAAATCCTAGCAGTAAATATGGTCTCCAAATGCTACACTGAAATAATTAATGATTCTTTTGAAGTAATACATAAATATATTAGTAAGTATTATTAAAAAAAAATTCTACGGTATACAACCTTGTTTTACAGTGTCTAGAAGCATGTAGTGTCGAAATTAAGAAGTGAACCCATATCCAAAATAACATTTTCATCAGAGGGCATTATTATCGACACTATTTTGTGAGAATGATTAGAAATGATTGGACCAACGCTGGTGCGGTTCATACAATAGTTATTAAGCAAGTTGCACAAAAATTGTTCTCAAGAAGCTGCTTTTAAACCTAAAATAAAATTACAAATATATACGAAATATTTTTAAACTGTTTTCGGTGAATTAAAAGTAAATGCTTTTGTTGACGAATATTTAGTCAAAGAGTCGACAGATCAGAAACCTATGTTTTCGAGCACAAGAAGAAAATCTTTACTATTATTTTAACACAATCTAACTGGTTGGTAAATTTATCATACGAATTGAATATTTCCAACTGAGCGAAAAATTGCCCAGGCCGGGAATCGAACCCGGATACTTGGCTTACAAGGCCAATGCTTTACCTGTTAAGCTAACCGGGCGATAACCGGCCGGTGATATCGCAGAATTAAAAGAGCGCATTAGGTTCCAATTCTAGTTACATACTAATATTCATATTTGATTTGCGATGTAAAAAACACCCATAATACTAATAGTAATAACTGAACTACTTACTCATATTACTCTTCATTAAAAGTGATGAGAATTTTCAAGTAAAAATCATTATAGTAACAGTATGTCGTTACATTTAGATACCGAAAAGTGTTAATATTTCCCAATTGAAAATATTTTTCTTTATTCTCTTCGATACAAACCATCAGTTTTCGATATCGAAATAATATCGACAGAGTTAAAAATTATGACCTATACTCTTAATGAAATCTAAAATACATCAATTGACACATTGTTTGTTGACTTTAATCCAAATATTCTTCGGTTTTCGAAGTTGCGTAGCTCCGCCCAAATAACGGCTTTAACCTTCTTACCCTGAATGGGTCTAATCGACTCATAACTATAATTTGTTTTATATGATTCGAACCAGAACTTTTTTAATAAAGAAAGTTAAATAACAGATTCAGAGAAATAAATCAATTAAAGTTATTAAAATGTTTCAAATAACAATTCTGGTGTGAAATGTTTTTAATCTAAATTGAGTAAAATTTGAACAGGGTAGGAAGGTTAAATGAATTTTAATAAATTTTATACATATCTTTGTAAATATTTATACGTAGAACTCAACGCAAACTTTCGGCTTTTATATATAATATGTGGGCACATATGAGGAGTCTTTTACTAGAAAATGGTAATTTTCCGACACCTATAAGATATGATTTTTATTTTTCAAAAATTTTAATCGCATTTTCACACACTTTTTATAATTAGAAAATTATACAAAATTCCCAGTTATGCATCGTTAATGTCTTTATAAACTCAATAAATCAAATATAATTCCGTACAGTAGTTTTTGAGAAAATGATGTTAATAAAAAAATTGAAAAAACTTTTTTATCTCATAAAATATCAATATTTATAAGGTGGTTATAAAGAAAATACATTGGCAGATTGGTAGACACACCTGCAAAAAAATAAAAAATGATTCAGAGGCATGTTTCCAACGCTTATCCGGCTATGGCCTTTATTGGAAAGAGTTTAACAGCATTTTTTCTCGTATATCGTAAATCTAATTTTTTGTTTCAAAAATACTGGTACCAATGTGACAGTTGAAATTTAGAAAAACCTGACTCACGAGAGCTCAAGAGTTAACAAAAGAAGGATTCGCAGCTGCCAACTTTCAACTAATCTTCCGTAATAACTGGATAAGTTTGATCCAGGTTAACGTCATTTCAAACCAGAAAATATATTTCATGAACCTTTATTTATTTAATTTTAGGATTGTTACTGGAACATACTTAATTTTATTTCTTTGAAAAAATTCTGGTTCGAAACTCATTAAACCAGGGTCAAATTAACGCACGTATTAAGGATAATCGATGTCACGTTGGCACCTATGAGGATTTGGAAACTTCTTGATCATTCTAGGAATAGTCTAGTCTTATAGTAATTTCTGCAAAAGCAAATAGTTCTATTAGAATGTATGGGGATTATAAAGCAACAGTTAATGCAAACACTGAATATGATAACTACCCTCTTCCTAGAATGGAAGTATTATTTTCTAACCAGTGTTGCCAGATGGGCTACCTATTTTAAATTCAGATTCTTGAATGGCACCACTTTTTTGAAATAGTAAAATGCATCTTATTTAATGACATATTAATTAAGACAAAAACAAACGGAATTTTGCCGTTTCAAAAAAGTGGTGTGAATCAAGAAATCTGAATTTAAAAAAAAGTAGTCCATTGACAACACTGTTTCTAACTTAGTAGTTGGAAAATTCTCTATTGTTCTTGATTTAAAGGATGCTTTTTTTCAAAAACCTGTAAATAATAAAAGCTGTAAAGTTTTAACTTTTACTACTTACAAATGATTAATGATTTAATATTTTAAAGCTTTTGGAGTAAAGAATGCCCCTGGATTGTTCCAGAGAAAAATTAAAAATGCATGAAATAAATATGAGTATGTTGGTGTATTTTTTAATTATCTAATCCTAAGAGCTAAAACGAATCGGAACATTCTAAAAAAATGAAGTTTTTCTAAATTGCTTATCTGCGAATGATATAATATTAAATAAGAAAACAAATAAATGTATCGTTTCGGAAGTTTGCTATATAAGTCATAAAATATCACAGGAAGGAAATATATCTATTCCAGAAAAAGTTGAAGTTATTTTGAATGCTTCTAATTCAAACAATGTGTCATAATTTTGTACAAATTTAGGCGTAATATCTTATTATATAAATTGCAATTACAATCGATAAAATCGGCTGTTTAGATGTTGGCCACGAAGATGTGACTTGGCAGACCAATTGAGTTTTAACATGGGAATCCTAGATTTTTATCCGTGAACTCGATGACGTGTTCGTCTGTGCTGGCGCCTCCCGATCATTAAGTGAAACATTCTTCTTCTTCTCCAGAAAAATAATCAGACAAATAGCATCTTGATTTCTATTTTTAACTTTTTACAACATTGTTAAAAAGTGCTTATGACTTCGATTTCCATGCCTTCCACATTCACCTGGTCTATCTGATAAATATACTCGAATTGAAATGTAATTAATACACGATATTTTTCCACATGCACCTGTTCTATCTGATACATAAACTGGGATTGGAATGTAATCAATACACGATATTGTTATTCACAATGACATATCCTCTATTGATAATAGAGTTCGTAGCATTTATGAATCGTTCATAGGGACACTCAAAATAATCGCTTTACCTTATGATCTTCGGAAAAAAATTCAAGTGCAGTGCATGTGATGAATTTAGACAATTACATTGATTATAAAATTTGTCTACCTTATTGGAGCACAGTACAAAATGCTCATTGTACAATATTACGTGCATAAAATTTATCGTTCATTTACAGGAACACACAAAATATTCCGATTAAGGTAGTGCTTGCAAGCAATAGAGGCCGAATGTATGTTTTCAGCGGTGATAAGCCTTTTTAAGTTTTCCGAAATTTTTCGACGTTACGTGTTGTGAATAAATTCTATACATTATGTACAGAGTTACATATAAGGATTCGAAAGCATTACTGTATAAAAGCCTGAATTGTTTAAAAGTGTTTTTTGATTACAATATGTTTTTATATCTAAACTGTATTCAGTATATGAACAAATGTTTCTAGGATTTATATACACTTGGTGGAACCCGTCGAATTTCGACGATAGAAAATGTTTAAGAAGGGAGTGTTTCATTGATTTATAATAAAGCTACAAAATTAGTTACAGTGAAAAATGCATCTTATCTTGGTCAATCTAACTTTCAAAAATGTCTTTTAAGCTAAAATTAACACAATACTATTTCTATAAAACTCAATTGTCTAGATTATTAAAATTAAACTTTAATGGCATATGTAATCAATAAAATATAATAAAGATTAGTTATCTGTATTCTTTGGAAAGTGAGTTTGAAATAAAATAAAAAACACTTAATTGGTGAATAAAAGTAAATTCACGTGATTTTATAACAGACGATTTTCTAGAAATAGTATTTTAATTTCATTTTTTTTTTCAATTTTAAAAGAAAATGGCGTATTTTTCTTGCCACGATCACAAAATTCATACTAAACAACAAAAAAATGAATATTTCAAAAATAAGTTGAGATACAGCTTTCAAACAATTTCCATTGAAAAGTAAATTTTTTCTCTATACGACGGTATAAAAATTGAAAATTTGTGATGTGTTGAAGCGTAACATTTGCAGTAGCGAAAATTGGAGAACATAATTGCATGGGAAAGTGTTGCCATTCGCAAAATGACGTATGCGTTACGCACAGATACGTTTGGCCTTTATAATATAGATTTTAATATAGTGCTACGCAACCAACAGTACATTGCTACATTACATACATTACATAACAACGGATGGTATTTTCTGAATGTTTCTTTTCTATTGTTATGAGTTTTCTCTAAAATAAATTTTAGCTTAAGAAAGTAGTTTTAAATAGTTAATTTTTTTTTCAAATGAGTTGATAATATGTTGCAAGCACATATCCGCCTATTAACGAGAATTACTGAAAGTGAATTTTTGACTCCTTTATACTTTCGTAAATAAATTAGCTAGCTAAATTTTAGCACACTATCCAGTGTCTATACTGATATACAGATTACGTACAGGGATGCATAAAAGATTTCAAGTCCCACATCGGTAATGGAAGAAAATTGCAGAAATTTGGTTTGTAAATTATTACTCTTTACTTTCGATTTATTAAATCTGAAGTTCAAAAAACATAAAGTGTTAAATAAACTATGCTTTGATTATTTTTCTTGTTATTATGGTAACAGAATACAACAGTCAAGTTCTTGCATAGAATTATTGCAGAAAAAAAGAGTGGTATGTTTTTATCTGAAATATATTTTAGTTTGGATATGATATTATACTACAAAAAATAAAATCCCCCCCCCCAAGCCCCATAATAATACTTTCAAAATATCCACGACTGATTAGCACGTCGCGAAGTTAGTGAGCATTCTTAAAATTCATTTTCCAGCAAGTCACAGTAAAAAAGTTCACTGTAACCGTTGCCTTGAAACCACGTCAGCAAACGATTCCACCGAATGCAATACTTAAATAATTCATTATTCTTCTGAAGTATTGCATAAATATAGTGGTAAGTATTATTTAAAAAAAAATGCTACGGTTTACAACCTTGTTTTACAGTGTCTAGAACCCTGTAGTGTGGAATTTAAAAAGTGGAACCATATCCAAAATAACATTTTCAGCAGAGGGCATTATTATCGAAACTATTTTATGCGAATGATTAGAAATGATTTGACCAACGCTGGTGCAGCTCATACAATAGTTACTAAGCAAGTTGCTCAAAAATGGTTCTCAGATAAGCTGCTTTTAAACCTAAAATAAAATTAGAAACATACACCAAAGATTTTTTTAACTATTTTCGGTGTATTTAAAGTAAATGTTTTTGTTGATCAATATTTAGTCGAAGTGCCGAGAGCACGAAAACCTATGCTATCGAGCACAAGAAAAAAATACCCATTATTTTATGGAAAAGTAGATACTGGGGGATCTAATGATTCACGTCTGCTGGATCTGAAGTGGTGCACAAGCCAATCATTAATGTCACTATTGGCTCCCTCGTAGGTTTATCATTGTGTTTTTCTTCTCCCAGTTTTCCATGTTTTCACACTTTTTATTGTACGGCAAAAACAGAGTTATACCTACGAGTGAACCAATGGTGGTATTAACTTTTGGCTTATGCACCATTTAACTTCAGAAAGACATATATCATTAGATTCCCCTATTTCTACTCTTCCATAAAATAAAGTGTTTTTTTCCTTGTGCTCGACAAAATAGATTTTTGTACTGTCGGCTCTAGGGCAAATTGTATCCCCTATTTTCAAATACTTCTTTTTATAGAAACTGAGTCTAATTGTTAAAACGTGGTTAAATTTATCAACGTTATTTTGGCCTGATATAAATGTTGTTAACAGCATTTCGAATAATGATTTAATTAAACATTTTCCTAATGTTTTTGCTGACAGAATCGGTACAATTAAGGGTCCTTTCGTGTCAATAAATTTAATAAAGAATGCAAAATCAGTTTTTCTTAAGTTTCGATCTGTTCCTTTTGCTTTGATAGAAGCTATTAATTTAGAACTGGAACGTGTACCCGTTGATCTCTGATAGTTGAATTTTCTACCACTTAATTTTAATTACGAAAGGTCACAATGGCACCGGAATATTCGACCAAATTTATTTGAAAAAGGTTTACATCATCTTTTCGTGTATATCTTAAAAATATTTTTTTTCTTTGAAAAATACTGGTGCCAATGTGACAGTTTGAATTTTGAAATACATTACTCACCAGAGCTCAATGGTAACAAAAGAAGGATTTTGAAACTTCTTGATCATTCTAGGAATGGTCTAGTCCTAATTGTTCGAAAACCAAATATTTCTGTTAGAATTTATGGGGATTATAGAGCAACAGTTAATGCAAACAGTGAAAATGATAACTATCCTTTTCCTAGAATGGAAGAATTATTTTCTAAATTAGCAGGTTGAAAATTCTCTACTGTTTTTGATTTAAAGGATGCTTTTCTGCAAAAACCTATAGATAATATAAGCGGTAAAATTTAACCTTTAATACTAACAAATATTTATTTAAAGTTTTAAGTTTAGCTTTTGTAGTAAAGAATGTTTTTGGAATATTACAGAGAATAATTGAAAATTTACAAAATAAATATGAGTATGTTCGTGTATTTTTAGAATATGTAATCATAAGAGCTAAAATGAATCGGAACGTTCCGAAAAAAATGAAACTTTTACAAAATGCATTTCTACGCATGGTATAAGATTAAATAAAGAAAAATAAATGTATGGTTTCGGAAGTTTGCTATACAGGGTGTCCCAAAAGGTCATGTCCAAACGGCACACATGGTTGTGTCAGGTCATTAGGAAACAGAATTACATAGGAAAGGGGGGTCGGAAACGCGATTGTAATCCGCTAGAGGGCGATAAGCGATGTCAGACGAAAGCGCGGGCAGTCGGATCATTCGAAGCGCGGACGTTGCAGAGAAAGGATGAACCAGTTGATGAGCACTTGGATGAGCACTTACTATGAGTTGTAGCATTTTTCTTTTTTATTTGGTACTGTTTTGTTGTAAAATAAAGATATTTTACACCGTTTGTTATCTTTTCTTCTCGTGACGGTTACGATGCAATTTCACTGTTTAGATCGCGTTTCCGACCCCCCCTTTCCTATGTAATTCTGTTTCCTCATGACCTGACACAACCATGTGTTCCGTTTGGACATGACCTTTTGGGACACCCTGTATAAGTCATAAAATATCCCAGGAAGGAATTATACCTATTCCAGAATAACTTGATGTTATTTTGAATGCTTGTAATCTAAATAATGTGTCACAATTGTGTTCAGTTTTAGGCTTAATTTTTTATTATAGAAACTTCTTACTTAATATATCAGATATTTTCGAACCGTTACGTAGACTATTAAATAATGATGTAACGTGGACATGGTCAGAAAAGCATGAAAAATGCATTTCAGACAGTTGAACAACTATGATGTATATCTACTATTTTTGAATTTTATGATGTTACTAAAGATATAGTTTTAAACTGTAATGCATCTGCATATAGTATGTGGTTAAGTCATATTAGTGAGAGCAAGGATAAACCAATAGCTTTTGTAACAGATGAAAATTATTTTAATTAATTTCCCGATTGAATAATCGTGTTTAAATTAACCCAATAGCTTTTTCTTCCAAAATTTTAAATAAAACTGAAAAAAAAATATGCAGCGATTGTTAAAGAAGTTTTACTTGTAATATTTGGAGTTACTAAATTTCTACAGTATTTAGCCGGTAAACCGTTTAAAATAACAAATCATAAACATTTAATTAGATTGTTTGATTCTGTTAAAAAGTTACCTGATAGATTATCACCTAGAATTCTGAGCTGTCTCTAATGTTATCAAGGTATGATTATACAAGACAATTAAGTATCGCGAAGGTAAAAATAATAACAATGCTGATAAATTAAAAATATTACCTGTCCCAGAAACTGTGAATATAGTAAGCAATCCTGCTGAAATAATGTTCGTTTCAAATAATAATAATTGGCGTGCTACTTCGAAGACCATTGCAAAGTGCACAACTGAAAATCCAGTCACTAAACAAATTTTAGCGTGGGTGTTACATGGATAGCCACAAAAGTTTAAACTAGAGGAATATCAATCGCATATTCATAGACGTGAGGAAATTTCATGTTTAGAAAATTGTAAAATTGTAATATTATGGGGGCACTGAATAATCATACCAGATGAAGATCGCGGATATATGTTTAAATTACTGTATTCGGTTCATCATGATTTATCGAGCGTGAAAGCTAAAGCTCGGGGGGGGGGTGTAACCTGATGGCCAAATATTGATAAAGAAATAGAACAAACGGTAAATTCTTATAGTAGATTTCAGATGTTTGCTAGGGATAATCCTAAAAAGATACCTTTAAAATGGGAATCAGAATTACTTTGGGAAAGTATTCTTATAGATTATGCTTGTTCCTATAAAGGAATTTTTATTAAAGTAATTTTAGTAAGTAAAACAGAAATACGAAAAATTTTACTGAAGTTTTTAAAAATATTTTTCATCGGAATTTTTATTTAAAGCTATTTGAATTATTTATTGTACATTCCCCCCCCCCCTCCCTTTGATTTGTTGAAACATATTTTTTAATGAAATTTCTGGTTTAAATGGAAATATTTATTTTTCTAAATTATTATAAAAGGTCGCTTACCGTCTTTTAAGTGTTAATACAGTGAAACCTCCAAATAAGGGACACCAATGGGACCGCAACTTTCGTCCCTTAAATAGAGGTGTCCCTTACTTGGAGTTCTTTACATAGTGAAACCTCCAAATAAGGGACATCTTTGGGACCCCAACTTTTGTCCCTTAAATAGAGGTGTCCCTTATTCGGAGTGTCCCTTATTTGGAGGTTTCACTGTATTCACCAGGATACGCACTCATTATGATCCTTAACTAAACACTACCTAAAATTCTTCTACAAAGAAAGGAAATCATACATTTAAAAAACAAATTCGAATATTTCTACTTTTTAATAATTATGCATTTTGTATAATAATAAAAATATGTTTTACTTCTATTTTTTCCCATTAATATTCACCAGCAATAGCACCCATTATTAATCACTAAGCAGACAATACCTGAAACTGCTAAACAGACATAATTCATATTATTTATCTACTTCGCGATGCTGAAGTTTTATTCTAATTCAAATATATATATATATATACATATATATATATATATATATACATGTATATAATAATGAACAGAAGCAATACAGCAGATGCAGAAAATAGTTGATACCCCTGGAACACATAAAAATTCCATCTAGTAAATGGAAAACATATATTTACATAAGGAAAGGGGATCACAAAAAGAATGTGTTAGTGGAAGTGAGAAATGCTTCCGACTTTGAAAAATGTGTCGGCAACTTTGAAAAATGTAGCTTATAAATCTGTCGTTTTAGTCGCAAAATGAATAATTCCATAATACGAATGTCTTAAAATTCCTGTATCTGGAGTATTCCCTTATGAACGCAAAAAAATATCTCTTGCAATCAGTTTAATCATATTCTGTTTGCATATATTTTCAAAGTGAAGCGAGATTCATATACGCATTCCATTATCCTGTTTTCGTTTTTACTAAAAGAGTGCGACTATCAAATGACATAAATATAAATTGTTCGAGTTGTGTATGATAAAAAGGAAAAGACTTACACGTAGTTATATCTTTTATTTCTTTTGAAAGAAGTATTGAAAGACATATATTTATAAAAAACAATACACATTTATAATACAGGGTTCGTATGGGCCCTGTTATGTTCTAGGTAGTAATTAATTTTTTTATTAAAAAAAATAAATTCAGTTCATACACGCGAAATTTTGCCTTATTTAACCCTTTCAGGTGCAAGTAATTGTGCTACTGTAATGTAGATTTCACACCGAAATATTCGAAAGAATATTACAAGTACAACATAAAGATTTGTTTTTTCCAAAAATTAAAAAATTAAAATTCAATTAAAAGTGTCTGGAGCAAATAATGATTAAAAATGTTGTATTATGTATCCCACCACGCTTCAAGGCGTTAAAAGAGAGATATTCTATAAGAAAATACTGTTACTGAGACATTTCCTGGTCTAGAATTTCCAGAACCATTACGAACTCTGTAATAACGTATATTCCGGTAGTATTGCCAACCCGTTACTTATAGAAAAATTAAAATTCCTAGTTTGTTACCAGATGTTTAATATAATAATATTTATCACGTTTAGCGAGAGGCTAAAATAAAGCGGAAATAGGCTAAAATTAAGCTTTTTCTAAAAAGCAGTAGTAATCAAGCAATCTGAATTCGTTATTTAAATGGAATTGAGACATCAGTAATGCTAAAATTCACGTTGAATACATTTAAAAAAATAAAATAAAAGTGTTTTTTTTAATTTATTCTCGTATTAAAGCGCATTTTAGTTTACATGTGTATATCGTGGACTTTTGTTGTTAAATTAACCTTTTCCGGCACAGTGTCATATTTAATTTTAATTCCAAACTTGGAAACGCCACCAATAATCTATATTAATAAAAGAACAAATCGCTTTGTCTCTCTCTCTCTGTGTGCGTGTGTGCGATGGATAACAAAATATACCGAACGTAGAAGTCTGAAAATTTAGGTGCAGATTTGCCAAAACAGGTCCTGATGCACCTGAGCCTCAGATTTTTATTTTTTATAATGCCAGGGCTCTTGAGTCCCTTTAATTTTATGCATTAAATTATTATTTAATTTCTTTATTAATTATTGTTTAATTATTTTGTTTTTGTGTTATATCTCCATTTATGACTTCTCCTATTTCTGCATCCCAATTAGGACCCTCGAACCTACTGGGGCCCGGTGCAGGGCTCCTTCAAGCTATAGCACGATAAGTTGTTAATAAATTACCTCCTTTAAATTCCGATCTTCATTTTTGGGATCCTTTTTCCATTTAGTTATTCATTCGTTTCTATTGGGTTGTTCGGAGAGTCCTTTCAGTTTGGGAAAATCAATTCGTACCGAAAAATTCTATTACTTAATTATTAGACATTGTTTCCGATATCTAATACTTAGATATAAATGGACAAAGTGTTCCGGTACGAATTGATTTTCCCAAACGAAAACGGCTTTCTGAAAACCCAGTACATTCTTCTTTAGACCCTAGTGTCCCCTAAGATCCCGCACGGCCAGAGCCAGGGTTTCTTGAACATTTTTCGCGTCATGCATTTTTTACTCCAAAATATCTCACTTTCTCGATGTATAATTTTAAAGTTTAGTCTTGGACTCATTTTACCGGACTAACACCACTTTATTTTTTTTGGGCCTTAGGGCCCTCTTTTTGTAAGCATTTACCGATTTTTTGTGCATTTATTAAAATATTGTTCTAATGAATAATATTTTAATAAATGCACGCCCTTTGCGTAATTTTCACTGAACTAAAGCAAATAACTATTAAGACATTTTAACATGTTTTCATGTTAGAGCCCTGCTTTTAAGTATTAGATGGTCTTTTTGGGTCTCGAAGTATGGCTTTTTTTAAAAATGGTCCAATTTACTAGCTTTTTTAACCCCTTGAGCTCTGATGGTAGAATTTTCTACCATATAATTTTAATTCCGAAATGTCACAATGGCACCAGAAAATTCGACCAAATTTATTTGAAAAAGGTTTATTGCATTTTTTCGCGTTTATTACTAACCTCTTTTTTTCTTTGCAAAATACTGGTGCCAATGTGACACTTGGAATTTTGAAGAAATTTACACCCCAGAGCTCAAAGGGTTAAAAACTTCTTAGGTACTCCAGATGCTACATGATCGGCAAAAAAAAAAAAAAAAAAAAAAAAAAAATAGATTTCAGCTGTCACCAATTTTGAATGTTATGCTTCTTTTTGAGGGCCCCCACTGCAGTTTCTATGTTATCCAAAAAAGTAGAAAATAGCTTGCAATTTTCTTTCACTTAATGCTAGCGTCTTCCGATTATTTAAATAACTGCATAAAAAAAAAATTTATACAGAAGTACAAGCCACTTAAGTGTCTGATCCCTTGGTACTCGCTGCAGGTCCTTCGATTTTTTAACCATAAATTATTTATAAATATTCTCCTCTTAATCCGATCTTCATTTTTTGAACCCTTTTTACATTTAATTATTCACCCGCTTTTACACTCCAGTTAAGATGCTATGAACAAGGAAAATAAAAATATTTAAAATCAGTGGTAAGTATCTGAATATAGAAAGCTATCCAATCTTCGACACTGCATTAGCAATAAAATTTGAATGATTAAATTAAAGTAATAAAAATTAACCGTACAGTACACGATTTTTTATCCTCTGGAAATATATTTTTTGTACTCATACTTAAAGTCAGATACAACAAACTTAAAGAGTACTTCTCCACCCTATTTAAGAAAAAATGTTTGTAATTGCACATTTCGCGAATATCTGTATTTAACTGTAGAGGTAGTATCTTAGTAAATCTATTTATTAAATTTTAAATTTTAATTGATATACACATGCAACACTGATAGTGCAAGGTTAACCACTATGACTATTTTTTTTCGTTTCACCACGCGGTATATTTTGTTTAGAAAAGTCATTTGTTTAATCCAAATTGAATTAAACTTTAAATTTCTAGACTGAATGAAATAATCTCGTTTCATGTTCATTTATAAAACGGAACTTTCTTGGAATTGAACACAGAGTAGAGGCTGTGCAATTCATATTCATAAAAGTATTTGTTTTAAACAAAACGGAAATGAAATGTTATTGATTTCAAATCTACATTCCAAACCAAAAATAAATATCCTGGGGCGAATGTAATCTTCAAAATGAAATATTTCTTTTTCAAAAATGTAAATTTCTTAAGTTTTCTCAATTGCGAAAATAGTGCTCAAGGCAATTAGGGTGCATATTTTAATGTTTACATGTTTTATCATTTTTAAAAAGTAAAAGCAGTCCTGTTTTCGAAAAAATCGTTACAAGAAATAAAAGTTCTTTTCAATTACATGTTACCCAATGTTTTGTATAGTTTTTTTTTTTAATAACGACAAATTTTACAAAATATGTTGATTTTTTAAAATGAAGAATTCCGTGCGACTTATTGAAATAATGTTTTAAAGTACGTAAAATGCAAAACATAAGAAATTCAGAAAATTAAAACTCGAGATGATGTTTTGGGCAAATATTAATACATTAATTCAGGCAGCAGTTCATTAATGCGTCAGTTTGATTATTTTTGTGGATGCAGATAGGGAAATGTGCGCATGAAAGTCATGTGTAATATCATTCAAAGCCGTCTATCAAACAATAAAATATTTGTTGTGCATTCAAACATAAATTTATTAATCAACTAGACAAAAGGTTAGTTCCACTATCTCCGAAAAATATTCTTCGTCTTATAAAACCACAGAAATTCAACTATTAAGCAGGCTGTATGTCGCATGAAGGTCATAAATTCTGCGTTTACACTAGAAACGTGGCGAAGGGACATTTTGACCCGTATCATATGTAGAGATGTTGTTTCATACCAGAAAACTCTTTATAAAATAATCAAAATATAATTTGAGAAAAAATAATTTCTATAAATAACTTAAACAGTTTTAAATAAAAATTCCGGTGACAAATTTTTGTATAAAACTTGAATGAAATATCCCGCGGTTATAGTGTTAACACTAAACTTACCGAAAAATATGAGTCAAGTTTTATAAAAATATTTCATACCAGAATTTCGATTTAAAACCGTTGATCTATTAAACGTTTTTCTTCTTCTTCGTATGTTTTAAATTTATTTCATAATAAAATTTCTGGTTTTAAAGGAAACGTATTCATATGGCAGCCGTCAAAGTGACGTCTCACGATAGTTCTAGTATTAACCTTTTTAACTGCGTCGGGCGTATACAGGGTGTTTCTATATTCATGGTACAAATTTTAAGGGGTGATAGTACACATTAAGACAAACAATATTAAATGGGAAACTAAGGGTCCCAAACGTCTTCCGAAGGAGATAGGCGCCATTAAAGTTTAGGGTCCAAAAATTCAAATGATTATAAAAAAACAGAAAAATTGGTCGATTCGTTTGCGGTTTTCACTAAAACTATTCTTTATGCCAGTATTGCCTTGAACAATAAATTATAAAGATAAATTTCAAAAAATGCCGATAGAGTTCGCTTTAGATTTGAGTAACGAACAACTATTTTTTACCGTTATTTTTTGCATTTTATTAAATTTTTTTAGAAGCTTAGACATAAACGTAAATTTTGAGCTCAAAATCTAAAAAGTTGGGAGTGGTTAAGCAGTGCAAACTGAACTGTGGTGGGGGGGGCGGTTCAAATTCCAAATGGTTATAAAAAACGGAAAAATTGGTCAATTGATTTGCGATTTTCACTAAAATTATTTTTTATGTCAGTATTATCTTGAAAATAAATTATAAAGATAAAATAAAAAAAATGTCGATAGAGGGCGCTTTATACTTTGGAGTAACGTACAACTATTTTTTACCGTTATTTTTTGCATCTCATGAAATTTTTTTAGAAGCTTAGACATAAACTTAAATTTTAAAATGAAAATCTGAATCGTTGGGAGTGGTTAAGTAGCACAAACTGAACTGTGTTCAACGGACGTGGGGAGGTTCAAATTTCAAATGACTATAAAAAACGGAAAAATTGGTCGATTCGTTTGCCGTTTTCGCTAAAACTATTCTTTATGTCAATATTTCCTTGGAAATAAATTTTAAAGATTAATTTCAAAAAATACCGTTAGAAGGCGCCTTAAACTTTAGAGCAACCAACAACTATTTTTAACCGTTATTTTTTGTATCTAATTAAATGCTTGTAAATGCTCAAAGTTAAATTTTGAGCTCAAAATCTGCATCGTTGTGAGTAATTAAGTAGCGGAAAATTGAAATGTGTTCGAGGGGTGGGGAGGGTAACATTTCAACTCTTGAACACATTTCAGTTTGGGTTTCTTAACCCCTCCCATCGATTTAGAATTTGAGCTCAAAATTTAAATCTAAGAATTTGCGAGCATTTAATTAGATTAAAAAAAATAACGGTTAAAGACAGTTGTTGATTACTCTAAATTTTAAGGCGCCCTCTAACGGTATTTTTTGAAACTAATCGTTAAAATTTATTTTCAAGGAAATATTGACATAAAGAATAGTTTTAGTGAAAACGGCTAACGAATCGACCAATTTTTCAAATTTTTTTTAAATCATTTGAAATTTGAACCGCCCCACCCCCATTGAACACAGTTCAGTTTGTGCTACTTAACCACTCCCGACGATTCAGATTTTCATCTCAAAATTTAAGATTATGTCTAAGCTTCTAAAAAAATTTTATGAGATGCAAAAAATAACGGTAAAAAATAGTTGTTCGTTACTCCAAATCTAAAGCGCCCTCTATCGGCATTTTTTGAATTTTATCTTTATAATTTATTTTCAAGATAATACTGACATAAAGAATAATTTTAGTGAAAATCACAAATCAATTGACCAATTTTTCCGTTTTTTATAATCATTTGAAATTGGAACCTCTCCTCTCAGTTCACTTTGCGCTACTTAACCATTCTCAACGATTTAGATTTTGAGCTCAAAATTTATGTTTGTGTCTAAGGTTCTAAAAATAATTAATGAGATGCAAAAAATAACGGTAAAAAATAGTTGTTCGTTACTGCAAAGTCTAAAGCGCCCTCTATTGACATTTTTTAAAATTTATCTTTATAATTTATTTACAAGAAAATACTGACATAAAGAATAGTTTTAGTGAAAGCCGCAAACGAATCGACCAATTTTTCTGTTTTTTATAATAATTTGAATTTTTGGACCCTAAACTTTAATGGCGTTCAGAAGACGTTTGGGACCCTTAGTTTCCTATTTAATATTGTTTGTCTTGATGTGTACTATCACCCCTTAAATTTGTACCATGAATTTAGAAACACTCTGTATATAAGTCTCGCACAAATAAATTCTTAGTTCTAAAATTATCTATCTTAAAATCACTTTTTTGAGTTAAAAATTTTGCTTTATTAACAAAAAGAAACTTCTTCCATTAAATAAAAGAAATATTTTTTTCCTAAATTTGTGGTGGCAATTTTTTTTATAAAAAATTAAATATTCTTTTTTAAATCTTCGGCAGTTAAGGGATTAAATAACGAGCAGAATACTAATGAGAGATGAAGGAAAGGAGTGGCCTAACTGTTTGATGTTTATCTGTGATGTTTACCGTTATTTGTGGTATATATTCCTTAGACCAAATAAATATGTTTTAACCAGAAAATTTGTTTTACGAAATGTGTCTTATTCCTATTAGATGTTTAATTTTTAAATTTCTGGTCAAAATTGGCTTAATTTTTTCGTGTATTTTAAAGCGAAATACATCAAGGAAACTATAATTCTGTAAATATTAGTAGGTAAAATACATGTTACCCAATGTTTATACCTTTTTTTTTTTTTTTTTTTTTTTTTTTTTTTTTTTTTTTTTTAAGAACGACAAATTTTACGAAATATGTTGATTTTTAAAATGAAGAATTTCGTGCGACTTATTGAAAGAATTTTTTAAAGTAAAATGTAAAACATAACAAATTCAGAAAAATAAAATTCGAGATGATGTTTTGGGCAAATATTAATATATTAATTCCGGCAGAAGTTAATTAATGCGTCAGATTGAATATTTTTGTGGATGTACATAGGAAAATATACGCATGAAAGGCATGTGAAATATCATTCAAAGCCGTCTATCAAACATATAACGTTTTCCAGCTTTCAAACATAAATTTATTAATCAACTTGACAAAAGGTTTTTACCACTATATCCGAAAAATATTATTCGCCTTATATAACCACAGATTTTCAACTATTCAACAGGCTGTATGTCACAAGCAAGTCATAAGTTCTGCGTTTAAAACTAGAGATACCCGAAAATTTAAGTCAAGTTTTATAAATATATTGGTACTACTTGGTTAACCCCTTGACGAAAATACTATAGCTAAACTATAAGATTAAATGCCAATATGGATAGTCGTGAATGCCACATCCAATAACATTTAATACGATAATCGTGTTTAAAACGTCATTAACTGATTGTTATTTCAACTTTTTATTTGTAATTTTATTAAACTTCTACTAATTACACTAGTTTACAAAATTAAACTTTTTGTCTGTTGCCGCGCAGTGTTGCCAGATGGGCTACTTTTTTTAAATCCAGGTTCTCTATTAGCACCACTTTTTTTAAAATAGTTAAATATGCCTTATTGAATAACTTTTCAACTTAGGCGAATAAAGGGAATTTTACCTTTTTAAAAAGGTGGTGCCAATCAAGAAATGTGAATTAAAAAAAAGTAGCCCACTGGCAACACTGTTGCCGCGAATTATGTGGTTGATATAGTTAACTTATGACTTGTTTTTGTCAAATCTAACAGAAAAAAATTTTTGAGCAGCAATAGTTACTTTGTTTTTGATGTTTATCATTTAAGCATATACACTGATGTCCAAAATTTAAGCATAAATGGTAATTAAGTAATTATTTTTAAGTAATGAAAGAAATATGAATCGGAATGTGCTGAAACTCCAGGTGTGTAAACAAAATAGTACGCTTCACATATTTTCGCGAAGAGTTTTCCCCGAAATCGAACAGGGGACCGTCAACAAATTGAAAAAGAACGAAGATCTTTTGGACAGCCCTGTCAAAACCAATGTAGCAAAAGCGTTCAAACTGCACATTACGATTGATTGGCTTATTGTAATGTACTGTGATAATTTTTACAAGGATAGCATGTATACTCGTAGAGAAATTAAGGTTTTTATAAAAACAGTCCTAAATTTTTCCAAGTTTTTTGCTTATAATTTGCAGAGTTCTTATTATAAAATAATGTTCTTTTCTGAAAATATGACAAACATCATTGTACACAATATCCTGTCATCAGAATTTAAAAATAATAAAAATTGTATGAAAAATGAGTATGTTTAGTAAATAATTTTTCATTGCGCATGCGTCAACGATATCAAAATGTCATTTGCATACTGTGTTAGCTAAATGTATAGAGCAACTTCTGTAAAAGTTTCAAAATCATAGCTTGAAAATTCTGAAAATGGGAGCCTATAGAATCAACTGAAAATCCGTTATTCCTAAAGGAAGCAAAAATATCAGGGGTTTTACCTAAATATAGCTGTACGTGCAATATTGTGTAGGCACTAAACAATGGAATATGGATCCAGCCTTTCATCTTTTTGCTTCATTTAGGGAATAAAGGATTTTGATCTCATTCTATCAACGATATTTTTCAGAATTTTTAAGCTATGTTTTTGAGACTTTCACAAAAGTTGCTCTATACATTTAACTAACATAAAATGCAAATGAAATTTTAATAGCGTTCACGCATGCGCAGTAAAAAATTATTTAGTAAACCTGCTCATTTGTCATACAATTTTTATTATTTTTTAATTCTGATGACAGGGTATTGTGTACAATGATGTTTGTCATTTTTTCAAAAAAGAACATTATTTTTTATTAAGAACTCTGCAAATTATAAGCAAAAAAACTTAGGACTGTTTTTATAAAAACCTTAATTTCTCTACGAGTATACATGCTATCCTTGTAAAAATTAACACAAGTACATTACAATAAGCCAATTAATCATAATGTGCAGTTTGAACGCTTTTGCTACATTAGTTTTGACAGGATTATCCAAAAGATCTTCGGTCTTTTTCAATTTGTTGACGGTCCCCTGTTTGATTTCGGAGAAAACTCTTCGCGAAACTATGTGACGCGTACTATTTTGTTTACACACCTGGTGTTTCAGCACATTCCGATTCATATTTCTTTCATTACTTAAAAATAATTACTTAATTACCAATTATGCTTAAATTTTGGACACCAGTGTATATTTACCCCTTGAGCTCTGATGGTAGAATTTTCTACCACATAATTTGAATTCCGAAATGTCTCTACGACACCAGAAAATTCGATCAAATTTATTTGAAAAATGTTTAATCCATTTTTAACCAGTTTTTCATCGTTAACCAGTTATTTTCTTTGCAAAGTACGGGTGCCAATGTGACATTTCGAATTTTGAAGAAATTTACCCACCAGAGCTCAAAGGGTTAATCAATAACAGACATATTTTACTGTGTTAAGATTAGTTTCTCAAATTTTCGCGCCATGAGTAGTTCAAGGAGACGTTGTTTAAACAATCTAGATCATTTTTGCTATATATGCGGAGAATATGTGTCTAACAATTGTAGAAAAGTTATGTCAGAATTGGTGAAAAATACCTATTTTTAGTATTTTGGGATGCTCTTGGATAAAAATGAGAAGTCTTTGTCTTCCAAATGTGTTTGTAAATCGTGTATGGATTATTTAAGATTATGGAAAAGTGGTAAAAGAAATCCTTTAAATTTGGAACACCGATTATTTGGCGACAACCACAAAATCATCCCGAAGACTGTTTTTTTTTGTAGCGTGAACGTAAACGGTTTAAACACTAAAAATCGAGCTAAATGGCAGTACCCAAGTACTAGTTTTGTTAAGCATCCAGTTCAATGTTCACCTAACTCTTCAGAGCCTAAAAAAATATCTGAACCATTAGAACAAGATATTGAAGGACCAAGCTCATCACAAAATGACGCTAATTTTGAAGATATGTCAAATGAGCCAAAATGCTTTTCCCAAAATGAGTTAGATGATCTTATAAGAGATTTAAATCTTCCTAAACAAGCTTTATAATTGTTAGTAACAAGATTAAAAGAAAAAAAATTGCTTTCCTGAGATACTGAAATAGGTTTCTATCGTAAAAGAGATACAGAATTACGATGTTATTTTTCAGAAGAATTAAAATATGGGGTGCAATATGAGCATAAAACTCTAGTTCCTCCATAGTCACCTGGACAGGTTTCCGGAAAATTTAGGAGATATGAGCGAAGAACAAGGAGAGCGTATGCATCAGGACTTGCGCGTCATGGAAGAGCGCTAATAAGGGTTTCTGGGATACGAATATGATGCCTGACTATTGTTGGTCTCTGATACATCATTTTCGAAAATCTACACATCTAAGAAGAGCTTTAAAACGAAGTTTTTTAGAACTCAATGATTAGTTATTTTTTTACTAAATTTTTCTTAGTAAATACATGTTTTTTCTGCTTAATACCTACATAGCTGAAACTCAGAAACTAGAGCTGATTAAAATATTCTAATTATATTTTTGAAAATAGCATATCATATGTAGTCAGCAACAGCTAAAATTTTTTCGGCAACAGATGTACTGTAAACTAGTGTTATTTGTTTTTTGTTATTTAAAATAAAAATTAAGTTAATATGTGTAATTTAGCTATTAGTTTGGTAATTTGTACAATTTCGCGAAATTGGTTGACGGGATAGCCAAGTAATACCGAAAATGTATCACACCAGAATGATGATTTAAATCAGCTGAACTTTATTATTTTACCTTTTTCGACTTTGTATGTTTAAAATTTATTTCATAATAAAATTTCTGGTTTTAAAGGAAACATATTCATATGGCAGCCGTCAAAATACCGGCTCACGTTATTTCTAGACTTAAATAAGGAGTAGAATTATACTGAGAGATGAATAAAAGAAGTAGCCTAATTGTTTGATGTTTATGTATTTGACTGCAGTTTGTGGCATATATTTCTCAGACCAAATAAAGATGTTTTAACCAGAAAATTTGTTTAATGAAATGTGTCTTATTCCTATCAGGTATTTAATTTTTAAATTTCTGGTCAAAACTTGTTTATTTTATTTGTGTATTATATGGCGAAATACATCAATAAAACTATAAAGCTGTAAATATCAGTAGGTATAAAGTACAAACACAGTGTGTGTTCAGACTTTTTTAGCCTCCGAGGCTATTTCTTTCAGACAAGCTAAAAATGTCGTGTCATCAGCCCTGAATTTTCTAGTCAACCGATTTTGATAATTATTTTTTTAAATGAAAGCTATTTATTTGTAGTTGTGCCCATTTTAATTATTTTTTAATTTATTTCCATTTTTATATTTTATTTTTAATTTTAAAAGCTTTTTCATGACATTTCTTCAAAATGGTGGCAACAGAGTTTAGCTTTTCTCTCAATAATAAAAATTTATTTTCTAAAATGATTGCGTATAATTATGCACTAATTGAGTTAAAAAATATATTTACTGAGAAATAATATTAATAATGTAAATAAAATGACAGAAAATAATTTATAATAAAAATTTTTGTCTAAATCAAAATAAGAGAAATTTCAAATGAGGAAAATTATGTCATTCAGCAACCAGATAAATGGGAATTACAATATTATTATGGATGCCTTTTTCATAAACAGTAACTTTTAAAGAACATTTGAAGAGAAAATGACGTCACTATTTAAAAAATCGTATTTTTACTCATAACGATATTAGGTACTACTCTGTTATCCCGTCGACCCATTTCGCCAAATTATACAAATCGCCAAATTAATAGCCAAATTATACATATTGACATAATTTTTATTTTAAATAACGAAAAAACAAATAATTTGTAGAACATTAATAAAAATAGTAATAAAAAGTCGAAATAAAAATCACTTAATGACATTTTAAACACATGAATCGTATTTAATGTCATTCAATGTGACATTCACGATCATCCATTATTGGCATTTAATCTTATAGTTTGGCGATAATTTTTTGGTCGATGGGATAACCTAGTAGTACCCAATATTACTTTTTTTTAATAAAGCTATTTTTCTGTGAGTGCATATAAAATAAAATTTCTGAATTTCGCCGGCACTCATATTACAATTTTAACTATAGATCTGGGAAAATTTGCATGCAAAATTGTAACTGGCAAATTTGACATTTACTTTGTAAATATATTTATTATATATTGATTTAATAATGTAATTACTTTTGCTTTTTTTAAAACCAAATCGATCGGGTCTTTTAAACATTTCATTCGTCGAATTCGACGGGATTCCATTCGTTTTATTGTTAAATTGCATTTCCCTTTACTCAGAGTCTATAAAAAAGCGTTTAAACTAAAGAAAAAATCCGTTTTTGATGAATCTAGTCAATGAAGAAGTAGCACGTCAAATTGTATTTCTTTATTATTCCGCAATTCCAATGTCTCAGAGAGAAATTGCTATTCAATTGGGTATTTCACGCCGTTCTGTTTGCTATTATATTGATAAACACAAGAAAAATGAAATTAGTTCATTGCAGTCTAAACGGGGTCGCCCTTCTGAAAAACTTCTATCTTTTTTTTTTTTTTTTTTTTTTTTTTTTTTTTTTTTTTTTCTAATCGGAGGCGAAACTGAATTCTGCAATGGTAGAATCTACATTCATCTTGTTAATATTTTCTACTCTGGAATCTGTTACACAAATTTCAGTCGGCAGACACCACATTTTCAAAAGCAGTTATTTTCAATAAGCCAGTATCCAATGTGCTCTTATTAAACGAGCCATGTTTTATTTTCTTTTATTACTGGTGCCAAAATCAATTTTTGCAAAGAAAGATTATATCGAGGCAGATTAACATACGAGTTCAAAGGGTTTAGATTTGACATATTTCATAAGTAAGTTATGTCTTTTATTAAAATTCAAAACAAGCATTCCCACAAAAGAATTTAAAAAAGTTACAAAATAATGATAAGCACCTATTTCATTATCTAATTATGTGTAACAAAAATTTTCTAAAAGTCACGTCGCTATGATTAAGGCATGGGCCATTTTCAAATTTCGCTTACGTATGCTGTTTAAGAGTAAAAAGATGAGAATTCAAACATGAAAAATATTAATCTAATTGCAGCTGGCTTTTAACCCTTTAACGGACAAAGCATTTTCATTGCTAAAATGTTGAAATAAATGTATGACATCGGTAATTGCGAACAAATATATTTGTAAAGAAGAAAAATTAATTTTTCACATAAATAATAAAATGGATTTTTCTTAATTAAAATTCCGGTGTCGTTGTTGCATATTGGAATTAAAATTTTGTGGTTTCGTTATGAAACCAATAAATGTTAAAAGGTTAAGTCATGTGCGGACCTTTAAGAGCATGATTCTGGTATGTCATTGAGAAAGGTGATAGGAAATGTGAATTACTTGAAGCTATTTATTTTGTGGATTTTTTAATTTAACTAAGATTTCAATAATTAATTTCTATAAATTATATACAGTGCTGTACAAAATGTCTCGAGTTCATTTCAGTTTATGGGCGGAAATTGCAGAATGGGAATTTTCAATAGCGCTCTGTGTGTACGAATTGAATTAACTTTTAGCATAAAATGTAGTATTCATTCAAATCAGTAGATCATATGCACTGCAATAATACAAATAATAATTTTTCATGACAGAAATCCAGTAGCAGAAAATGTATTTTCATATGTCTTATGCGTATTCCAAATTGTTTATTTAGGCATCATCTTTCAAGATTTGTTACAGTATACTGAATATATTGGAAAGTGTTTCACAATCTATGCTGAACACATGATTTTTCGTTCTTCATTTCATATCTATCTATTTCGCCGTACATTCATCATTAGATATATATTTCTCCTGATACAACATACGACATTCTTTTATCTCATTTTTCTTGTTTACCGTTATTTCCATAACCAATATTAAATAAAACAAAAGGTACCTCTTCTAAGAGAAAAGTAAGATAATACACGTGTGCCAACGGCTTTGAAGACAGAATAAAATGAATGAGGGTTTTCCGTGACTTTATTACGAGGCCACTGTTTTGCTTAAAGAGAGGATCAAATATTAGCTTAATTCGTTAACGTAATCTCAGCTTAAAAGTGACTAAATGCAGATGAATGAAAAACGGAATTTGTTTTTTAATAAAGATTTATGGCATGTAACCATCTTCCAAAGATAAATGAATGTTTAACATAAAGCGACTTGTTTAATCATTTATATTTTAAATTACAAATCGATATAAATGTGCAACTTCTAAAGTACTTTTTCCTAATTCTTAAAATTATTTTAGATTTATTATACATACTAATTAGTGTTGAACACTGTTACTAAAAAAATTGGGAAATGTCCCTCTTGTTAGTATTTTTTAAAAATAATTTTCGTGATTTGAAATTAAAATATAATGAGTCCGCAAAGACATGGTGCACTTTTAACTGATCACTGTAAAATAAGTAAAACAAGATGGAAATGCGGAATCCTCAACAAACAAAAGAAAGTATCTCCAAGTTTCGTCCCTATTCAGTGCAGCTTGATATGGTACCCATTCGAAACAGAGAATCACAGACGTTATTCAGTCTGCTACACTAGACATCTTTCACCGCCTCACTGATTTGCCCGTACAATGTACGGGCTAAACGTCATTTATTATTTTCACCAGTAAATTTTTATTTCACATTTTGCAGTGCTTAAAGTGATAATTTTCTGGATCAATTAGTCAAAATTTTCTCTTTTAAAAAATCGGACAGAAGACATTAAAAATTCTGTAAAAAACGCAAAAAATAATCATTTTCTGATAGTTTTTTTTTTTTTTAATTTTTGATTAGTTGGTTAAGTGTGTGCGAGAAGAGCTCGAATATAGTTTAGATGTATGTATGACGCAGATGGATGCCAGATTGAACTGCAGAGGAGAATTTTTCTTTCATTTGATGAAGATATCACATTTCCACCTTCCTTTATTTATTTCCTTTGACAGGTCAAACGTGCACCATGATTTTACCGACACACTGTATTTTCAAAGGAAATCCATCGTATTGCTTATTTTCTGAAATAAATAGAATTGATGGCTATGCCGAATAATCCGTATTACTTTATCAACGATGAACATTGTACCTTAACCATAGATACGAATTGATTATTTCCAGCTGAGCGAAAAATTGCCCAGGCCGGGAATCGAACCCGGATACTTGGCTTACAAACTTGGCTTATCTAAGTATCCATCGTTATATGGAGTTCCATTACCTGCGGTTTATTCTGCGAGCTGTTTCAAATAACAGATCAGATGTTACGACCAATAAGGTTATCTGAGCGAAAAAAATCCCAGCCGGCTATCGCCCAGATAGCTTAACAAGTAAAGCATTGGCCTTGTAAACCAAGTATCCGGGTTCGATTCCCGGCCTGGGCAATTTTTCGCTCAGCTGGAAATAATCAATTCGTATGATAACTTTACCAATAAGTTTGATTGTGTTAAAAATAATAGTTAACCATAGATACCTAACTTTTAGAAAATTTTTGTTAATCATAATTAGATAATGAAATCAATTCTTATCGTTGTTTTGCAAAATATTTAAATTCTTTTGTGGGAGTGCTTGTTTTGAATTTTTATTAAAGAGTTATATATTTAAATCTTTCAGCTCTGATGGTTGAATTTTCAAACCACTTAATTTTAATTCCAAAATGTCAAAATGGCACCGGAGTATTCGGTCAAATTTATTTGGCCGAATATTTTTATTTGGCCAAGCTTATTCAATTGGCCAAATTCAATTTGCCAAATTTATTCATTTTTTCAATTTTTTAATTTTTCAATTTATTCAATTGGCCAAATTTATTCAACTAGCTATTTATTTAGCCAAAAATATTCAATGCACTTTTGAGGTGTATCGTAAGGCGATTTTTTTCTTTTCAAAATTCTGGTGCCAAAGTGACATTTAGAGTTTTAAAGAAATTTACCCACCAGAGCTGAAAGAGTTAACTTATGAAAAATGTTAAATCTAAATTAAAAATGAAATTTGTGTAACAGATTTCAGAGTCGAAAAGATTAAAAAAGTCTGAGCTTGCACTGTGTTTTTCTTTTACCTACTAATATTTACAGCTTTATAATTTCATTGATGTATTTCGCAATAGAATACACGAATAACATAAACACGTTTTGACCAGAAATTTAAAAATTAAATGCCTAATAGGAATAAGACAAATTTCATTAAACAACATCTTTATTTGGTCTGAGGAATATATGCAAGAAACTACGGTCTAATAGAAAAACATTAGTTAGGCCACTTCGTACATTCATCTTTCAATAGTATTCTACTCCTTATTTAACCCTTCTCGGCAAGAGCGAATTAAGTTAGTGAAATGAGAAATTATCGACTGACACTGGAATTTAGTGACAACTTTTTCAAAAATAAAGAATTTTTTAATATTAGTTTTAAATGTAAAAGAAATTTTACTAAAATAATATTAATGCGTTTGCAAGTTTTTAATTAAAATTAGGTATCCCGGACTGGGTACAGTACGCAGGAAAGTGTTATTACTAGAACTAAAGTGAGCCATCATTTTGACGGCTGCCATATGAATATGTTTCCTTTCAAACCAGAAATTTGATTATGAAATAAATTTAAAAGATACAAAGAAGAAAAACATTAAGTATTAAAGTTCAGTGGATTTAAATCAAAATTCTGGTGTGAAATATTTTTATAAAACTTCACTCAAATTTTCGGTAATTGTCGTATTAAACGCAGACTTTATGACGTGTATGTGACATACAGCCTGATAACCTGATACTGTAGTTATATAAGGAGAAGAATATTTTTCGGAGATAGTTGTAACAACCTTTTGTCTAGTTGATTAATAAATTTATGTTCGAAAGCTGAACAAATATTATGTGGTTTGATAGATAGCTTTGATTGATAATACACATATCTTTCATGCGCATATTTTCCTATGTACATCTTCAAAAATAATCAAACTGACGCATTAATGCACTTCTGCCTGAATTAATATTTAAATATTTGCCCAAAACATCCTCTCGAGTTTTAATTTTCTGAATTTCCTATGTTTTGCATTTTACTTTAAAACATTCTTTCAATAAGTCGCACGGAATTATTCAATTTAAAAAATCAACATATTTCGTAAAATTTGTCGTTCTTTAAAAAAAAACTATATAAACATAGGGGAACATGTACCGTAATTTCGGGTGTATAAGCCGCGGATCAAACAATTCTTTTTGGACCCAGAAATCTTATTTAGTGATTGAAGACAAATATTTACGTCGATCTAAGTAGTAACATTTGTTTCTTAAAAAATTCTGGGTCGAAAAAGAGTTGTTTGATCCGCGGCTTATACACCCGACATTACGGTAATTGAAAAGAACTTTTATTTCTTGCAACGAATGTTTTCCGAAACAGGACTGCTTTTACTTTTTAAACATGATAAAACATGTAAACATTAAAATATACACCATAATTGCCTTGAGCACTATTTTCGCAATTGAGAAAACTTAAGAAATTTACATTTTTGAAAAACAAATATTTCATTTTGAAGATTACATTTGCCCCAGGATATTTATTTATGGTTTGGAATGTAGATTTGAAATCAATAACATTTCATTTTCCGTTTTGTTTAAAACAAATACTTTTATGAATGTGAATTACACAACCTCTACTCTGTGTTCAATTCCAAGAAAGTTCCGCTTTATAAATGAGCATGAAACGAGATTATTTCATTCAGTCTAGAAATTTAAAGTTTAATTTAATTTGGATTAAACGAATGACTTTTCTAAACAAAATGTACCGCGCTGTGAAACGAAATAAATTGTCATACTGGTTAATTTCACACTATCATTGCTGCATTTGTATGGCAATTAAAATTTAACATTTAATATATAAATTTTGTTAGATACTACCACTATACACTACCTACCAATAAGTATTTGAAAACTTTCAATTTTTGCCATTTTGTCAAATATTTAAAAATATACTTGTCGGATACTTTTGAAACTTCAGGATTATGAAGATTATGTCTGAACTCATATTTATCAACACCCATATGATAAGCAGGGCAATTAGGGGGCCGACAAAAAATTAAAGAATAACAGAAATACTTGGGATCACCCTGTACATGAAAATGCACAAAAATATTTATCGCTGCAGAATACAAATATGTGGATACTGCACAACATGTAAACTGATTTCTGTAAGAATAGCATGTATATTCATGGAGAAAGAGTGATTTTTTTAAAAAAAATTCAGTAATTCTGGTATGTTTTTTGTTTATATCACGCAGAGTTTTAATTTAACGCAAATTTCAGAAATATTGGCAAAATCTATTAGAAAAAATATAGCGCAATTGAAATATAAATGTATTAAATATTTTATGAAATATGAGTATTTTATAAATAATTTTTATCTGCGCATGCGCGAACGATAAAAACGATTCTTTTACATCATTTAATAATCAATTGTATGGAGTAACTTATAAGAAAAATCCAATCAAATATCGTGAAAATTCAAAAAGATATTATTATTATAAGTAAACTGTTTTTACATTGCTCTTTAAAAACGGCTGAATGATAAGGGACTCTCCACAAATTGACATTTTTTATTAACTGACTTTTAGGAAAAAAATAGTATTTAATGTATACAATATCTAATGCAATATTTCTGTTATTAAGTATCTTGACATCTGTGATAGAAAAGAATAAAAGCTCTTTTACTTTTCTATCCTCCTATCCTTCCTATTCTTACCGTCTGGCAATATTTCCGGAATATACGATATTACAGGGTTCGTATGGGTTCTGGAAATTCCAGACCAGGAAATTACTCGGTACCAGTATTTTCTTATAGAAAACCTCCCTTTAACCCCTTGAGGAGTGCCGGAATGCGTCATATCCTATTTTCAATCATGATTTGTACCAGAAACTCTTAAATCAGTTTTATTTATTTAACCCATTCGTGCCCAGCATCTTTTGCGTAAATTTTATTTGGTTGGCACCACTATTTTTAGAAGATTTAAGTTTAGATCATTAATCACGAAAATGCATCATTTAAATAGAACAATTATCGCTTTTCTATTTTACTGGTGTCAAAAACAGTGCTTAATGCACCTTTTGAAGCGTCCCTAAAAAGGGACGCTAGGCACTAATGGGTTAACTTTAGTAAAAAAATCCTTATTTTGTACTATATTATTATTGTACTGTTGTATTCCATTAAATTGTTGTATATTTTCCAGTGTGAATTCTACATTACAGAAACACAATTGCTTACACTTGAAAGGGTTAAGTAAGGCTAAATTTCGCGTGTATAAACTGAATTTATTTTTTGATTAATAAAATACTTAATGACTACCTAGAAAATAACAGGACCCATACGAACCCTATATTATAATTGTGTATTGTTTATTATAAATATATGTCTTTCAATACTTTTTTCAAAAGAAAAAAAGAAATACCTAAGTGTAAGTCCTTCTTTTTCATCATACAGAAGTCAACCAATTTATATTTATGTCACTTGATAGTCGCACTCTTCTAATAAAAACAAAAAAAAGGATAATGGAATGCGTATATGAATCTCCAATCACTTTGAAAATATATGCAAACAGAATATAATTAAACAGATTGCAAGAAACATTTTTTTTTTTTTTTTTTTTTTTTTTGCATTCATTAGGGAATAGTCCAGATACAGGAATTTTAAGGCATTCGTATAATGGAATTATTCATTTTACGACTAAAACGACAGATTTATAAGCTACATTTTTCAAAGTTGCCGACACATTTTTCAAAGTCGGAAGCATTTCTCACTTCCACTAACACATTCTTTTTGTGATCCCCTTTCCTTATGTAAATGTGTGTTTTCCATTTACTAGATGGAATTTCTATGTGTTCCAGGGGCATTAACTATTTTCTGCATCTGCTGCATTACTTCTGTTTATTGTTATATACATTTATATATATATATATATTTGGATTAGAATAAAAACTTCATCATTGCGAAGTAGATAAATAATACGATTTATATTTGTTTAGTAGATTCAAGTATTGTTTGTTTAAAGATTAATAATGGGTGCTATTGCTGGTGAATATTAATTGGAAAGAACAGAAGTATAAAAATAATTTTGTTATAGACTTTATTATAATTTTGTATAGAATATTATTTTCTTTGTGAGAGAGTTTTAGGTAGTGTTTAGTTAGGGATCATAATGAGAGCGATTCCTGGTGAATATTAACACTGAAAAGACGGTAAGCGATCATTTATAATAATCTATAAAATTAAATATTTCCATTTAAACCAGAAATTCCCTCAAAAATATGTTTAAACCATTCAAAGGGGGGGGGGGGAAATGTACAATTAATAAATCAATTAGCTATAAATAAAAATTCCGGTGGGAAATATTTTTAAAACTTCAGAAAAATTTCCTGTATTTCTGTTGTTAATTGAAAAAAATCAGAAATACAAAACATTTCTATTATTATATAAAATACATAATTATTGAAAAAAAGGACAAATATTTAAATTTATTTTTTTTAAGATATGATTTTTCCTTCATTGATAAGTTTTAGGATGGTCGTATTCCGCGTCTACTTTAACCAAGAAAACCTCTGTCCAAAGGTCAATTAAAATTCACGATAAAATTTGATTGGATATTATGAAGGAGACGTCCAATCAGTATTAAATGTGAAATTCCCAAGTTTAAAAGACCATCAGTTGTAAGGAGTTGCTATTTTCAACTTGTAATATTTGTTCTATTCACCACCTCAGGCTCAATACATGATGGCCTTAGTATATGCTCGAGATAAAATAAACTAGGGTTGCACAGACGAGGCATTAAAACATGGTATTTATGGGTCGAAAATTGTAAAAGTGAGATGAACATGACAACCTTTGTTGTCAAATTAGTTTATTAACACGTTCGCTGCCGCTTACGTTAATATGTTATGATAGTTAATGCCGCACTGTAGAAGTGGGTTTTTCCCAGAAGCCGATTTACTTTTTATAACAAAGAATCAGTGAAAGATTTTCCCACGCCAACTCGTGACTGGCTATTGGACACAACCCCACATCACGCGCTGGCGCGTGAGTGGTTACCTAGCGTTGGCGCCATATCACGCGCTTTCGCGGGAGCGGGAGCGAATGTGTTAAAAATTTATAAATTAATATTAAAAAATTTAAAAAGTCATTTTTACTTTATATTAATCTGGAATAGAATGGGAGAAAGTGGGTCTTTAAACTTTTTAAAGTAGAAGTAAAATTGCGGTTTTACGATTTTTGTTTCCGCACATAATATAAAAATTCATTAAAGCTGTTCTCAACTGATCTGCTCAATAAGCGCAAAATGTTTTGACATACACTGGTTTCCAAAAATTAAGGAAAAATCACAAAAATAGCGATAATTCAAAATATTACATGTAGATTTTAATGAAACTCAGCCACAATATACAACGCATAGTAAGGTATAAAATAACATGAAAAGAAATTACCAGACAATTATGGTGTTTCAAAAATTAGCATAATTATAAAATTTACAAAATCAGTTTGCCAGTTGGTATAGGAAAAGTACCTTTAATATGCCGTATGATCACTCCTAGTAGCAATATAGCACATAGAGCGAAGTGTCATATTGTCAATTATGCGGTAGATGAGTTCGCTGGGAAGTAAGAGCCATTGCTCTTCCAAAGCAGTTGTAAGCGTGGCACGGGTCAGAGGAGGGGGATTGAGATCAGCGACACGTCTTCCTACAGCCACCCAAACATGCTTGATGGAATTTAGGTCCTGTGATCGAGCTGGCCATTCCATGCGCTGAATTCTCTGGTGCTGAAGATAATCTTCCACGATGAGTGCCCTGCGCGGTCTAGCGTTGTCTCCTGTGGCAGGAAATCATTACCTATTGCACCGGCATAAGGTCGCACATAAGCATCAAGGATGTCATCTCTATAGACGTGAGCATTCACGGTTCCTTATGGAAAGACATGGAGGTCTGTGCGTCCACCCAAAGAGGTAGCACCCCAAACGCAGACATTGCCTCCTCCGTATGAATCTCTTTCACTAATGTTTGATGGATGATCTAGCGTGTTCTCTGTTCTCTCCAAATCAAACAACGCCTACTATCGCTTTAGAAGCTAAACCGGGACTCATCCGTGAAGAGAACACGCCTCCATTGATCAACCGTCCATTGGACATGTCGACGTGCCCACATCAAACCTTCCCTCCGGTGACGTAAGGTAAGAGGCATACAAATTGCTGATCGCCTCGCGTAAAGTCCACCTTCGTGAAGCCTTCTACACACAGTAGACATTGACACCAACTTTCCAGTGGCTGCAGCAAGGCAGGATCTAAGGTGAGATGAGGTTGCGGTTCTATTCCTTCGTACACATAACCGCAAATATCGGTCATCGGCGCTTGTCGAAACCCTTGGTCGTCCTTGGCTGAACTTTTTTGAACCCAAACCAGTGGTTTGAAATTGTTGACAAAGCCTATGAACCACCGAAGGACTCACATTTAGTCATCTAGCCACCTCTGCCTGACTTTATCCTACCTCCAATCTCCCAACAGACATAAATCGCAGTTCTGCGTGCAAATGATGCCTCGAGGTCATTGTAATGAATTGTCTATCCGAGATTTATAATATCACTATCACAGCGACAACTGCAACCTTAGTCTCTAACGTGAATTTTTATGTGCCTCACGGATGACACAATGCGACTGCAGCGCCACTAATTTACATTAGGTATTTTTATTCAGCATTTTTTATTTAACAATATATGCAAATTTCATACGGATTGCTTTCTTTTTGAACGAGTTATCGCTATTTTTGTTATTTTTCCTTAATTTTTGGAAACCAGTGTATTTACAAATACATTTTTAATGTAAAAACATAAAATTAAAAAGCCTAACTGTGGAAGCTAATTGGGATCTGACAAAAATTTTCATGTTTTTTTAACAAATTACCCATTGAGTTATAAGCAATTTCGATCACGTGACAAAGACGATTTCCTCTCTTCGTTAACAGGTTTTTTTTTGCTTTCGAGCAGAAAATCAGTTCAAAACGCCCACTTTCAGACTACCTTCTAAAAAATGTATTTAAAAAAAAAATGAGGAAATGAGTGCGATTAGATAGTTTCTGAATAACAACCTCTGATAATTGCATGCATTTCCGAGTAAAAATAAATTATAAATTTTGTTACAAAATTGCCCTTTTTAATTTAAGAACAGCCTTAAGACTGTTTTAAAGTCCCCATGCTGAACAATGTGAACCGTTCTGACTTGCGGATAATATAAACTCTGATATTTCCGATCATGATACCGAACCATACAATGTGGACAGCGAAAATTTACAACATTCAATCACACGGAATATCTCCATACGGACATACTCGGAAAATTCTGAAAAAAAAAAATACTGAATGTTCTCCTCATGTGGATATATATATTTATAAAACATTTCGGCAGTACCACGATAGAATATTCGTAAAAAAATAATAAATATTTCATTTATTTGGCAATTTATCAACGATTGGCGACGAAATAAAATTCCAAAAAATGCTTTTTTTTTTTTGTCAAATACTTTTTAAGGTAAAAATTATTGATGTTGAACTATTTTTAAAAATATTTATTTAAATAATTTTAGTCAGTTTTAGTGTGTTATAACTATAGTTTTGTCATATATATATATATATATATATATATATATACTTATAATGAAAGTTAACAATGAAATTTTATGAATTCAAACGAAAATTAAATCATTTATTTTTCACTTTCGAAATTAAGTTCATTTGAGCACTGTTGATTTAATTTTCTTGCTATGGAAACAAATTTCTCCGATATAAATGTATTATTGCAACATTTTTCATCTAGCCTTTGTTTTGGAATAAGCTTAATTATATGAAAATATATTTTGAATACAAAAATATTTTTTTGTTTATAAAATTATTTTTGCACTATTAAAGTTAAATAACTGCTGCTACAAGCGATATATATATATATATATAAATACAATATATTCTATCTATTAAACTGTCTTCTATTTTTTGAGTTTAAATTCATTTAATACCATTTATACGCATTCTAAAAATGCATTAACAAACAATTTTCAGTTACGTGAAATCGTTTGCTTTTGGCGAGGAAAATGCTGCGCGCCAAATTGCGCGACTCTTTCATCTTTTGACGCCAAATATTCGAATGTATTTTATTTTTTTCAAACGTACTACTGTAATTCCGACGCTAAATTTGATTGGTCCTTTCTTACATACGTAAGTAGTTTAATTACCGTAATTTCGGGTGTATAAGCCGCGGCTCAAACAATTCTTTTTCGACCCAGAATTTTTTTTAAAAATGAATGTTACTACTTAGATCGCCGTAAATATTTCTGTTTAATCATTAAATAAGATTTCTGGGTCCAAAAAGAATTGTTTGAGCCGCGGCTTATACACCCGAAATTACGGTAGTGCTTTTTTCTAAATAATCTGAGTATACCCACTATTTTCCTTGGCTGATATTGACGACTCTGATGTAAAAGGCATCAAAAAGAAACTAACGAAGACTGGGAATGCCACCCAAAGCATGGACAATACCGAGAAAGTGGAACCCCTAAGCAGAGTTTATATACGTCAATAACTTTCAAGGACCTCGTAGCAAAATTTTGTAAAGTAATATTCGCATTACTTAACAATAAACCTTTTTGTATCTTGAGGTATAGTGACCATGACATTATGAATTTCCCAGTACGAAAACACTAAAAATATCCTAAATCCCTTGGTGTGTACAAACCTTGCTAAGAATACGGGTCCACGTCCTGCGCTTTGCATGGTTTTATTCCAACTGTCAACTCGTTAATTCAAAAATTACATAAAAAATGTTTTAAACCTAATTTTTAAATATTAACAAAATTACAGGGTTCGCACATATTTACCACAAAATGTTTACAGTATTTTCAATGTATATTACTGCAGAAATCTAATCTGAAATCTCAGAATGGATGTGGGCGTTGCGTATTCTGGTTTCATAAAAAGTAAAAATAAATTTTCAGATAATAATAGTGGTGCCAGAATGGTTAAAAAATATAAGGAGCGTGCGAACCCTGTAATTCGACTTTAAAAATAAAACCCCCTTCACTGTTCAGAAAACTTTGATTAAATTTAGGTCAATGTGACGTTGTCGACAAAAGTAGCATTCCCACGGTTGCGGTGTATACGATGTGTTCGACGACTACGATATTTCTAAACTTCTTCAGGCCAATTTTGAGCAGTGTGACGCTTACGAGGGTGACTACATTTCTTTAGTTGATATGAACATAGACAAGTAACAGAAAAAAAAAAAAAACTTGAGATATCATGATCATATCAAGTATCATGATTTTACGAACACTTACATACATTACATAAGAGAACGTGGGTTTCAAAATTCTCCTTATCGAAAAAAGGAAATTTTGAGAAACCGTCAAAAAACCTCTGACTGCATCCATTAGTTTTCACTGTAAACCAAGATTTTACAATGCCAAAAATACAGCAGCATTATTTTTGAAGACAGTAGTGTTTCTTCGGTTAAAATTTACCATTAGAACAGATTATTAGAGAAGACATGGGTTTTTTAAATGTTTATGTCGGTAGAGGTTTGGATTGCAAGCCAAATAATATCCCCAGCAAAGAAAGAAACAGTAGGCCATCAGCTGGAAAAAAGATGACAGCCAGCTGTGCTATCAGCGGTAAAGTGAATGGTGCCATTACTTAAACCAGTATAAAAGTGTTCGTGCGAAATACAGCAGGCCCATCAGTGATGTCCAACCGGAGGCTAGCATTGGTATGCCATCACATTACTTCAATCCATCAGTTCTCCTGCAGTTCTATCCCCTATCCTACAGCAATTCCAATTGCTGTGTCAGCACTTTTAATCCAGCACCATCATTTATCCTATGGTGTTTATACAGTGGCAAACCTTCAGACAGCTATTTTTACTATGAGCAGACACCTACCCAGCACCCTTACAAAAATTTCTTATTAAAAAAATCATTATAGATTCTAGACCGCTAGTCTATAAACTAGTTTAACTGGAAGCAGTATACAGAAACAATGTAGTTTATAAATTATTCGAATGCTTTCAGATTTCGCCAATATGCTGCGGACCCTCCCAAGTACTAACCGCGTTTGATGCCGTTTGGATTTTGTGCTCAGGCGAGCATTGATGTCTTCAGCGTATGTTATGGCTTTTCACACCTCGCCTGATTTTATTAGATATTTTCATTTGTTTCTATTGCGATTTGCCTTCCTAATCTTTAAAGCCATATAGAAATCAGATACATTTTGTACGCTGATTCTCAAATTTGTGAATTATGAAAACCGAAGTCGTTTGTAACTTAGAAAATCAGATTTCAGAATATAAAAAAAAATTCTGTTAAAATAAAGAATATATTTACTGTTTTATTGTTTTATTTTATTATTAATGGTTGTTTTTGCTCTTTATCATAATCGCAACGAATGTAATGGACGCTAATAAAGCATTACAAATTCCAGAATGAAATTACAAATACTCAGAATAATGAATTCGGAAATACTCAATGTCTTCGATATTCACAACGTCACCTAGTGTAAAGGTTCCCAGCAATAATACTGCAAAAGTTCGTGCATTCCGTCGTGTTGTGGGTCAGCGCATGAAATAAAACGGAGGCCGATCAGAATTTTATCTAATGTTTTCCAACAGCAAAGTTGACTGAAGCTGTCCAGCAGGGGTCATGCAATGGTAGACTATTAGCCAGCACTTTTCCATCATTGCCAGCACTTATCTTTCTGCTGGCCAGTAATTTCCTCTTTGCTGGGTCGTTAATATCAAAATACCATTAATGCACGTCCATGTGCATTTATATTTTTTGGAAATAATAAATTTAGCAATGATTCAGATTAACTGATTGTTTCTACTTATGTGATTAAAAATTTTACTTAAAAATCAAATAGTTGATAGAAATAAAACGTATATTACAAATTTTCAAATGTAATTAAATAAGTGAAATTTCCAAAAGAGTTTTAGGGTATAGCCGGGTTTCTTAGTAAAATATCGGACAAATTTCACGCCTTCTTTTAAAAGTACCGTGTGAATTAATATGTGAGAGTTGAAAAGAAGGCGTGAAGTTTGTCCGAGACACGCCCATCATTTCCACCGGAATATGATTTTGCCTTTTTTTATATGATGCACCATACGTAGAAAGTTGAAATTGATACTGAATATGCATCGTGTCTCATAGTATTTCATGCAAAAAAAAGAAGGTGGTCACTCAGAAATTTCTGTTTATTTTTAATTAAAATGTTCCTTTAAAAACAGAAAAATGTTAGAAAACTTGTTCTTTTGTTTAAAAAAATTTTAAAAAATTGTCAAATATTTGTATGGTGGTTTTTTACATCCCTTATTTTTTTGGTTGAAATCTGCTTAGTAGTTTCGTCACAATGCGCTCTTTTCCAAAACAGGCATTTAGAGCCATTACCCCCCATGGTCTTGAGATACAAACTTAAAACTGGGGAGAAACGAATTACCGTAATTTCGGGTGTATAAGCCGCAGATCAAACAATTCTTTTTCGACCCAGAATTTTTTAAGAAACAAATATATCTAGTTAGATCGCCGTAAATATTTGTTTTCAATTATTAAATAAGATTTCTGGGTCCAAAAAGAATTGTTTGAGCCGCGGCTTATACACCGGAAATTACGGTACTTTTTATGGGCTGTTGATCCATGTAGGACTCGATGTGGTTGACTCAAGGGCATATTTTTCTATGAAACCCGGCTATACCCTTTGAAATTTTCATTACTTTAGAAGATAAAAATAGCCCTTTTAAAGGTTACTTTTCCGATAATAATATTATAAACTTGATAGTAATGAGCAATACATTTTAAAGTGCATTTCATTGTTAAATTTTTCAACAAAATTATCTTTACACATACAAACATTGTTGCTCTAAAATATAGTTACTGTTACTCTCGGGAGTTAATCTCTTAAATTTCTTTGAGAAAAATTACTGATAAAACTTAGTATGAAATGAAAATTTAGGTTTTAGAAAGAAATTTAGATTTTAGATGAAAAGAAATTTTGTGATTAAATAAATCGAAAAAAGTATTCCTAGAATGTCATGTGAGTTGGCTTTAGGTTGACGGAATCTGTTTTACAACTTTATATTTGAATTCTTTGTCCCATCTTTTCTACTTTTACTATTTTGAACCTATTTAATTCTTAATACTTCTGATTAAGTAATAAGCATACCTTTTTGGCAACATTATTAACATTAGAACCGCGGGAAAATTCATTCAAGTTTCATAAAAATATGTCTCACCGGAATTTTAATTTAAAACTGCTTAACTTATTTATTGAAAATATTTTTGCTCAGCATATATTTAGCTTATTTTATTAAGAGTTTTCTGGTTCGAATTGACATCTCTCCATATGATACGGGTCAAAATGACCCGTCGCCGCGGTTCTAGTGTTAACGACTATAATTTTGCTATATATCGTAGGTTAGACAGGGTGCGTAGTCTGGAAGCACCTTGTAAGGACCTTTTACCAGAACTTTTATAATGTGATATTTGTTTTATTTAACGAAAAAGAAATCCTTTTTCAGATGTAGCAACCAGTACTTTAAAGAATTTCTGATACTAAAAGAATTAAAATCATCTGAGTTTCTTGATAACTACGCACCCTGTTAGACAATACAGATAACAAAACTTCAAGCAAGCTTCAGTGGCAGCGGAGAGGGAGTGGTGCTTCCATAGTTACATCGCACAGCCTGTTTCAGTGCGAAATGAATAACAACTCAATTACTGGTATTACCTAGACTCCTAGATAACATTAGTAATCAGGTTGCTATTCATTTCATATTGCAGATAGTTGTGTGGCGTTATTATTGCAGCACACAATTGCCTAGAAGTTTCTTTATTTGTTCAAGCTAATCTGTCATATATACTAAAGTCACTCACTCTATAATTGGTTGACAAAATGTGACGCTACTTACAGTAATAGAATATTATATTTAACCTTTTGCACTCGACAGGTGATACTCACTCACCACTGGTGATGTCTGGTGTCCCTCGTAAGTCGGGACGCCAAATACTTTGGACACTGCTAGCATCTTACTGTTTATTTCGACATCTTTTATCACAGATTACATGACCCTTAGATAAGGCGAAGAAATGATAGTATCAGGTCGTCTTATGGTCGTCGTTATGTTAATTTTGTTCATGTTAACAGCAATTCATGTTTTCAGTATCAATTCTTTGTATTCGTTCTTATAAGAGACTGTGAAAACAATTCATGTTAAAAGTAATTTATGTTAAGCGTGTTCATGTTAACGAGGTTTGACTGCATCACTAATAGGACCGGAGGACCGTATAAAAAGTTAATTTTCGTAATTTATTAATACAATTTTTTTGGACCTAAATTGCTTAGAAAACAATTCTTTACCTTTTTTAAAGCATTTTTGCAATTGGAACTATATGTCTATGACTAATGTCGTCAAGAGTTAAACAAGTATGAAAAGGGCCAGATTACCAAACTGGTAAAATTCCACCAGTAAATTCTAATATAAGATTTCATTTTTTTGTTAATGTTATATTCATGAAATCTTACTGTCACGAATTACACAGAAAATTGTGTTCCTTTTTACTGATGGAATTGTGACCAATTCATAATTTGAACATTTTGTAGTAATAAGTTTCTTATGTGAAGACCTAATAATAATATTCGTCTTATTTAAAAAAAGATTGCACTCTATCCGTCAAAATATCTATTGCTAATTAAAAAGTAATAATAGCGATTAATCAAACTGAATTAAAATCCCGTAGAGGGCTAAATTTTATGAACAAGTTATGAATAAAGTGATGGAGACATATAGTGTATTGTGTAGAAGTTGCGAGTGAAATAACAGAAGAGGTTATCACATGATGGTGGCTGGATGCTTTTCATCAACAGTTTCTCATTGCAACCAGAATAGTAAATTTTGAATAGATTATTCTTCTTCATTACAGGAGGCGTTTCGAGAAATATTTCTCACATAAACATGGTAACATTTTTCATTTGTTTTTCAAGGTCGCAGTTTGGGCAGGTATTATATTTTCACTTGTATTATATTTTTCTCTTTTTTCAGAGAGGTTTTCAAGGTTGGCACACTATGCCGAGAACAACGATTATTGCGGGAGGAAACTTTCCGCAGTAAAAAAAAATTGGAATTTGTAATTGTTAATAACCGAAAATTTGCACTAAGAAGGCATTTAAACGAAGAGAAAAAATCGATTTAAATTTGAAGATAGAAGTTTGCCCTCACGGCGGTCACTCCTGGCGAAAATGGGTATAGTTGAAGCTTCACTATTTTAGGTCTATGTCAGTTCCCTCTTTATTAATATTTACTTGCACCATATTCGAGCTAAAGTTAAGAACGACATAATGCACTGATTCTTACACACTATGACCTATCACGAGATTGCAGAGTCAAAAATCAATACTGCTTGTAGCAGGCTTGTCAATTTCGCCTTTCTTCACCCAGAAATTCCGAAGTTTCATTTCAAGGTGTTTTAATGAAACACCTCTCGTGACTACATAGAGTAAGGATTCTTCGTTTGGAATTTTCCGGAATAAAATCGGAATTGATGATTAAATAAATAGACAAAACCTGCAATTCAGCTTGATGTGCAAAAGCGATTTTAACGCTTGACTCATAATTTACCATCATGTTTTCCAGCTCACAATCTTCCATGTTTTCGTACTTTTGGTTACAGAAAACCTACGTGTATGTCGCTAAAATCGGTTTTTTAGATGTTTTCCACGAAGATGGGCCTTGGCAGACCGATTGAATTTTAATATGCGAGTTGAGATTTAACTGATACTAGAGTTTTATCTGCGAACTCGATGAGGTATTCGACTGTGCTGTCACCACCCGGTCGTTAAGTAAAGCATTCTTTTTCTTTTCCAGGAAAATAATTAGCCAAATAGCTTTTTGATTTCTATTTTTAACTTTTTCCAACAATGTTACAAAGTACTTATGACTTTGATTAGCACGCCTTCCACATGCACCTGTTCTATCTCATAAAAATACACGGATTGGAATGTAATCACTACACGATATTGTTCACAATGACATATCCTCTATTGATAATTGAATTCGTAGCAGTTATGAATCGTTAATTGTGACACTCAAAATAATCTCTTTACATTATGGTCTAAGGGAAAACAATCAATTGCAGTGTATTTGATGAATTTTCACTATTACATTGATTATAAAATTTGTCTACCTTATTGGAGCATACTACAAAATTTTCATTGTACAATACTACGCGCATAAAATTTATTGTTCATGTACAGTAAAATACAAAATATTCCGGTTGTACAAGTGCTTGCAAGCATTGAATGTCGGAAGTATGTTTTCAGTTGTGGTAAGCAATTGTGAGTTTTGCGAAATTTTTCTATACTACGTGGTGTGTATTCATTCTATACATTATGTACAGAATTACACAAAAGAATTCGAAAGCATTACTGTATAAAAGTCTGAATTGTTTAAAAGTGTTTTTTGATAACACTATGCTTTTTTAACTAAACAGTATTCAGTATATGAACAAATGTTTGTAGGATTTAAATAAATTTTAACCCATTAGCGCCTAGCGTCCCTTTTTAAGGACGCTTCAGAAGGTGCATGTAGCACTCTTTTTCACACCGGTAAAAAAGAACAGCATTCTTTATTTTAATTAATTGAAACATTTTCGTAATTAATCAATTAAACTTAATTTTTTTAAATATAGTGGTGCCAATCGAATTAAATTTGTGCTAAAGGTGGTGGGCACGAATGGGTTTATATAGTGCTAAGCAACCAACAAATACATTGCTACATTACATACATTACATACCAATGGATGTTATTTTCTCACGGTTCCTTTTTTATTGCTATGCTTGTTTTCTTAAAATAAATTTTAGCTTAAGAAAGTAAATTTAAATAGTTAATTTTCTTTTCAAATGTGTTGATAATATGTAGCAAGTCCATTTTCGCTATTAACGGGAAATGCTGAAAGTTAATTTTCGACTGCGCTATACATTCGTAAATAAATTAGCTAACTAAATTTTAGCACACTATCTGGTGTCTATACTGATATATAGATTATGTACATTGATGCATTGAAAACATTTCGAGTCCTTCACCGGCTATCGCAGTGTTGCCAGATGGGCTAATTTTTTAAAATTCACATTCTAGATTGGCGTCCCTTTTTACAAATGATAAAATATGCCTTATTCCATGTCATGATAATTAAGGCAAAAACAAAAGGTAATTTACCGTTACAAAAAAGTGGTGCCAATCGAGAAATCTGAATTTTTAAAAAGTAGCCCACTGGCAACACTGGGCTATCGAAGGAAATTATATTATACTTTAATTCAGTTTATTAAATGCAAAGTTAAAAAAAAAACTGAGTGTTTCATAAACTATGCTTTGATTTTTTCTTGTTATTATGGTAACAGAATACAAAAGTTAAGTTTTTGCATATAATTATTGCAGAGGAAAAAAATGTTGTATGTTTTTACAGCAAATGTATTCTAGTTGGCATATTATATTATATTACAAAAATTAAAATCAAAACCCCATAATAATCCTTATAAAAGTCCATTATTGATCAAGACTCCGAGTCTACAGCGATTCTTAAAGATCATATTACAGCCGGTCACAGCAAACAGATTCACTGTAACCGTTACCCTGAAACCTCCTTCAGCTATTCAACTTCCGAGCATTTTTCCAAAAGAATTAATGATTCTTCTGAAGTAATATAAAAATATAGTGGTAGGTGTTATTTAAAAAAAATGCTACGGTATACAACCTTGTTTTACAGTGTCTAGAGGCATGTAGTGCGGAAAATAAGAAGTGGAACCCTGTCCAAAATACAACTTTTTCAGCAGAGGTCACTATTATCGAAACTGTTTTGTGTGAATGATTAGAAATGATTGGACCAACGCTGGTGCGGCACATACAATAGTTAGTAAGCAAGTTACACAAAAATTGTTCTCAGGAAGTTGCTTTTAAACCTAAAATAAAATTACAAAGATATACGAAAGATTTTTAAACTGTTTTCGGTGAGTTAAAAAAATGCTTTTGTTGATAATTATTTAGTCAAAGAGCCGACAGCTCAAAAACCTATGTTTTCGAGTACAAGAAGAAAACCTTGATTTTATGGAAGAGAAGATATAGGGGAATCTAATGATTCTTGTCTGCCGGAACTGCAGTGGTGCATAATCCAATAATCAATAACACTATTGGCTCACGCGTAAGTTTATTCTTGTGTTTTTCTGCTCCCAGTTTTCCAAGTTTTCCTACATTTGATTGTACGGCAAACACAATGTTAAATCTACGAGTGAACAACTGGTGGTATTAATTTTTATCTCATGGCCCATTTCACTTCCTACAAACATATATCATTAGAAATCCCCTATTTCTACTCTTACATATTTTTTTTTTCTTGTACTCGATAACATAGGTTTTTTGCTGTCGGCTCTTCGACTAATTGTATTCCTGATTTTAAAATGTTTCTTATTATAGAAGCAGAGTCTAATTGGTAAAACTTGGTTAAAATCCCAATATCATTTCGGCCTAATACAAATATGATATACAGCATTTCGAAAGATGATATAGACCTTTGTGGCGAAGGGAAATTCATTGCTTAAGTATTCACATTAATGACTGACACCGGAATTTAAGAACAATTTTATTTTTAAGTAAGAAAACGCTATAATTCACGCATTCAATATATCGTAATTTTTTTAACAAAATTCCGGTGCCAATGGGGCGTTTGGGAATTAAAATTATGTCGTATATCTATGAAATCACCGCGCCGCAAGGGGTTAATTAAAATTGTTAATGTTTTTGCTGTCAGAATCTGTACAATCGAGGGTCTTTTTGTGTCATCAAATTTGAAAAAGAATGCAAATTTCGTTTTTCTTAAGTCTCGACCTGTTACTTTTGCTTTGTGAGACGCTACTGATTTAGAATTGGAACGATTACTCTTTGATCTCTGGTTGAGTTTTCTATCACTTAATTTTAATTCCGAAAGGTCACAATGGCACCGGAATATTCAACCAAAGGGCATAGCCGGATATGCATTGAAACCTGCCTTTCAATCAAATTTCCTGATTTTTTTTCCAATGTGTGTCTACATATCTCACTGTGTATTTCCCCTATTATCATCTTAAAAATATGATATTTTATGAGATTGGTATCGGTTTGATTTACGGTTTGATATTTTATGAGATAAAAATGTTTTTTCGATTTTTTAAAAACCCCATTTTCTTAAAAACTACCGTACCGAATTACATGTGATTTATTGAGTTTATATACACATTAAATATGTATAACTGGGAGTTTTTGTATAATTTTCTGATTATAAAAAGCGTGTATAAAAATGATTAACATTTTTTGAAAAATAAAAATCATATTCGATAGTTTTAGGAAAATAAAATAATTTCTAGTAAAAAATTCCTCGTATTTTCCTGCATGTTATATATAAATACCGAAAATTTATATTGGGTATTACATATCAATCTTTACAAAATATGCATAAAAATTATTTAAATTCTTTTAAATGCGTCTTTTGGGGCGGAGCTATTTATCTTCGACTCCTGAAGAATATTTGGAATATACACTTACAGAATTGCTGTATTTTAAATTTTTATGAACACATTGGCATTATTCTCAATGCTGACAGTAATGTTTCGATAACAAAGTTTCTTGTTGGTGTCGCATACAACAGCGAGGAAGAATATTTTTGTCATAGAAACAAACTTTTCTTTGATATAGAAATGTAACAACAGTGATAACAGCCAATTTAAATGAAAATGGTTTTCAACAATTTTTATAAAGCGAAATTGTACTTAGTAGTTTTAAGCTTTTTAACCGAGTCATGTGTCCTTTTTACCATCCTATTAAACGTTTATGTCTAAGTAATAGTTAACCGTCGCGACCGGAAAGAGATTTAATGTAATGAACGATTTCTATTTCTTACCATCTAAGAATGATAATCCAATACGTGATTATTATGGAAGTTTTTGAAAAAAAGCTGTGGTTATGGAAAAAAATAAATTTTAATTCTTATGTATAAAATAATGTCTCTGTAATTCTTTTCCGATAAAAGTTAATATTCTTCAAAGTGAGGCTTAAAGTACTGAACCCGATTTGCATTTGCGTATTAGATTATAATATGTTTGTAAAAAAATAGCTATGTCTTTCAATATTTTAATCTCCTGGTAAGTTTTCCACTGCTTTTTTGGACTATATTTATTTAAAAAAATAAATTTATCTCATCAAACATTAAACGGCTCAAAAATTATAGAAATATATATTTCAGTACAGAATATCATAGAGTGCTGTCAGCATTCTTTTTTTTCTTTTAACTCACATTATGTACCTTTCGCCAACATTTATCTTCAAATTAAATAGCCTCAGAAATCTGCTATTAGAAAAAGAAAAAATACGATTAGCATATATCTTGAATAAGAAATTATCTGTCACTACACAATCATGATGATATCACAGAATTAAAAGAGCGCATTAGGTTCCAGTTCTAGTTATATACTAATATTCATATTTGATTTGCGAAGTAAATAAAAAACAATAATAATAATAACAGTAATAACTGAACTACTTACTCATATTATTCCTCTTTAAAAGGGATGAGAATATTCGAATAAACATCATTATAGTAAAAGTCGTTACATTTAGATATCGAAGAGTGTTGATGTTTCCCAATTGAAAATATTTTTCTCTATTGTCTTCGATACAAACCATCAGTTTTCGATATCGAAATAATATCGACAGAGTTGAAAAATATGACCTATACTCTTAATGAAATCTAAAATACATCAATTGACACATTGTTTTTTGACTTTATTCTGAACATTCTTCGGATTTCGAAGTTGCGTAACTCCGCCGAGATAGAGCCTTTAAATGAATTTTAATAAATTTTATACATATTTATGTAAATATGTATGTAATACTCAACGCAAGTTTTTTGCATTTATACATGAAATGTGGGCACATATGAGGAGTTTTTTTTTTACAATAAAAGGGTAATTTTTCGACATTTATAAGATATGATTTTTATTTTCAAAAATTTTTAATCGCTTTTTCACACACTTTTTATAATTTGAAAATTACACAAAAATTCCCGATTATCTTTAACGTCTATATAAACTCAATGAATCACACATAATTTGGTACAGCATATTTTGAGAAAATGGTGTTATTAAAAAATTGAAAAAACTTCTGTATCTCATAAAATATTAATATTTACAAGGTGATTATGAAAAAGTACATTGGCAGATTGGCACGCACATCTTGGAAATAAATCAAGAAATTTTATTCAAAGGCATGATTCGGATGCTTATCCGGCTATGCCCTCTATTGGAAAAAGATTTACAACTTTTTCTTCGTGTATATCGTAACGGTAAATTTTTCTTTGAAAAATACTGGTGCCAATGTGACAGTTGAAATTTTGAAAAACCAGATTCACCAGAGCTCAAGAGTTACCCCTTTGAGCTCTGGTGAGTAAATTTCTTCATTATTCAAAAATGTCACATTGGCACAAGTATTTTTCAAAGAAAAAAACCGGTAAAAACAAAGAAAAGCATTAAACTTTTTTGAAATAAATGTGGTCGAATTTTATGGTGCCGTTGTGACATTTCGGAATTCAAATTATGTGGTAGAAAATTCAACCATCGGAGCTCAAAGGATTAACAAAAGAAGGATTTTGAAACTTCTTCATCATTCGGAATGGGATAGTTCTATAGTAATTGTTCCAAAACCAAATAGTTCTGTTAGAATTTATGGGGATTATTGAGCAACAGTTAATGCAAACACTGAAAATGATAAACTATCCTCTTCCTAGGATGAAAGTATTATTTTTTAAATTAGCACGTGGAAAATTCTTTACTGTTTTTCATTTAAAGGATGCTTTTATTCAAAAACCTGTAGATAATGAAAGCAGTAAAATTTTAAATTTTACTACTCACAACTGTCTGTTTAATGTTTTAAGTTTAGCTTTTGGAGTAAAGAATGCTCCTGGATTGTTCCAGAGAAAATTTGAAAATGTATAAAATAAATATGAGTATGTCGGTGTATTTTTAAATTATCTAATCCTAAAAGCTAAAATGATACGGAGCATTCTGAAAAAAACTTTTTCAAAAATGCTTTTTTGAGAATGATAAAATATAAAATAAGAAAAAAAAAATAAATGTATGGTTTCGGAAGTTTGCTATATAAAGTCATAAAATATATATATATTCTGGAAAAAGCTTATGTTGTTTTGAATTCTTCTAATCCCAACAATGTGTCATAAATTTGTACAGATTTAGGCGTAACTTCTTATTATAGAAATCTCGCCTCTTACGATCGCTAAAATCGTTTGTAGATGTTTTCCATGAAGATATTACTTGAGAATGCAGATCAACTGAGTTTTAATATGCCAATACTAGATTTTTACCCGTAAACTGAATGAGGTGTTCGTCTGTGCTGACGCCTACCGCTCGTTAAATAAAAGATTCTTCTGCTCCAGAAAAAATATTCGCCAAATAGCTTTTTGATTTCTATTTTTAACTTTTTCCAACATTGTTGCAAAGTACTTATGACTTTGATTTGCACGACTTCTACATGCACCTGTTCTATCTGATAAATGTACACGGAGTGAAATATAATCAATACACGATATTGTTGTTCGGAATGACATATACTCTATTGATAATGGAGTTCGTAGCATTTATGAATCATTCATAGGCACACTCAAAATAATCTCTTTACATTACGGTCTTCGGGAAAAAAATCAATTGCAGTGTATGTGATGAATTAACACTATTACATTGATTATAAAATTTGTCTACCTTATTGGAGCACATAACAAAATGTTCATTATACAATATTACGTGCATAAAATTTATCGTTCATTTACAGGAACACACAAAATATTCCGGTTGGTGCTTGAAAGCAATAGAGGCCGAAAGTATGTTTTCAGTGGTATGTTTTCAGCCTTTTTAAATTTTGCAAGATTTTTCGACATTACATGTTGTGAATAAATTCTATACATTATGTACAGAGTTACATAAAAGTATTCGAAAGCATTCCTGTATAAAAGCCTGAATTGTTTAAAAGTGTTTTTTTGACTACAATATGCTTTTTTGACTAAACTGTATTCAGTATATGAACAAACATTTCTAGGATTTAAATAACTTTTAATATAGTGCTACTCAACCAACGAATACATTTGTTCATTACATACACTACATACGAACGGATGGTAATTTCTGAATGTTCCTTTTCTATTGTTATGCGTTTTTTCCTAAAATAAATTTTAGCTTAAGAAGGTAGTTTTAAATAGTTAATTTTCTTTTCAAATGTGTTGATAATATGTAGCAAGCACATATCCGCCTATTAACGAGAAATACTGAAAGTGAATTTTAGACTGCGTTATACTTTCGTTATTAAGCTCGCTAAATTTTAGCCCACTATCCAGTGTCTATACTGATGTATAGATTACGTACAGGGATGCATAACAGATTTCAAGTCCCTCATCGTCTATGGAAGGAAATTACAGAAATTTTGCTTATAAATTATTATACTTTACTTTCAATTTATTAAACATGACGTTCAGAAAACGGAAAGAGTTTTATCAATTATGCTTTGATTTTTTCTTATCATGGTAACAGAATACAACAGTTAAGTTCTTGCATAGAATTATTGCAGAGAAAAAAAAAGGGTTGTATGCTTTTTATCTCAAATGTATTTTAGGTTGCATATGATATTATACTACAAAAAATAAAATCAAAGCCACGTAATAATCCTTTCAAAATGTCCACGACTGCTTAGCACGTCGCGTAACTAGAGTAAATTCTTACAATTCATTTTCCAGCCAGAAACAGTAAAGAAGTTCACTGTGACCGTGGCCTTGAAACAGCAACAGTTACTCAGATTCCACCAAATGCTACACTTAAAGAAATAATAATTCTTCTGAAGTATTGCATAAATATAGTGGTAAGTATTATTTAAAACAATGCTACGGTATACTACATTGTTTTACAGTGTCTAGAAGCATGTAATGTGGAAATTAAGAAGTGGAACTATATCCAAAATAACATTTTCAGTAGAGGGCATTATTATCGAAACTATTTTTTGCGAATGATTAGAAATTATTATACCAACGCTGGTGCGGCTCATACAATAGTTAGTAAGCAAGTTGCTCAAAAATCGTTTTCGGGTAAGCTGCTTTTAAGCCTAAAATAAAATTAGAAACATACACCAAATTTTTTTTTATCTGTTTTCGGTGAATTAAAAGTAAATGTTTTTCTACTAAGAATGTATTTATTAAAAATACAACAAATTGCTCAATGGTGCACAAACCAATTGTACACTTAACGTGCACAATTAAAATAAAATAAAAATATCAACGTTTCGCGCAGCCTTCTGCGGCCGTCTTTAGGAAAATATGATAATGAAAGGAATAAAAGTTTGCTTCCTGATCGAGAGATATTTCTAATATCTCGATCATTAAATTCGTATCATTAAAATCGATGTCGTTAAATTCTCGATCAGGAAGCAAGCTTTTAGTCCTTTTATCATCATATTTTCCTGAAGGCGGAAAATATGAATCCGCAGAAGACGGCGCGAAACGTTGATATTTTTATCTTATTTTAATTGCACAAGTTCATATTAAAGTTCTTGTTTTGTGCACCATTGAGCAATTTGTTGTATTTTTAATAAATACATTCTTAGTAGTTAAATCTTATGGTGCAATTGTCCAGTATATGTTTAGTAAATGTTTTTGTTGATGAATATTTAGTCCAAGTGCCTAGAGTACAAAAGCCGTGTTATCGAGCGCAAGAAATAATACCTTTAATTATAGAAGCGTAGATACAAGGGGATCTAATGATTCACGTCTCCTGGGACTGAAGTGGTGCACAAGCCAATAATCAATACCACTAGTGGCTCACTCGTAAGTTTATCATAGTGCTCTCCCAGTCTTCCCTGTTTTAGTACATTTGATTTTACGGCAAACATAATGTTAAACCTACGAGTGAACCACTGGTGGCATTAATTTTTGGATCATGGTCCATTTCACTTCCTACAGACATATATCACTACAAAATCCCCCATTTCTACTCTTACATAATTATTTTTGTGCTCGATAACATAGTTTTTTAAGCTGTTGGTTCTTCGACTAATTGTATTCCTGGTTTTAAAATGTTTCTTATTATAGAATCAGAGTCTAATTGGTAAATATTGGTGAAAAACACAATATTATTTTAGCGTGATATAAATATTATTAACAGCATTTCGAATGATGATTTAATTAGAAAATTTCCTACTGTTTTTGCCGACAGAATCGGTACAATCACGAGTCCTCTCGAACCAATAAATTTGAAAAAGAATGCAAAATCATTTTTCTTAAGTCTCGACCTGTTCCTTTTGCTTTGATAGAAGCTACAGATTAAGAATTGGAAAGAGTACTCTTTGATCTGTGATGGTTGAATTTTCTACCACTTAATTTTAATTACGAAAGGTCACAATGGCACCGGAATATTTGATCAAATGTATTTGAAAAATGTTTACAGTTATTTTTTCTCTTAAATTTTTTCTTTGAAAAATACTGGTGCCAATGTTACAGTTGAAATTTTGAAAAACATTACTCAGCAGAGCTCAAGAGTTAAAAAAAGAAGGATTTTGAAACTTCATGATAATTCGAAATGGACTAGTCCTATATTAATTGTTCCAAAACCGAATATTTCTGTTTGAATTTGTGGGAATTATAGAGCAACGGTTAATGCAAAGATTGAAAATAATAACTATCCTCTTCCTACAATCGAAGAGTTATTTTCTAAATTAGCAGGTGGAAAAAAATGTCCATTGTTTTTTATTTAAAGGATGCTTATTTGTAAAAACTTGTAGATAACGAAAGCAGTAATATTTTAATTTTACTACTCAAAAATGATTATTTAATGTTTTAAGTTTAGCTTTTGAAGTAAAGAAAGCTTCTGGAATGTTCCAAAGAAAAATTGAAAATGTATAAAAGAATATGAGTATGTTGGTGTATTTTTAGATTATGTAGTCATGAGTGCTAAAATGAATCGGAACATTCTGAAAAAAATGAAGCTTTTTAAATGCTTTTCTCCGCATGGAATAAGATTAAATAAATAAAGATAAAGGTATAGTTTCGGAAGTTTGCTATATAAGTAACAAAATATCTCCGATAGGATTCATAACTCTTTCAGAAAAATTGACGTTATTTTGAATGCTTCTAATCCAAATAATGTGTCATAATTGTATACAGTTTTAAGCTCATAACATTTATAAATCGTTTATAGGCACACTCAAAATAATCTCTTTACTTTAAGGTCTTCGAGAAAAAATCAATTGCAGTGTATGTGATGAATTTACACTATTACATTAATTATAAAATTTGTCTATCTTATTGGCGCACACTACAAAATGTTTATTTTACAAAATTACGTGCATGAAATTTATCGTTCATTTCCAATGAACACACTAAATATTCCGCATGTAGTAGTGCTTGCAAGCAATGAATGCCGAAAATATGTTTTAACTTTTGCGATTTTTTGCACAACGTGTTGTGTATAAATTCTATACATTATGTGCAGAGTTACACAAAATAATACGAAAGAATTACTGTATAAACCCCGGAATTGTTTAAAAGTGTTTTTTGACTACAATATCTCTTTTTAGCTATACTGTATTCAGTATATGAACAAATATTATTAGGATTTATATAAATTTTAATTTAATGCTAAGCAACCAAAAAAATCATTGCTACATTACATACATTACATACCACTGGATGGCATTTTCTGAATGTTCCTTTTTTATTGCTATGCGTTTTTTTCCTGAAATAAATTTTAGCTTAAGAAAGTACTTTTAAATAATCAATTTTCTTTTCAAATGTGTTGATAATATGTAGCAAGCACTTTTCCGCCTATTAACAGTATCCGACACACTGTGCCCGGCCTGGGATACCTACCGTAATTTCGGGTGTATAAGCCGCAGATCAAACAATTCTTTTTGGACCCAGAAATCTTATTTAGTGATTGAAGACAAATATTTACGGCGATCTGACTAGCTATATTTATTTTTAAAAAAATTCTGGGTCGAAAAAGAATTGTTTGAGCTGCGGCTTATACACCCGAAATTACGGTAATTTTAATTCGAAACTTGCAAAACGCAACAATAATCTTTTAGAAAAATTTTGCTTTTACGATAACAGTTTAAATTAAGTATATCAAAGTATCTAAAAATTCGTTTGTAAATTCCGGTGTCAGTCGATAATTTCTCATTTTATATCACTTTTCGGCCTTGCCGGAAAGGGTTAACGAGAAATGTTAAAAGTGAATTTTTGACTGCGTTATACTTTCGTAAATAAATTAGCTAGCTAATTTTTAGCACACTATCCAGTGTCAATACTGATATATAGATTACGTACAGGGATGCATAAAAGATTTCAGGTTCAAACCGGCTATGGAAGGATATTGCAGAAATTTGGTTTATAAATTACCGTAATTTCGGGCGTATAAGCCGCGGATCAAACAATTCTTTTTGGACCCAGAAATCTTATTTAGTGATTAAAGACAAATATTTAGGGCGATCTAAGTAGTTACACTTATTTCTTAAAAAATTCTACGTCGAAAAAGAATTGTTTGACCCGCGGCTTATACTCCCGAAATTACGGTATTATACTTTAATTTCAATTTATTAAACGTGAAGTTCTATAAACGTAAAGGGGTTTCATTATGCTTTTATTTTTTTTCTTGTTATTATGGTAACAGAATACAACAGTTAAGTTCTTCCATAAAATTATTTCAGAAGAAAAAAACAGTTGTATGTTTTTACCTCAAATGTATTTGAGTTGGCATATATTATGTTACAAAAGTTAAAATCAATGTCCATAATTATACTTATAAATAACCATTACTGATTAGGACGCGCGTCTGTGGCGCATATTCTTAAAGATCATATTCCAGCCGGTCACAGCAAACAGATTCCCTGTAACCGTTACCCTGAAACTACCTTCTGCAGTGCAACTACCAAACAATACTTCAAAAGAATTAATGATTCTTCTGAAGTATTATAAAAATATAGTGGTAGGTGTTATTTAAAAAAAATGCTACGGTATACTACCTTGTTTTACAGTGTCTAGAAGCACGTAGTGCGGAAACTAAAAAGTGGAACCGTATTGGACCAACGCTGGTGCGGCAACTACAGTAAGCAAGTTACACAAAAATTCTTCTCTGGAAGCTGCTTTTTAAACTAAAATAAAATTACAAAATTATACGAAAGATTTTGAAACTATTTTCGATGAGTTAAAAATAAATGGTTCCGTTCATGAATACTTAGTCAAAGAGCCGACAGCTCAAAAACCTATATTTTCGAGCACAAGAGGAAAACAATTCTTTTATGGAAGAGTAGATATAGGGGATATAGTGATTCTTGTCTGCCGGAAATGAAGTGGTGCATAATCCAATAATCAATACCACTATTGGCTCACTCGTAAGTTTATACTTGTGTTTTTCTGATCCCAGTTTTTCATGTTTTCTTACACTTGATTTTACAGCAAACACAATGTTAAACCTACGAGTGAACCACTGGTGGTATTAACTTTTGTCTCATGACCCATTTCACTTCCTACAGACATATATCATTAGAAATCCCCTATTTCTACTCTTTCATAATTTTTTTCTTGTGCTCGATAACATAGGTTTTTGTCTTGTCGGCTCTTCGACTAACTTTATTCCTGATTTTAAAATGTTTCTTATTATAGAAGCAGAGTATAATTGATAAAACTTGGTTAAAATCACAATATTATTTTGGCCTAATATAAATATGATTTACAGCACTTCGAAAATTGATTTAATTAAAATTGTTAATGTTTTTGCTGACAGAATCGGTACAATCTAGGGTCCTCTCGTGTCAATAAGTTTGAAAAAGAATACAAAAACCGTTTTTCTTAAGTCTCGACCTGTTACTTTTGTTTTGTGAGAAGCTACTGATTTAGAAGTGGAACGATTACCTTTGAGCTCTGGTTGAATTTTCTATCACTTAATTTTAACACTAAAACAGCCGGATATTTCACTCATGTTTTATAGAAAGTGTTTCTCACCAGAACTTTAATTTTGAACTATTTAACTTGTTTAATTAGTATATTTTTCTGCTATTTACATTTAACATATCTTGTGAAGAAAATTCTGGTTTGAACCGACTATTATTGATTTGGCAGGGGTCATTTTGACCCCTAATGGCGGTTCAAGTGTTAATTCCGAAAGGTCACAGTGACACCGGAATATTCGACCAAAGGGCATAGCCGGATAAGCATTGGAAACATGCCTTTCATTCAAATTTCTTGATTTTTCCCTCATGTGTGTCAACTAATCTGACAATGTATTTCCCCTATTATTACCTTAACACTAGAACCGCGGGAAAATTCATTCAAGTTTTATAAAAATAGTTCTCACCGGAATTTTCATTTAAAACTGTGTAAGTTATTTATTGAAAATATTTTTGCTCAGCATATATAAAACTTATTTTATTAAGATTTTTCTGGTTTGAATCGACATCTGTACATACGATATGGGTCAAAATGACCCGTCTCCGCGGTTCTAGTGTTAAAAATGTTGATATTTTATAAGATAAAAAAGTTTTTTTGATTTTATAAAATCCTATTTTCTTAAAAATTACTGTAACGAATTACATGTGATTTATTGAGTTTATATGGACATTAAAGATGTATAACTGGGCATTTTTGTATAATTTTCTGATTATGAAAAGCGTGTGAAAAATTATTAAAATATTCAACAAATTAAAAATCATATTTTATAGGTGTCGTAAAATTACCATTTTCTAGTAAATAGTTCCCCATATGTGCCTGCATATTATATACAAATGCCGAAAGTTTGCATTGGGTACTTCATATAAATATTTAGAAAAATATGCATAAAAATTATTTTAATTCCTTTAAAGACGTTATTTGCTCGGAGCTATTTATCTTCGACCCTTGAAGAATAATATACACTTACAAGTAATATACACTTACAGAAATGCTGTATTTTAAATTTTAATGAACTTGTAGGCACATGTCCCCGTAATTTTTTTTCCGATAAAAGTTACTAGTCTTGAAAGTGAGGCCTAAAGCACTGAACCCAACTTGTATTTGTTTATAAGATTATAATTGTAAAAAAAATAGCTACGTCTTTACAATATTTTAATCTCCTGGTAATTTTTCCACTGATTTTTTGGAATATATATTTTTTTAAAGCATTTTTATCTCATCAAACATTAAACGGCTCAAAAATTATAGAAATATATTTTTCAATACAAAATATCTTCCAATGCTGTATGTCAGCTTTCTTTTTTTTTTCTTTTAACAAACATTATGTACCTTTCGCTATAACATCAGTCTTCGGATTAAATAGCCTCAGATATCTGCTATTAGAAAAGGAAAAAAAGAAAGAAAGTTACAATTAGCATATATCTTGAATAAAAAAATTATCTCTTACTACCCAATCCTGATGATATCTCAGAATTAAAAGAGCGCATTATGTTCCAATTCCAGTTATATACTAATATTCAAATTTGATTTGCGATGTAAAAAAAAGAACAATAGTAATAACAGTAGTAATTGAACTACTTATTCATATTACTCTTCATTAAAATTGACGAGAATGTTCGAATAAAAATCATTATACTAACTGTTGTTACATTTAGATATCGAAGAGTGTTGACGTTTCCCAATTGAAAATATTTTTCTCTATTGTCTTCGATACAAACCATCAGTTTTTGATATCGAAATAATTCAGACAGAGTTGAAAATTATGACCTATACTGTTAATGAAATCCAAAATACATTAAATGACACATTTTTGTTGACTTTATTCCAAAGATTTTTCGTATTTTGAAGTTGCGTAGCTCCGCCCAAATAACGATTTTAAATGAATTTTAATAAATTTTATACATATTTTTGTAAATATTTATATGTAGTACTAAACGCAAACTTTCGGTATTTATACAAAATACGTGGGCACATATGAGGAGTTTTTTTACTGGAAAATGGTAATTTCCCGACAAATATGATATGATTTTTTTAAAAAAAATTTAATCGCATTTTCACACATTCTTTATAATCAGAAAATTATTCAAATATTCCCAGTTATCAATGTTTAATGTCTATATAAACTCAATAAATGACATATAATTCGGTACAGTAGTTTTTGAGAAAATGATTCTATTAAAAATTGAAAAACTTATTAAACTCATAAAATATCAATATTTAAAAGATGATTATAGAGGAAATACACTGGTAGATTGGTAGACACACCTGGAATAAAAAATCAAGAAATTTAATTCAAAGGCACACTTCCAATGCTTATCCGGCTAAGCCCGTTATTGGGAAAAGATTTACGGCAGTTTTTCGCGCATATCGTAAACCTGAATTTTTCTTTGAAAAATACTGGTGCCAATGTGACAGTGCAAATTTTAAAAAGACAGACTCAATACAGCTCAAGAGTTAACAAAAGAAGGAAACTTCTTTTTGGAACTTCTTGATCAATCGGAATGGACTAGTCCTATATTAATTTTTCCAAAACCAATTAGTTCTGTTAGAATTTATGGGAATTATAGAGCAACGGTTAATGCAAACACAGAACGTGATAACTATCCTCTTCCTAGAATGGAAGAATAATTTTCTTAATTAGCAGGTGGGAAAATCTCTACTGTTCTACTTCTCTACTTGTTTAACCCTTTCCGGCACGGTCAAAATCTGTTAGTAAAATGAGAAAATATCGACTGACACCGGAATTCACAAACGAATTTTTTAGATATTTTGAATTCCTTAATTCAAGCTTTTATTCTAAAAGCAAATTTTTACTAAAACATTATTGATGCCATTTGCAAGTTTGGAATTAAAATTAGGTATCCCAGACTGGGCACAGTGTGTCGGAAAAAGTTAAAGGATGCTTTTTTGTAAAAAGCTGTAGATAATGAAATCAGTAAAATTTTAACTTTTACTACTCACAAATGATTATTTAATTTTTTAAGTTTAGCTTTTGGAGTAAAAAATGCTTCTGGTATTTTCCAGAGGAAAATTGAAAATGTATAAAAGAAAATATGAGTATGTTGGTGTATTTTTACATTATGTTATCGTAAGTGCTAAAATGAATCGGAAAATTCTGAAAAAAATTAAGCTTTTTTAATTGCTTTTCTGCGCATGGTATTAGATTAAATAAAGAAAGATAAAGCTATAGTTTCGGATATTTGTTATATAAGTCATAAAATATCTCAAGAAGGATTTATAACTCTTTCAGAAAAAGTTATTTTGGATGCTTCTAATCCAAATAATGTGTCATAATTGCGTGCAGTTTTAAGCTCGTAGTTCCCTTGGAGCTCGTAGCATTTATAAATTGTTTATAAGGACACTCAAAATAATCTCTTTACATTAAGGTCTTCGGGAAAAAATCAATTGCAGTGTATGTGATGAATTTCCACAATTACATTCAGTATAAAATTTGTCTACCTTATTGGAGCACACTACAAAATATTCATTGTACAAAATTACGTGCATAAAATTTATCGTTTTCTTCCAGGAACACACTAAATATTCCGCATGTAGTCGTGGTAAGCGTTTTTAAGTTTCGCTATTTTTTTCTACACAACGTGGTGTGTATAAATCCTATACATTATTTGCAGAGTTACACAAAAGAATTACTGTATAAAAGCCTGAATTGTTTAAAAGTGTTTTTTGACTGCAATATGTTTTTTTTAACTAAACTGTATTCAGTATATGAACGAATGCTATTAGGATTTATATAAAATTTAAAATTGTGCTAAGCAACCAACAAAAACATTTGTACATTACATACACAACATACCAAAGGATGGTATTTTCTGAATGTTCCTTTTCTATCGTTATGCGTTTTTTCCTAAAATAAATTTTAGCTTAAGAAAGTAGTTTTAAATAGTTAATTTTCTTTTCAAAAGTGTTGATAATATGTAGCAAGCACATATCCGCCTATTAACGAGAAATACTGAAAGTGAATTTAAGACTGTGTTATACTTTCGTAAATAAATTAGCTAGCTAAATTTTAACCCACTATCGAGTGTCTATAATAATATATAGATTAAGTACAGGGATGCATAACAGATTTCAAGTCCCTTTATTTTATAATGGCTATGGAAGGGAATTGCAGAAATTTGGTTTATAAATTATTATAATTTACTTTCCATTTATTAAAGGAGAAGCTCAAAAAAGGAATTTGTTTCATAAGCTATGCTTTGATTTTTTTCTTGTTATTATGGTAACAGAATACAACAAGTTCTTGCATATAATTATTGTAGAGAAAAAAAAAAAAGAGATGTATGTTTTTACATCAAATGTATTTTAGTTTGCATATGGTATTATCCTGCAAAATATAAAATCTAAGCCCCATAACAATCCTTTCAAAATGTTCACGACTGATTAGCACATCGCGTAAGTAAAGCAAATTCTTAAAACTCATTTTCCAGCCAGTCACAGTAAATAAGCTCACTGTAACCATTGCCTTGAAACCTCCTCCGCAGTAAATTCCGCCGAATGCTTCACTCAAATATATAATTATTCTTCTGAAGTGTTGCATAAATATAGTGGTAAGTATTACTTAAAACAATGCTACGGTATACAACCTTGTTTTACAGTATCTAGAAGCATGTAGTGGAGAAATAAGGAAAATGAACCATATCCAAAGTAACATTTTCAGAAGAGGGCATTATTATTGAAACTATTTTGTGCGAATGATTAGAAATGATTAGACCAACGCTGGTGCGGCTCATATATAGTCAGTAAGCAAGTTGCTAAAAAATTGTTCTCAGATAAGCTGCTTTTAAACCTAAAATAAATTTAGAAACATATACCAAAGATTTTTTAACTGCTTTCAGTGAATTAAAAGTAAATATATTTGTTGATGAATATTTAGTCCAAGTGCCGAGAGCCTTTCTTATCGAGTCTTTGTTATCGAGCACAAGAAAAAAAAACTTTATTTTATGGAAGAGTAGATACACGGGAATCTAATGATTCACGTCTGCTGGAACTGAAGTGGTGCACAAGCCAATAATTAATACCACTAGTGGCTCACTCGTAAGTTTACCATTGTATTTTTCTGCTCCCAGTTTTCCATGTTTTTATACCTTTGATTGTATGGCAAACACAGTGTTAAACCTACGAGTGGACCACTGGTTGTAATTATTTTTGGCTTATGCTCCATTTCACTTCCGAAAGACATATATTATTAGATTACCCTATTTCGACTTTTCCATAAAATAAAGGGTTTTTTCTTGTGCTCGATAACATAGATTTTTGTGCTGTCAGCTCTTGAACTACTTGTATACCTGATTTAAAAATATTTCTTATTATAGAAACAGAGTCTAATTGGTAAAACTTGGTTAAATTCATCAACTTGGTAAATTCATATTTTAGACTTATTTGGACAACAGTATTTCGAATGATGATATAATTAGAAATTTTTCTAATGCTTTTGCTGACAGAATCGGTACAATCAAGGGTCGTCTCGTGTCGAAAATTAAATGTCATAAATTTGAAAAAGAATGCAAAATCAGATTTTTTAAAGTCTTGACCTGTTCCTTTTGCTTTGATAGAAGCTACTGATTTAGAATTCGAACGAGTAGCGTTTTAGCTCTGATGGTTAAATTTTCTTCCACTAAATTTTAATTACGAAAGGTCAAAATGGCACCGGAATATTCGACGAAATTTATTTGAAAACGGTTTACAGCATTTTTTCGTGTATATCCTAAACCTTTTTTTTTTTTTTGAAAATTACTGGTGCCTATGTGACAGTTGAAATTTCGAAAAACATTACTCACCAGAGCTCAAGGGTTAACAAAAGAAGGATTTTGAAACTTCTTGATCATTCTATTAATGCTCTAATCCTATAGTAAATGTTCGAAAACCAAATAGTTCGGTTAGAATTTATGGGGATCATTGAGCAACAGTCAATGCAAACACTGAAAATGATAACTATCCTTTTTCTAGAATGGAAGAATAATTTTCTAAATTAGCAGGTTGTAAATTCTCTACTGTTTTTGATTTAAAGGATGCTTTTGTGCAAAAACCTATAGATTATATAAGCATTAAATTAATTGAAAATTGAAAATTTACAAGAATAATTGAAAATTTACAAAAAAAAATATACGTATGTTGGTGTATTTTTAGATTATGTAATCATTAATGATGAAATTAATGGGATTATTCTGAAAAAATTGAAGCTTTTCTAAAATGATTTTTTGCGCATGGTATAAGATTAAATAAAGAAAATTAAATGTATAGTTTCGGAAGTTTGCTACATAAGTTATAAAATATCTCTGGAAGAAATTATACCTATTTCAGAAAAAGTTTAAGTTATTTTGAATCCTTCTAATCCAAATAATGTGTCATAATTGTGTACAGTTTTAGGCTTAATTTCTTATTATAGAAACTTCTTAATATTTCAGATCTTTTCGAACCCTTACTTAGATTATTAAATAATGAAGTAAAGTGGACATGGTCAGAAAAGTATTAAAAAGCATTTCAGAAAGTTGCACAACGATTATGTATATCTACTGTTTTAGAATTATATGATGATACCAAAGTTATAGTTCTAAACTGTGATGCATCTGCATATAGTATTGGTCGAGTTTTAAGTCATATTGTTGAAAATAAGCAGAAACCAATAGCATTTGCTTCCAAAATTTTAAATTAGACTGAAAAAATTATGCAATGATAGATAAAGAAGTTTTATCTCTAATATTTGGAACTAATAAATTTCTCCAGTATTTAGCCAGTAAACCGTTTAAAATTATAACAGATCATAAACATTTAATTAGATTGTGTGATTCTGTTAAAAAGTTACTAGATAGATTATCACCTAGAATGCTGAGCTGGTCGCTAATGTTTAAGGGTATCATTATACAATTGAGTATCGCGAAGATAAAAATAATACAAATGCTAATACATTAAGCATATTGCCTCTCTCAGAAACTGTAAATATAGTAAGTAATCCACCTTTGTAACATTGTAAAATTGTAACATTGTAAAATTGTAATATTATGGGGGCATTGAATGATCATAACAGATGAAGGTCGGCGGATATATGGTAAATTATTACATTCGGTTCATCATGTTTTATCTAGTATGAAAGCTAAATCTGGGGAGTTTTACCAGATGGCCAAATATAGATAAAGAAATAGAACAAATGGTAAATTCTTATAGGCTCATTTCTATGCGAAATTGTCATGTCTGTCAAGCAGCTAAATTTTTTTTTCCTTCTTTGCTACCATTTTTTTCGAAACGTTTGTTTCTCCCTATTCAACTGACGAGATATTTCCGATAAAACAAGTCACATATTTTCGTTATAAAACACAGGTTGTCAAAAATCGTTATATGTGACAGACATGACTACTTTTCATAGAATTAGCGACATTAGTTTCCAGATGTTTGGGAATCAAAATTACCTTGGGAAAAAAAAAATCTTATATATTATGCCGGTCCTTATGAAGGTAATTTTTTACAAACAATAGTCGTTTCTTACAGTAAATTGTTAGAGGTAATACCAAGAACTGATAGTACAACAACTATTAGAATATTAAAGATAATTTTTTTTTACATTTGGATTACCCGTAGAATTGGTCCGTGTTAATAAACCCACATTCACAAATGATGAATTCGAGTAATAAAAAAAAATGGAACTAAGCATGCATCTTATTAACCTTCCGTCATCAAACGTACAAGCAGAAGCACACGTGCAAATTATGAAAAAATGTCTTTAAAACCAGATAAAAGAAACATAACTTTGTTAATTGCACGATTTCTGTTAGAAAATTATTCCATTCCCCTTTCGGTGACGGGTGGGTTTAGGGTGGACTCCAGCTGAATTAATGTTTGGAAGCCATTTCGAACAATGGTACTATTAAGAATGACGAAATGACGTATTCTTAAAATAACGAAGTATCAATTGTAACCGCTTTCTCATTGATTCATCATTGTATTTCTTATTATAGTAACAGCTTACGTAATATTTCAGATCTTTTTTAACCGTTATGTAGATCATTAAATTATGTTGTAAAGTGGACATGGACAGAAAAACAATGAAAAGCATTTCAATAAGTTGAAAAACTACGATGTATATCTATTGTTTTAGAATTATATGATTTTACCAAAGATATAGTTTTATACAGTGATGCATCTGCATATGGTATTGTTTAAGTTTTAAGTCATAATTTTGAGAGCAAGAAGAAATCACTTGCTTTTACTTCCAAAATTTTAAATAAAACTGAAAAAAACTATGCAATGATAGATAAAGAAATTTTAGTTGAAGAAGTTACAAATTTTCCCCAGTATTTAGCCGGTAAACCGCTTAAAATTATAACAGATCATAAATATTTAATAAGATTGTTTGATTACATTAAAAAGGTACCAGATAGATTATCATCTAGAATGCTGAGCTTGTAGCAAATGTTATCAGGACATGATTATAACGACGGTAAAAATTTTCAAAATACTGATGCATTAAGCATATTACCTCTCCCAGAAACTGTTAATATAGTAAGTAATCCTGCTGAAATAATGTTTGTTTCAGATAATAATAATTGGAGTGCTACTTCTAAGGCTATTGCAAAGTGCGCAACTTAAAATCCGGTTACTAAATAATTTTAGAGTGGGTGTTACATGCATAGTCGCAAAAGGTTAAACTAGAGGAATATCAATCGTATTTTCATAGACGTGATGAAATTTCATGTTTAGAAAATTGTAAAATTATAATATTATAGGGGCATTGAATGATCATAATAGATGAAAGTAGCGGATATATGTCAAAATTACTGAATTTTTTCATCATGTTTTATCTAGCATGAAATCTAATGTTCAGGGGTGTAACCAGATGGCCAAATAAAAATAAAAGTGAATGTAAGCAATACAGCTGATGCCTTACATATTGCATATTCTGTATTCCAAATGCATAAAATCTCACATATTTTAAAATATAAGACCCATTTGTGCTCTTTATTATCGTCCTACATTTTGAATAATGATACAATTTTTTATACCGTAATTTCGGGTGTATAAGCCGCGGATCAAACAATTCTTTTGAGACCCAGAAATTTTATTTAGTGGTTGAAGACAAATATTTACGGCGATCTAACTAGTTACATTTGTTTCTCAAAAAATTCTGGGTCGAAAAGAATTGTTTGATCTGCGGCTTATACACCCGAAATTACGGTAATTCTGTTCTTTTCAATTAACATTCATCAGAAATGGTACTCATTATGATCCTCAATCCCTTGCGCACTGACAATGTTAGCGGATACATGACACTCGCAATCAGTGCTGCCGCATCTGGAAGTTTTTTGTTTCTTTTAGAGATTTCGAATTTATACTATACAGTTGAATATTTAATATGTGTATTATCACTTACTTTCTAAGCGTAGAACCAACATTGTGAAAAATGCCCAAGTCGGGGATCGAACCTAGAACCCTTAGAATTGCACTCCATGTGCTTTACCATTTAAGCTACGTCGACGATGCCCAACTTGGCATTTCTCACTCCTATATGTTGAAATTCTGCACTGGAGCACAAGATGGAAGTTTCCATGAACACACAATCTTGAGGAATAACGTATGACACAAAAATACAGCATCGGTGAATTTTAATTAATTATGAGCAGTGAAATTACGTTTAATATTTAATATGTGAATTATCACTTTCTTTCTAAGCGTAGAATCACATTGTGAAAAATATCAAAGCCAGGGATCAAACCTGGAACCCATGAATTTTTCACAATGTTGGTTTTACACTTAGAAAGCGAGTGATGATTCACATATTATATATTCAATAATTTCAAACTTAATTTCACTGCTCATAATAATTTGCAATGCAGTTATGTATAAAATGGAGGAGACATAATGTATTGTCTATCATTTGCAACTGAAGTAACTGAGGAGGTTGTCACACGATGACAGCTGTTTCATTTAATTGGACTTACAGTATGAGAATACCGCCTTTGAAATATTCCACCAGTAAATTTAACTAGAAAATTCTGACCTATTTTATAGCCTTATTGATTAGAAATTTCTCTGACCAAATGTGGTTAAACAAATTCTATTTCTTTTTACTGGTGTCAGTTTGGCGAGGTATTATAATCGTTTTATTGACACGTTGTTTTGGTTGTCGGAATGCGGCGAAATTATTACCGTAGAAGTAAAAAGTTACCAATTAAAGTGAATATCAGTTTTTACCATTATGTTTTATTCAATAAATGAGCTGTTTAAATAAAGAGAGATTTACTGCAAAATTTTATAGATGGAAGTTTGCCACCTGGCCAATAAACCCCTGCAAAGACGGTTACAGTTCAAGCTTCACTAATTTAAGGATATGTCAGCTCCTTTTTCTTAATAGTTTCATCATTTGTACCACAAAAATTTTATTAGTAATTTCTTTTTATAGGATTTATGGTAACTTAAACATCTGGTAAAGATTTCTGGCGAGAGTATTTAATTAAAAAAAATCAGACAGATTTCGTAACAAACTTAAGTTTTTGTCGAAATGGCACTCATGCATTTGTTTTCGCCAACTAATTCGAATGCGAGTTATAATGAAATCCTCAGTGGAACGCTTAAACGGTATTCACATTTAAGATCCTACACTATTGATTGAAAAAGACCCGGTTGATAATGTAAAGTCTATGGAGGCGTTCTTTTCAAATATCTCGCTCAAATTTTGATATTTTGACGTGGTTTTTTTTCCATGGGATAGCTGAGAATGATCCAGAACTGGCCTATTTTATACTTTGTTGATTTTGGTTATATTATTTTTATATTAGGATAGATTTAGTTTCATAACCTGTTCAAACCGGTTCGGAAAGTGAATTTCTTTTTAAACTGACGCCGAAATCGAAAAAGTAAAAACTAGTCCTGTTGTGGAATGCTCTCAGTTATCCTATGCAAAAAAAATCACGTAAAAATATTAAAATTTGAGCGAGATATTTGAAAAGAACGCTCCCATAGACTTAACATTATCATCCGGGTCTTTTTCTGTGACTACTATTGCAACTCAATAGAAGAATCGTATTATTTTTCTGCAATTTTATAAAATGAAAAATCCTATTTAAAATGCGTCTAACATGAAAACTAGATTGTTACGTTTGTTATGGTTTTTGTTTTGTATACATGACTGATAATAAAAATCTGGGTCTTTTTGTGTGGGCGTCTCCTTCATAATGTCCAATCAAATTTTATCATGAATTTCAATTGACCTTTCGACAGAGGTTTTCTTAGTTAAAGTAGATGCTGAATAAGTTAAAGTAAATGCCATCCTAAAACTGATCAGTGAAGGAAAAATCATATATTTAAAAAATCAATTTAAATATTTGTACTTTTTATATAGTTATGTATTTTATATAATAATAAAAATGTTTTATATTTCTGATTTTTTTAAATAACACCAGAAATAAGGGAAATTTTACTGCGTTTTTAAAAATATTTCTCAGCGGAATTTTTCTTTAAAGCTATTTGATTTATTCATTGTACATTTTTTTTAATTGCTTTGAATGGTTTAAAAATATTTTTTAATGATATTTCTTGTTTAAATGTAAATATTTAATTTTATAGATTATTATAAATGATCACTCACCGTCTTTTTCGCGTTAATATTCATCAGGAATCGCACTCATTAGGATCCTTAATCCCTTGAGGGGCAAAGCACTTCTGCTACTAAAATGTCAAAATGATAAACAATTTTATATGAAGCTTTTCTTCGAGAATATCATATGAAACAAAAGTTGATTCTTAAATTTTGGTGTCAATGCGGCACTTGGTAATTAAAATTAAGTGGTATATAACATATACCGGAGCCCTTCAAGAGGTTAACTAAACACTACCCAAATCTCTTCCAGAAAGAAAAGAAATCAAACATTTAAAAATCAAGTTCGAATATTTATACTTTTTTTTAATAATTATGCATTTTGTGTAATAATAAAAATATTTTTTACTTTTGTTCTTTCCAATTATTCATCTTTAAGTAAACAATACCTGAAACTGCTAAACAAATATAAATCATATTATTTATCTACTTCGCGATCCTGAAGTTTTTATTCTAATCCAAATATATATATGTATATAATAATGAACAGAAGCAATGCAGCAGATGCAGAAAATAGTTGATGCCCCTGGAACACATAAAAATTCCATCTAGTAAATGGAAAACACACATTTACATAAGGAAAGGGGATCACAAAAAGAATGTGTTAGTGGAAGTGAGAAATGCTCCCGACTTTGAAAAATGTGTCGGAAACTTTGAAAAATGTAGCTTATAAATCTGTCGTTTTAGTCATAAAATGAATAATTCCATAATACGAATGCCTTAAAATTCCTGTATCTGGAGTATTCCCTTATGAATGCAAAAAAAAAAAAAAAAATTCTTGCAATCTGTTTAATCATATTCTGTTTGCATATATTTTCAAAGTGATGCGAGATTCATATACGCATTCCATTAATCTTTTTTTGTTTTTACTAAAAGAGTACGACTGTCAAATGACATAAATATAAATTGGTCGAGTTTTGTATGATATAAAAGAAAAGACTTACACTTAGATATTTCTTTTATTTCTTTCGAAAAAATTATTGAAAGACAAATATTTACAATAAACAATACGCATTTATAATACAGGGCTCCTATGGGCCCTGTTATTTTCTAGATACTAATTAAGTATTTTATTATATAAAAAATATATACTGTTCATGAACGTGAAATTTAGCTTTATTTAACCCTTTCAGGTGTAAGAAATTGCAGAGGTCGCAGCATCCCGAAAATTTTTTCACTTTTCTACCAGTACTTTAATTCAAAAATTTTCGTGTTAGATTCCTCTAACACCTACAATGAAATTCTAAAACTAATATTATAGTTTTAAAATTCTGGTAAGAAAGTGTGAAAATTTTAGGAACGCTGCGACCCCTGTGCTTCCGTAATACAGATTTCACACAGAAATTTTTCATAAAATTCACTTCAAAATAAGGGACTTTTTTCCACAAAAATTAAAGAATTAAAATTCAATTAAAAGGGTATATTAACGTATATTCCGGTAGCATTGCAAGCCCGTTACTTTAAAAAAATTTAAATTCATAGATTGTTACCAAATTTTTAATACAATAATATTTATCAGAGACCTAAAATACAGCGGAAATAATTAAATTAAGCTATTTCTAAAAAGCAGTGGTAATCAAGCAATCGGAATTCTTTGTTTAAATGGTATTGAGCGATCTATAATGCGAAAAATTCACGTTGAATACATTTTTTAGAAAATAAAATAAAAGTTGTTTTTTTTCTTGCCATAACAGAGAAGATTTTAGTCTGCATGTGTATATCGTGCAATTTTGCTGTTAAATTAACCTTTTCCGGAACAGTGGCCCCACACGGGCATATTTATTTTTAATTCTAAACTTACAAACGGCACCAATAATGTATATTAATGAAAGAACAAATCGCTTTGTATATCTTTTTCTCTCTGCCTGTGTGTGTGCGATGAATAGCAAAATATAGGGAACGTAGAAGTCTGAAAATTTAGACGTTGATTTTCCAAAACAGGTCCTGATGCACCTAAGGCTCAGATTTCTAATTTTTGATAGGCGAGGGCTCTTGAGTTCTTTTACTTTTTGGGTTTAAATTAACACTTATTTTGTTTGTAAATTATTATTAAATTATTTTGTTTTTAGGTTATGCCTCCATTTATGTATTCCACATTTCTGCATTCCAATTAGGATCCTCGCCATACTGGGGCCCGGTGCAGGGTCCCTTAAAGCTATTGCACCATAACTTGTTAATAAATTGCCTCCTTTAAATGCGATCTTCATTTATGTTGATCGTTAGTTATTCATACGTTTCTACATTCAAATTTAGACCCTAGGGCCCCTTATGATCCCGCACTGCCAGAGTCAGGGACCCTTGAACATTTTTCTCGGCACGCATTTTTTACTCCCAAATTTCTCACTTTCTCAGTGTATAATTGTAAAGTTTAGTCTTGGACTTATTTTCCCAGGCTAACCCCCTCTTATGTTTCGCGCCCAGGGCCCTTTTTTGTAAGTATTTACCCAATATTTTTATATGCATTTATTATAATAATATATGCTTTTATGCCAATATATGCATTTATTAAAATATTGTTCTAATGAATAATTCATGCCCTATGCTTCAATTTCACTGATCTAAATCAATATATATTAAGACATTTTAACATGTTTTCATACTAGAGCCCTGCGATTAGATTGTCTTTTGGGGCCTTGAACTATAACTTTTTTAAAAATGATCAGATTTACTATCTTTTTTAACAACTTCTTAGGTCCTCCAAATGCTAAATGAATGGCAAAAACAAATTTCAAATTTCAGCTGCGATATTATTCTCCTTCTTGAGGCCCTCACTGCCGTTTCTATATAAATTATCCAAAAAAGTAGAAAATAGCTTGCAAATTTCACTTAGTTGTACCGTTTTTCGATTATTTAAAAAACTTTAAAAATCTTTAAAATATCTTTATACACAACTACATGCCACTTTTAAGTGCCTGGCCCCTTGGGGCTCGGTGCAGGTCCTTCGAATTTTTTGCACAATAAATTGTTAATAAATATCCTCATCTTAATCCGATCTTGATTTTTAAATTTTCTTTTTCAATTTAGTCATTCTTCCGCTTCTACACTCTAATGAAGATGCTATGAATAAAGAAAATAAAAATACTTAACAACAGTAGTAAAAGTCTGAACATAGAAAGCTATCCAATTTTCGACACTGCATTTGCAATAAAATTTTAACGATTAAATTAAAGTAATAAAAATTAACTGTACAATATACGATATTTTCTCTTTATATTTTTTATACTCATACTTAAAGTTAGATACAAGAAATTTAAAGAGTACTTCTCAACCTCATTTAAAAGAAAACGTTTGTAATTGCACATTTAGCGAATGTTAGTATTTAACTATAGAGGTAGTATCTGAATAAGTTTGTTTATTAAACGTTAAATTTTAATTGATATACATATGCAGCACTGATAGTGTAAAATTAACCTCTATGACATTTTTGTTTTACTTCACAGCGCACTATATTTTGTTTTGAAAAGTCATTCCTTTAATCCAAATTAAATTAAACTTTAAATTTCTAGACTGAATGAAATAATCTCGTTTCATGTTCACTTATAAAGCGGAACTTTCTTGGAATTGAGCACAGAGTAGAGGCTGTGTAATTCATATTCATAAAAGTATTTGTTTGAAACAAAATGGAAAATGAAATGTTACTGATTTTAAATCTACATTCCAAACCATAAATAAATATCCTGAGGTTAATGTAATCTTCAAAATGAAATATTTGTTTTTCAAAAATGTAAATTTCTTAAGTTTTCTCAATTTTGAAAATAGTGCTCAAGGCAATTACGGTGCATATTTTAATGTTTACATGTTTTATCATATTTAAAAAGTAAAAGCAGTCCTGTTTCGGAAAACATTCGTTGTAAGAAATAAAAGTTCTTTTCAATTACATGGTACCCAATGTTTATATAGTTTGTTTTTTTTTAAACGACAAATTTTACGAAATATGTTGATTTTTTAAAACGAAGAATTCCGTGCGACTTATTGAAAGAATGTTTTAAAGTAAAATGCAAAACATAAGAAATTCAGAAAATTAAAACTCTAGAGGATGTTTTGGGCATATATTAATATATTAATTCAGGCAGAAGTTCATTAATGCGTCAGTTTGATTATTTTTGAGGATGTGCATAGGAAAATATGCGCATGAAAGATATGTGTATTATCAATCAAAGCTATCTATCAAACCACATAATATTTGTTGAGCTTTCAAATATAAATTTATTAATCAACTAGACAAAAGGTTGTTACCACTATCTCCGAAAAATATTCTTTGCCTTATATAACTACAGTAATTCAACTGGTTATCAGGCTGTATGTCACACACACATCATAAATTCTGCGTTTAACACGACAATTACCGAAAAAATGAGTGAAGTTTTATAAAAATATTTCACACCAGAATTTTGATTTAAATCCACTGAACTTTAATACTTAATGTTTTTCTTCTTTGTTTCTTTTAAATTTATTTTATAATCAAATTTCTGGTTTGAAAGGAAACATATTCATATGGCAACCGTCAAAATGATGGCTTTCGTTAGTTCTAGTGATAACCCTTTTCGGCGTACTGTACCCAGTCCGGGATACCTAGTTTTAATAAAAAACTTGCAAACGCATTAATATTATTTTAGTAAAATTTCGTTTACATTTAAAACTAATATTAAGGGATTCTTTATTCCTCAAAAAGTTGTTACTAAATTCCGGTATCAATCGATAATTTCTTATTTCACTAGCAGAATTTGCCCGTGCCGAGAAGGGTTAAATAAGGAGTAGAATTTATTGAAAGATGAATGTACGAAGTGGCCTAACTGATGTTTTTCTATTAGACCGTAGTTTCTTGCATACACTCAAGAGCCAAAACATTATGACCACCCTTACATTTTGCAATGAACTCGTCTGGATGACGTGGAAGGCACGTGATCTGGTGCAAGCAGGGCCTGATTACTAACGGGGCACTCTTCCACCAGGAAAAAGAAATAAAGAATTTTTCCTTATTCATGACAGTAATCTTGTATGAAAAGGGTGTTTAAAGAAGACAAAAATTTCTATAAATTTTTTCTGGTGAGAGAGTGCCCCGTTAGCAATCAGGCTCTGGGTGCAAGTGGTCAGGGGCCTCGCTAAGGGGGGGGACAGGGGGGGAGCCTCCCCCCCCCAAACATTCACAAATGTTGTTACACTTGGCAAATTTAATTAAAATTTTAATAAAAATTGTAGTACATTTTCTTTTTTTTGATAGAATTTGCAAAAGTTATAACTCTAATTGGGAGTATTATTAAACTCCCAATTAAATTATTATTATTATTTTTTTTTTTTTTTTTACAAATAAGAACTGTATTACATTTTCTAAGTGTGGTAAATTGGCAAAATTATAAAACGAGTTGGCAAATATGAAAATTTGACTTGGCAGTTTAAGGTCTTCTCCCCCACCAATAAAAAGTCTTAGCAATGGCCCTGCAAGTGGTATTTAACTGCTGCTGAAGAGTCTAAAGAATCATTCTTTCACATGGTTCTATGTGTGATGGGAAAAGCTGCGGATCTAAGCGACTTTGATAGAGGGCAGATTGTAATGGCTCGAAGGCTCAGAACAAGTATTTCCGAAACTGCACGAATCGTGAGTTGTTCGCGATCTACAGTTGTTAGCACGTATGCAAAGTGAATGAATGACGGTGAAACCAGCAGTAGACGACATGGTGTTGGACGTCCACACGCTATCAAGGAAAAGGGTCGTCGGAGACTGTCTCGCATGGTGAAGCAAAACTGGAATCAGAGAGTGGCTCAGCTGACAGCCCAATACAATGCAGGGCCAAGTAGAATAGTATCGGAGCACACTGTTCAGCGGACACTGTTGGATATGGGGCTACGCAGAAAACGTCCCACTCGTGTGCCTTTGCTGACCAAGCGTCATCGCCAACTGCGCCTGCGCTGGGCCCGGGAACATTGCTTACTGGTCCATGAATCAGTAAGAGAGTTGCCTGGTCAGATGAATCACGGTTTCTGATTCATCACGTCGATGGCCGTGTCAGGGTACGCCGTCTTCCAGGCGAACAGTTGCTCCCTCATTGTACTGTAGTTCATACACAGGCCGGCGGTGACGGTATTATGCTTTGGGGGCCGTTCTCTTGGGCGTCTCTGGGACCCGTGGTCGTGGTAGAGCATACCATGAATGCTACAGGGTATCTAAACATCATTGCGGACCAGTTGCACTCTTACATGCCTCTGTTTTTCCAGCGGGAAATGGAATTTTCCAACTGGACAACGGCCCGTGTTACACGGCTAAAATTTTGTTGGAGTGGTTCCAAAAACATGATGCTGAATTCCAGTTAATGTCCTGGCCGCCTAACTCACCGAATCTCAATCTGATAGAGCACATTTGGGATTTCATGGGACGGCAGCTCAAAGTTCATAGACCACCAATTCGCAATATCTCGGATTTGCGTGACCGTTGCTTAAAAATCTGGTACAATCTGTCTCCGGCCATCTATCAAGGACTTGTGGCATCCATGCCAAGGCGGGTTGAAGCTGTGTTGCGCGCCAAATGTGGGACAACTCGTTATTGACACGTGGTCATAATGTTTTGGCTCTTGAGTGTATATTCCTCAGACCAAATAAAGATGTTCTTTAACGAAATGTGTCTTATTCCTATTAGGTATTTAATTTTTAAATTTATGGTCAAAATGTGTTTATGTTATTCGTGTATTCTATGGCGAAATACATCAATGAAATTATAAAGCTGTAAATATTAGTAGGTAAAAGAAAAACACAGTGCGTGCTCAGACTTTTTTAATCTTTTCGACTCTGGAATCTGTCACACAAATTTCATTTTTAATTTAGATTTAACATTTTTATAAGTTAACACTGTTAGCACTGGTGGGTAAATTTCTTTAAAACTCCAAATGTCACATTGGCGTTGTATTGGCGCACCAGTATTTTGAAAAGAAAAAATTCGCCTTACGATACACCGAAAAAATGCATTGAATATTTTTGGCCAAATAAATAGCCAATTGAATAAATTTGGCAAATTGAATAAATTTGAAAATTGAAAAATTGAAAAAATGAATAAATTTGGCAAATTGAATTTGGCCAATTGAATAAGTTTGGCCAAATAAAAATATTCGGCCAAATAAATTTGGCCAAATACTCCGGTGCCATTTTGACATTTTGGAATTAAAATTAAGTGGTAGAAAATTCAACCATCAGAGCTGAAAGGTTTAAATGTATAACTCTTTAATAAAAATTCAAAACAAGCACTTCCACAAAAGAATTAAATATTTTACAAAACAACGATAAGAATTGATTTCTTTATCTAATTATGATTAACAAAATTTTTCTAAAAGTTAGGTAGCTATGGTTAAGGTATAATGTTCATCGTCAATAAAGTAATACGGATAATTCGGCATAGCCATCAATTCCATTTATTTTAAAAAATGATCAGTACGGTGGATTTCCTTTGAAAATACAGTGTGTCGGTAAAATCGTGGTGCACGTTTAACCTGTCAAAGGAAATAAACAAAGGAAGATGGAAATGTGATATCTTCATCAAATAAAAGAAAAATTCTCCACTGCAGTTCAATCTGGCCTCCATCATACATACATTTAACCTGTTCAGTCCCTGAGTACCCAAATGGGTACATCAGTTTTGTCCCATTTTATTAATGATACTGAAATATAAATGAAATTTCGATATAAGAATAATATGTTTCGAATTCTAAGATTCGAGCTAATGAAACTAAAACAAAAATCTCGCTCTGATGTCAAACGAGAGAAGAAATAATTCAGTAATAATTAAAAATACTGTAATAATCGCCAGTAGCGAAGAGGATAAACTATATTCGAGATCTTCTCGCACACACTTAACCAACTAATCAAAATTTAAAAAAACACTATCAAAAAATGATTTTTTTGCGTTTTTTACAGAATTTTTAATGTCTTCTGTCCGATTTTTTAAAAGAGAAAATTTTGACTAATTGAACGAGAAAAATTATCACTTTAAGCACTGCAAAATGTGAAATAAAAATTTACTGGTGAAAATAATAAATAACGTTTAGCCAGTACGTTGTACGGGCAAATCAGGGAGGCGGTAAAATATGTCTGGTGTAGCAGAGTGAATAACGTCTGTGATTCTCTGTTTCAAATGGTTGCCATTTCAAGCTGCATTGCGCAGGGACGAAACTTGGAGATAATTTCTTTTGTTTGTTGAGGATTTCGCATTTCCATCTTGTTTTACTTATTTTACAGTGAGCAGTTAAAATTGCACAATGTCATTGCGGACTCATTATATTTTAATTTCACATCACGAAAATTATTTTTAACCCGGGAGGACGCGCGCAGGGCCTAAAAGATCCAGAGAACATAAAGTTTTTACAATTGTAACCAGTAATTTTTTAAAAGTAATATTCAACCTATTTCATCGCAAAATTTGTAAGCATTGTCTCCGTCTTTATATAGTGACTGTTAAAATTTGATTTTATTGGTGGCAAAGTTAAAACCATTAATACCCTGGATAACCGCGCGCTCTTCCGGGTTAAAAAATACTAACAAGAGGGACATTTCCCCAATTTTTTTAGTAATAAAGGTTCAACACTAATTAGTATGTATAAGACTAAAATAATTTTAAGAATTAGGAAAAAGTACTTTAGAAGTTGCACATTTATATCGATTTGTAATTTAAAATATATATGATTAAACAAGTCGCTTTTTGTTAAACATTCACTTATCTTTGAAAGATGGTTACATACCATAAACTTTTATTAAAAAAGAAATTCCGCTTTTCATTCATCTGCATTTAGTCACTTTTAAGCTGAGATTACGTTAACGAATTAAGCTAATATTTGATCCTCTCTTTAAGTAAAACAGTGGCCACGTAATAAAGTCACGGAAAACCCTCATTCATTTCATTCAGTCTTCAAAGTCGTTGACACACGTATATTATCTTACTTTTCTCTTAGAAGAGGTACCTTTTGTTTTATTTAATATTGGTTATGGAAATAACGGTAAACAAGAAAAATGAGATAAAAGAATGTCTCAAGTTGTAGCAGGAGAAATATATATCTAATAATGAATGTAAGGTGCAAGAACGAAAAATCATGTGTTCAGTATAGATTGTGAAACACTTTCAACATGTTCATAATAGTGTAACAAATCTTCGTAGTTAATTATAGGAAAAGAGGATGCCTAAATAAACAATTTGGAAGACGCATAAAATATATGAAAACACAGTTTGTGCTACCAATGCCAATAGTCATAAAAAATTATTATTTGCATTACTGCTGTGTATATTATCTACTGGTTTGAATGAATACTATATATTATGTTAAAAGTTAATTCAGTTCGTACACACAGCGCGCTATTGAAAATTCCCATTCTGAAATTTCCGCCGATAAACTGAAATGAACTTAATACCTTTTGTGCAGCACTGTATATAATCTATAGTAATTAATTATAGAAAAATTACTTTAATTTAAAAATCCACAAAATAAATAAAAGATCTACTAGTACATCACATTCCCTATCACCCTTCTCAATGACACACCAGAATCATGCTCTTAAAGATCCACACTTGACTTAACCCTTTAACATTCATTGGCTTCTCTACGAAACCATAAAATTTTAACTACAATATGCAACTGAAAAATCCATTTTATTATGCATGCAAAAAAAATATATATAAATTTTCTCCTTTACCAGACTGCCGCTGACGACTATTTTTTAATTCTAACTGATACCACTTTTTCAATACAGAAACTTTCTTTGACAACATTTTAAAGAGAAATATATTTTTAAAAATTTATTCGACAATCAATGGTGCAAACAGAATGTAAAAATAGTCGCCTGTCGCAGCCCTATTATTTACAAATATATTTGTTCGCAATTATCGATATCATTCATTTATTTCAACATCTTAGTAATGAAAATGCTTTGTCCGTTAAACGGTTGAAATCCAGCTGCAATTTGATTAATATTTTTCATTTTCGGTTACATCTTTTCCTTTTCAGCTTTCTAAAAGACCATCAGTTGTAAGAGGTCGGTATTTCCAATATGTAAAATTTCTTCCATTCACCATCTTAGGCTATACATGATGGCTATACTATATGCTCGAGATCATAGAACTATTAAGAAGTCGATCTGACATGTCCTTAAAATAGCGAAGCTTCAACTATGACCGCTTTCGCAGGGATGCATTACCATCGCGTCAAACTGTTACCAATAAAATTATGCAGAAAACGTCTCTTTATTTAAACGCCTTATTTATAGAAAGGTTCAATCAAACAGAATGACAAAAACTATTATTCACTTTTATGGGTAAGAGTTTACTTCTGTGGCAATAGATCCGCCACATTGTGACACAATACTGACAACCAAATCTGTGTCAGTAAAAAAGATTTTAACACAAGTTAAAAGAAATAGAAGTTTTTTTAACCATATTTGTCAGAGAAATTTTTAATCAATAAGGCTCTAAACTAAGACGAAATTTTGTAGTTAAGTTTATTGGTGGGTGATTTCATAGGCGGTAATCAGAAATTTTAAATCTGATTAAATGAAACAGTTGTCATCTTGTGACAACCAACTCAGTTACTCCACTCGCGACTGATAGACAATAGACTATATGCATTCTTTTTATTCATAACTCCATTCTCGAGATAAAATTAACTAGGGTTACACAGACGAGGCATTCAAACTTGGTTTTTATTGGTCGAAAATCGTGAAGGTGAAATGAATGTGACTACCTGTGTTGTCAAATTATATTATTAAGAATTTATAAATTAATATTAGAAATTTTAAACAGTCATTTTTACTTTATATAATTCGCGAGTAATTTAGGAGAAAGTGAGACTTTAAACTTTCTGACGTAGAAGTAGAAATGCGGTGTTTACGATTTCCGTTTCCGCACATAAAATTGGGATAAAATAAAAATTCCTTAACCCCTTCGCGACGGGAGCCTATTACAAAATATTTAATGCTTTGTCACCAGGTTTGAAAAACAGAAAATTGTGGCTTTTTGTATCGTGAAAATGCTCCGATTAAACAAGGCAAATTTTTCAGTGAAATTTTACAGGTGGGAATAAATGAGGATTCTTATGCCTTTTTGCGGCACGTATACGTGTCGCTCGTCCCCAAGGGGTTAAGGCTGCTCTCTACTGATCTGCTAATCAAGCGCAAAATGTTTTGACGCATGCACAAATTCATTTTTTAATGCAAATATATAAAATCTAAAAACCAGACTATGGAAGTTATTTGGAATCTGGCTAAATTTTCCATTCTTTTATTGTTAAATAAGCTATTGACTTATACGCATTTTCGATCAGTGGTAATTTTGACCCGTAGTAAATGAATAGGTGTCAATTTCCAGAAACGTTTTCATCAAATAAGTTAAAAAAACGCTGGACAAACATTTTTTTTTTAAATAAAGTTAAATGATTTATATAAAAATTCTGGTGTGAAATATTTTTATAAAACTTAAATAAAATTTCTCGATTTTCTAGTGTTAAATATGGTGCTTTTTCTTTTTTTATAAATTTTTAAATTCCAACAGAAAGTTAAAATTGGTATCGATAATAATGTTCTATAGCAGTTAATTCCAGCTACACTCTCCAACCATGCAGACAGATCTATTTCAATTTCAGATATATTGATCTCATGACAGATCTATTACAATTTTCTTATTTAACCACTTAACTGATTCTTTTTATGTAAAATAAATTTATAACATGAGTCAAATACGACCTTTCATAAGCTAAAATATTCGTAATATTTATTTTAAACATTTAAAAATCAGTATTAGGCAGTATAAAATTGTATTTAGAAAATTGAATGGCGTCAAAAAGCTTTAAGTGATGTATCAAACAGTCTTCTCTTTTTTACGATATTACTTGAAATTTCGAAAAACCACTACAATAGTTACCGGTCATATCTGAACATTTTAATGGGAGTAATATTTTAATTGCAGAAAACAAGAAGAAAAGCGAAAATACTTCTAGTGAAGAAGAGAGTAATCTACTTCTGATAATAGGATAAGCTTGTTTATCTATAAAAAATATGCTAGAAATCTGTTCTTAGTTTGTCTCTTATTTTTTGTTATTTTTTTTCATATAGCTTGATTGCTACCACTTTTATGCAATATCTGGTCGTCAAGTGTATAACAAATATGAAAAGGGTCAGATGACCAAACTGGTAAATTTCCACCAGTAAATTTTAATATAATTTTCATATTTCATTAACGATATACATATGAAATACTTGCGTTTGTTTTTACTAGTAAAAGTGTGTCCAATTGACAATTTGAACCTTTTGTAGTAATAAGTTTCATACGTGACAACCAAATAATAATAAATATATACAGGACAGTTGCACCATAAAATTTAACTAATAAGAATGTATTTATTAAAATACAGCACATTGCTCATTGGTGCACAAAACAAGAATTTTAATATACACTTGTATAATTAAAATAAAATAGAAATATCAACGTTTCGCGCCGTCTTCTGCGGGCGTCTTCAGGAAAATATGATAATGGAAGGACTAAGTTTGCATCTTGACCGAGAGATAATATTTTTAATAAATTAAAATAGAAATGAATTAAAAGTTTAAAAATCTTGCCACTTACACGTGAGTAAAAATTAAAATATTGCAACGAAATAAACATTTTAAGATCTTATGATGTTATGCCATATTTTTGGAATATTGTAGGATAAATTATCATTACATGGTTTATTTTCTCGCGCGATGATTTCGATAGATTCTTTTATTTTACCTTAAACTGGGTTATTGCACGGGTCCGTGCAATAACCCAGTTCAAGGTAAAATTATTATCAAATAATAATAATTGTCTTATTTTTAAAAAAAATACTCTATCCACCAAAAATCGACTATTACTAATTAAAAAAAATAGCAATTAATCAAACTGAATAAAAATCCCGCGGGGGGATACACTATATGAAGGAGTAAAAATAAAATGATGGAGACATATAGCGTATTGTGTAGAAGTTGTGAGTGAAGGAACTGGAGAGGTTATCAATTGATGGTGGCTGGACGATTCACATTGAACAAACAGTTTCTCATTGCCGCCAGAGAAAACGTCCACCAGTAAATTTTGAATAGATTTTTTTTCTCATTTCAACAGGCTTTTCGCGAAAAATTTCTCTCATAAATATGCTTAAAATTTCCATTTTTTTTTTTTTTTTTACTGGTGGTAGATTGGGCAGGTAATATATTTTTCACTTGTATTATATTTTGCACTTTATTCACAGGAGGCTGTCTAGTATGTCACACTATGGCAAGAACGAAAAACCTGAATATCGCTGGAGAAAACTTCCAGCAGTAAAAGAAAATTCGGATTTGTAATAGTTAATGATTTAAAATTCGCACTAAGAAGGCATTTAAACAAAGAAAAAAATTCTATTTAAATTTGCTGATAGAAGTTTGCCCCAGTGGCGGTCACTCCTGGCAAAAGTGGGTATAGTTGAAACTTCACTATTTTAGGTCTATGTCAGTTCCCTCTTTATTAATATATCCATGCACTATATTCGAGCTAAAGTTAAGAACGACATAATGCATTGACACTTACATACTATGACCTATCACGGGATTGTAGACTCAAAAATCAATACTCTTAGTAGCAGGCTTGTCAATTCCGCCCTTCTTTATCCAGAAATTCCCGAAGTTTAATTTCAATGTGTTTTAATGAAAAAATTATCGTGACTACATAGAGTAAGAATTCTTCGTTTGGAATTTCTGGCATGAAGTCGTAATTCATGAATAAATAAATAGGCTAAACTGGCAATTCAGCTTTATCTGCAAAAGCGATTTTAGTTGTACTTTTGGTTGCAGAAAACCAACAAGTCAATTGCTAAAACCGGATTTTTAGGAGTTTTCCACGAAGATGTGCCTTGGCAGACCGATTGAATTTTAATATGCGAATTGATATTTAACTAATCCTAAATTTTTATACGTGAACTCGATGAGGTGTTCGTTTGTGCTGTCGCCTCCCGGTCGTTAAGTAAAACATTCTTCTTCTTCTCCATAAAAATAACTAGACAAATAGCTTTTTGATATTTATTTTTAATTTTTTTTGCAACATTGTTACAAAGTACTTATGAACTTGATTTGCACGCCTTCCCCATGCATCTGTTCTCTCTGATAAATATACAGGGAGTGAAATGTAATCAATATACGATATTGTTGTTCACAGTAACATATTCTTTATTGATAATGGAGTTTGTAACATTTATAAATCGTCAATAGGGATACTCAAAATAATCACTTTACATTATGGTCTTCGGGAAAAAAATCAATTGCAGTGTATCTAATGAATTTACACTATTTCATTCATTATGAAATAAATCTACCTTAATGGAGCACTCTACAAAATATTTATTGTGGAATATTACGCGCATAAAATTTATCGTTCATTTACAGGAAAACACAAAATATTCCGGTTGTAGTAGTGCTTGAAAGCATTGAATGCCGGAAGCATGTTTTCAGTTGTGGTAAGCAATTTTAAGTTTTGCGAAACTTTTCTACACCACGTTGTGTGTATATATTCTATACATTATGTATAGAATTACACAATAGGATTCGAAAGCATTATTGTATACAAGCCTGAATTGTTTAAAAGTGGTTTTTTAACAACACTATGTTTTTTTAACTAAACTGTATCCAGTATATGAACAAAGGTTTGTAGGATTTAAATAAATTTTAATATAGTGCTACGCAACCAACAAATAGATTGCTACATTACATACATTACATATCTATGGATGGTATTTTCTGAATGTTTCTTTTTTATTGTTATGCGTTTTTTCCTGAAATAAATTTTAGCTTAAGAAAATAGTTTTAAATAGTTAAATTTCTTTTCAAATGTGTTGGTAATATCTAGCAAGCCCATTTTCGCTATTAACGGGAAATGCTGAAAGTTAATTTTCGACTGCGTTATACTTTCGTAAATAAATTAGCTAACTAAATTTTAGCACACTATTCGGTGTCTATACTGATATATAGATTACGTACATGGACGCATAAAAGATTTCAAGTCCTTCACCGGCTATGGAAGGAGATTGTAGAAATTTGGTTTATAAAAAATTATACTCTACTTTCAATTTATAAAAGGTGAAGATCAAAAAACGGAAAATGTTTAATAAACTATGCTTTGATTTTTTTCTTGTTATTATGGTAACAGAATACACCTTTAAAGTACTTGCATAGAATTTTTGCAGAGGAAAAAAAAGAGTTGTATGTTTTTACCGCAAAAGTATTGTAGTTGGCATATGATATTACGTTACAAAAAATAAAATCAAGGCCCCATAATAATCTTTATAAAAAGTCCATGACAGAAAAGGATTTAATTCTTAAAAATCATTCTCCAGCTAGTCACAGTAAAAAAGTTCACTGTAACCGCTACCTTGAAATCCTAGCCGTAAATATGGTCTCCAAAAGCTACACTGAAAGAATTAATGATTCTTCTGAAGTACCGTAATTTCGGGTGTATAAGCCGCGGGTCAAACAATTATTTTTTGACCCAGAACTTTTAAAGAAATAGGTGTAACTACTTAGATTGAAGTAAATATTTGTCTTCAATCACTAAATAAGATTTCTGGGTCCAAAAAGAATTGTTTGATCCGCAGCTTATACACCCGAAATTACGGTATTACATAAATGTATTGGTAAGTATTATTTTAAAAAAATTTACGGTATATAACCTTGTTTTACAGTGTGTAGAAGCATGTAGTGTCGAAATTAAGAAGTGAATCCATATCCAAAATATCATTTCCAGCAGCGGGCATTATTATCGACACTATTTTGTGCGAATGATTAGAAATGATTGGACCAACGCTGGTGCGTCTCATACAATATTTATTAAGCAAGTTGCACAAAAGTTGTTTTCAGGAAGCTGCTTTTAAACCTAAAATAAAACTGCAAATATATACGAAATATTTTTAAACTGTTTTCGGTGAATTAAAAGTAAATGCTTTTGTTGACGAATATTTAGTCAAAGAGCCGACAGATCAGAAACATATGTTTTCGAGCACAAGAAGAAAACCTTCACTTTATGGAAGAGTAGATACAGGGGAATATAATGATTCATGTCTGACAGAACTGAAGTGGTGCATAAGCCAATAATCAGTACTACTAGTGGCTCACTCGTAGGTCTATCCTTGTGTTTTTCTGCTCCCAGTTTCCCATGTTTTCCTACATTTGATTGTACGGCAAAAACGATATTTAACATACTAGTGAACCACTGGTGGTATTTGTTTTTAGCACATGATCTATTTCACTTCCTACAGACATACATCATTAGAAAACCCCTATTTGTACTCTTCCATAATTTTTTTTTCTTGTGCTCGATAACATAGGTATTTTTGCTGTCGGCTCTTCGACAAATAGTATTCCTAATTTTAAAATTCTTCTTATTATAGGAGCAGAGTCTAATTGGTAAAACTTGGTTAAAATCACAATATTATTTTGGTTTAATATAAATATGATTTACATCATTTCGAAAGATGATTTAATTAACAATTTTCCTAATGTTTTTGCTGACAGAATCGGTAAAATTGAGTGTCCTTTTGTGTCAATAAATTTGTAAAAGAATACAAAATCCGTTTTTCTTATGTCTCGACCTGTTATTTTTGCTTTGTGAGAAGCTACTGGTTTAGAATCGGAACGATTACGCTTTGAGCTCTGGTTGAATTTTCTACCACTTAATTTTAATTCCGAAAGGTCACAATGGCACCGGAATATTCGACCAAAGGGCATACCCGGATAAGCACTGGAATCATATCTTTCAATCAAATTTCTTGATTTTTTCCCACGTGTGTCTACTTGTCTGACAATGTATTTCACCTATTATCACCTTAAAAATATTGATATTTTATAACATAAAAATGTTTGTTCCATTTTTTACAAACCCCATTTTCTTAAAAAATATACTACCCAATTACATGTGATTTATTGAGTTTATATAGACATTGAAGATGTATAACTGGGAATTTTTTTTATATTTTTCTGATTATAAAAGCGTGTGAAAAAAACGTTTAAAATTTTTTGAAAAATAAAAATAATATTTTATAGTTGTCTGAAAAATGTGCTGTATTTTTCTGACAACTATTTCCTTGTAAAAATTCCTCATATGTGTCTACATATTGTATATAAATGCCGAAAGTTTGCATTAGGTACTACATATAGATATTTGGGGCGGAGCTATTTATCTTTGATTCCTGAAGAATATTTGAAATATACACTTACAGAATTGCTGTACTTTAAATTTTAATGAACACATAGGCAGCATTCTTAACGCTGACAATACTGTTTTGATAAGAAAGTTTGGTGTCTCATACAACAGCGAGGAAAAATATTTTTGTCGTAGAAACAAACTAATTTTAGATATGGAAATGTAACAAGAGTGATAACAGCCAATTTAAATGAAAACGGTTTCCATCAGTTTTTATAAACATAAAATATACTTAGTAGTTTCAAGCTTTTTAACCCATTTGTGCCTAGCCTCCCATTTTTGGGACGGTTTAAAAAAATTCAATTAAGCGCATTTCACACCAGTAAAAAGGAGGATAAATAAATACTTTTTTTCTCGAGACAAAGTACTCGATAAATTAAGATAAAAGTTATTCTATCTTTAAAAGTGGCGGGAAAATGTAAAATTTGAATTTTAAAGTAGAAAATAATTCAGGCACTAATGGATTAACCGAGCGATGTGCCAGTTTACCATCATGTTAAATGTTTATGTCTAAGTAATAGTTAACCGCCGCGACCAGAAAGAGATTTAATGTAATGAGTGATTGCTATACCTTACCATCTAAGCATGATAATCCAAAATGTGATTATTATTTTTCAAACATTTTTCATCGCCTTTTCACACACTTTTTTGAATCAGAAAATTATACAAAAATTTCCAGTTATGCATCTTTAATGTCTATATAAACTCAATAAATCACATATAATTTGGTACAGTAGTTTTTGAGAGAATAATATTATTAAAAAATTGAAAGAACTTTTTTATCTCATAAAATATCAGTATTTATAAGGTGATTATAGAGGAAATATATTGGAAGATTGGTTTTCACAGCTGGGATAAAAATCAAGAAATTTGATTCACAAACATGTTTCCAATGCTTATCCGACTATGCCTTTTATTGGAAAAAATTTTACAGCATTTTTTCGTGTATGTCATAAACTTAATTTTTTCTTTGAAAAATACTGGTGTCAATGTGACAGTTGAAATTTTGAAAAACCAGACTCACCAGAGCTCAAGAGTTAACAAAAGGAGGATTTTGAAACTTCTTGGTCATTCGGAATGGGCTAGTCGTATAGTAATTGTTCCAAAACCAAATAGTTCTGTTAGAATTTATTGGGATTATAGAGCAACAGTTAATGCAAACACTAAAACTGATAACTATCTTCTTCTTAAAAGAAATTTTCTAAATTAGCAGGTGGGAAATTCTCTAATGTTCTACTTCTGTACTTGTTTAAAGGATACTTTTTGTAAAAATCTGTAGATAACGAAAGCAGTAAAATTTTAACTTTTACTACTCACAAATGATTATTTAATGTTTTAAGTTTTGCTTTTGGAGTAAAGAATGCTTCTGGAATGTCACAGAGAAAAATTGAAAATGTATAAAAAAAAATATGGGTATGTTGGTGTATTTTTAGATTATGTAATCATAAGATCTAAAATGAATCAGAAGATTCCTAAAATGCTTTTCTGCGCATGGTATAAGATTAGAAAAAAATCACTATTAGATAGTATAAAATTGTATTTAGAAAATTTAATAGCATCAAAAAGGGATAGATCAAACAAACTCTTCTTGTTTTTACGAAATTACTTGAAATTACGAAAAACCAGTACAATAATTTGCGGTCGTTTCTGAACGTTTTAATGGGAGTAAGATTTTAATTGCAAAAAACAACAAGAAAAGCGAAAATACTTCTAGTGAAGAAGAAAGTAATCAAATTCTGATAATAGGATAATCCGTTTTATCAATAAAAATTATGCTAGTGCACTGTTAGTACTTTTGTCTCTTATTTTTTTTATTTTCATTCAGATTGCTTGATTTCTACCACTTTTATGAAATATCAGGTCGTAAAAGTATGAAACAAGTATAAAAAGGGCCAGATTAAGAACCTGGTGAATTTCCACCAGTAAGTTTTAATATAAATTTTCATATTTTATTAACGTTATATTCACGAAAATTTGCTGTCATGAACTACACAAAACATTCTGTTCTTTTTTACTGGTGTAAGTGTGTCCAGTTGAAAATATGAACCTTTCATACGTGACGACCTAATAATAATATTTCTCTCTTACTTAAAAAAATATACTCTATCCGTCAAAATTCGACTACTACTAATTTAAAAAAAAAGCAATCAAACTGAACAAAAATTCCGCAGAAGACTACACTATATGCAGGAGTTATAAATAAAGTGATGAAGACATAGTTGTTGTGCAGAAGTTGCGATTGAAGTTACTGAAGAGGTTATCACATGATGGTGGCTGGATACTTTACATTGAATCAACAGTTTCACATTGCAGCCAGGGAAAACATCCAACAGTAAATTTTGAATAGATTATTTTTCCTCATTTCAGCTGGCTTTTCGCAAAAAAATTTCTCTCATAAATATGGTTAAATTTTCCATTTGTTTTTACTGATGGTAGTTTGGGAAGATATTACATTTTTCACGTTTTTCAGAGGAGGTTCTCTTGGTTGTCACACTATGGCGGTAACGAATAATCTGATTAACGCTGGAGGAATCTTCCACAAGTAAAAATAAATATCTGATTTGCAATTATTAATAACTGAAATTTTGGACTAGAAAGGCATTTAAACAAGGAGAAAAAATCTATTTAAATTTGCTGGTAGAAGTTTGCCCTAACGGCGGTATCTCTTGGTGTAAGTGGGCACAGTTGAAGCTTCACTATTTTAGGTCTACGTCAGTTCCCTCTTTATTAAAGTTTCCATATTCGAGTTCCACTATATTCGAGTTAAAGTTAAGAACGACATAATGCATTGATGCATACATACTATGACCTATCACGAGATTGAAGAGTCAAAAATCAATATTCTTAGTAGCAGGCTTGTCGATTTCGCCCTTCTTTACCCAGAAATTAAAAAGTTTAATTTCAATGTATTTTAATGAAAGACCTCTCATGACTACATAGAGTAAAAATTCTTCGTTTGGAATTTCCAGCATGAAGTCGGAATTCATTAACAAATAAATAGGCTGAACTGGCAATTCAGCTTGATGTGCAAAAGCAATTTTAGCACTTGACTCATATTTTACCATTATGTTTTCCTGCTAACAATTCTCCATGTTTTCGTACTTTTGGTTGCAAAAAAACTACGAGTTAATCACTAAAATCGGATTTTTAAATGTTTTCCACGAAGATGTGCCTTGGCAGACCGATTGAATTTTAAAATGAGAATTGAGATTTAAATAAACCTAGAGTTTTATCTATTAACTCGATGAGGTATTCGTCTGTTATGCCACCTCCCGGTCGTTAAGTAAAACATTCTTCTTCTCCAGAAAAATATATAGGACAAATAGCTTTTTGATTTCTATTTTTAACTTTTTCCAACATTGTTAAAAAAAAAATATGACTTTGATTTGCACGCCTTCCACATGCAGCTGTTCTATCTGATAAATATACACGGAGTGAAATGTAATCAATACACGATATTGTTGTTCACAATGACATATCCTCTACTGATAATGGAGTTCATAGCATTTATGAATCGTTCATAGAGAAACTCAAAATAATCTTTTTACATTATGGTTTTCGGGGGAAATATCAATTGCAGTGTATTTGATAAATTTACAGTATTACATTGATTATAAAATTTTTCTACCTTATTGGAGCACACTACAAAATGTTCATTGTACAGTATTACGTGCATAAAATGTATCGCTCATTTACAGGAACTTTCCGGAACTTTTTATTTTCCGGTTATAGTAGTGCTTGCAAGCAATGAATGCCGAAAGTATGTTTTCAGTAGTGGCAAGCCTATTTAAGTTTTGCGAAATTTTTCGACATTACGTGGTGTTAGTAAATTCTATACATTAGGTACAGAGTTACACAAAATAATTAGAAAGCATTACTGTATAAAAGCCTGAATTGTTTAAAAGTGTTTTTTGATAACAGTATGCTTTTTTAACTAAACTGTATTCAGTATATGAACAAAGGTTTGTAGGATTTAAATAAATTTTAACTTAGTGCTACGCAACCAACAAATACATTGCTACTTTACATACATTACATACCAATGGATGTTATTTTCTCACTGTTCCTTTTTTATTGCTATGCGTGTTTTATTGAAATAAATTTTAGCTTAAGAAAGTAGTTTTAAATAGTTAATTTTCTTTTCAAATGTGTTGATAATATGTAGCAAGCCCATTTTTGCTATTAACGGGAAATGCTGAAAGTTAATTTTCGACTGCGCTATACTTTCGTAAATAAATTTTAGCACGCTATCTAGTGTCTATACTGATATATAGATTATGTACATTGATGCATTGAAAACATTTCGAGTCCTTCATCGGCTATGGAAGGAAATTATATTATACTTTACTCTCAGTTTATTAAATGCAAAGTTAAAAAAACTGAGTGTTTCATAAACTATGCTTTGATTTTTTCTTGTTATTATGGTAACAGAATACAAAACTTAAGTTTTTGCATATAATTATTGCAGAGGAAAAAAATGTTGTATGTTTTTACAGCAAATGTATTCTAGTTGGCATATTATATTATATTACAAAAAGTAAAATCAAAGCCCTATAATAATCCTTGTAAAAGCTCTTTACTGATTAGGACGCCGAGTCTGTAGCGCATATTCCTAAAGATCATATTCCAGCCGGTCACAGCAAACAGATTCACTGTAACCCTTACCTTGAAACCTCCGTCTACAGTGCAACTCCCAAACATTTCTCCAAAATAATTAATGATTCTTCTGAAGTAATATAAAAATATAGTGGTAGGTGTTATTTAAAAAAAATGCTACGGTATACAACCTTGTTTTACAGTGTCTAGAGGCATGTAGTGCGGAATATAAGAAGTGGAACCGTCTCCAAAATACAACTTTTTCAGCAGAGGTCACTATTATCGAAACTATTTTGTGTAAATGATTAGAAAGAATTGCACCAACGCTGGTGCGGCACATACAATAGTTAGTAAGCAAGTTATAAAAAATTGTTCTCAGGAAGCTGCTTTTAAAAGTAAAATAAAATTACAAAGATATACTAAAAATTTTTAAACTGTTTTCGGTGAGTTAAAAAAAATGCTTTTGTTGATAATTATTTAGTCAAAGAGCCGACAGCTCAAAAACCTATGTTTTCGAGTACAAGAAGAAAACCTTTATTTTATGGAAGAGAAGATATAGGGGAATCTAATGATTCTTGTCTGCCGGAACTGCAGTAGTGCATAATCCAATAATCAATACCACTATTTGCTAACACGTAAGTTTATTCTTGTGTTTTTCTGCTCCCAGTTTTCCAAGTTTTCCTACATTTGATTGTACGGCAAACACAATGTTAAACCTACGAGTGAACCACTGGTGGTATTAATTTTTGGCTCATGGCCCATTTCACTTCCTACAAACATACATAGTTAGAAATCCTCTATTTCTACTCTTACATAATTTTTTTTCTTGTGCTCGATAACATAGGTTTTTTGTGTTGTCGGCTTTTCGACTAATTGTATTCCTGATTTTAAAATGTTTCTTATTATAGAAGCAGAGTCTAATTGGTAAAACTTGGTAAAAATCACAATATTATTTTGTCCTAATACAAATATGATTTACAGTATTTCGAAAGATGATGTAACCCTTTGCGGCGCAGGGCAAATTCATTGCTTAAGTATTGACATTAATGTCTGACACCGGAATTTGAAAACAACTTTTTTTGAAAATAAGAAAACGCTATATTTCACGCACTCAAACCGTATTTAACCGTATCAACATTCATACCGTAATTTTTTTAAACAAAATTCCGGTGTCAATGGGGCGTTTTGGAATTAAAATTATGTGGTATATCTATGAAGCCACCTCGCCGCAAGGGGTTAATTAAAATTGTTAATGTTTTTACTGACAGAATTGGTACAATCAAGGGTCCTCTCGTGTCAATAAATTTGAAAAAGAATGCAAAATCCTTTTTTTTAAGTCTCGACCTGTTACTTTTGCTTTGTGAGAAGCTACTGATTCAGAATTGGAACGATTACCCTAATTTCCTGCGTATAATCCGCGGATCAAACAATCATTTTTCGACCCAGAAATTTTATTAAATAAAATATAACTTTTCAGATCGCCGTAAATATTTGCCTTCGTTTACGAAATAAAATTTCTGGGTCGAAAAAGAATTGTTTGATCCGCGGTTTATAGGCAGGAAATTAGGGTACTCTTTGAGCTCTGGTTGCATTTTTCTATCACTTAATTTTAATTTCGAAAGGTCACAATGGCACCGGAATATTCGACCAAAGGGCATAGCCGGATAAGCATTGAAACATGCCTTTCAATCAAATTTCTTGATTTTTTTCCAATGTGTGTCTACATATCTGACAGTATATTTCCCCTATTATCATGTTAAAAATATTGATATTTTATGAGATAAAAATGCTTTTTCGATTTTTTATAAACCCTATTTTCTTAAAAACTACCTTACCGAATTACATGTGATTTATCGAGTTTATATACACATTAAATATGTATAACTGGGAATTTTTGTTTAATTTTCTGATTATAAAAAATGTGTGTAAATATGATTAACATTTTTTGAAACATAAAAATCATATTTTATAGTTTAGAAGACATAGAAACAAACTATTCTTTGATATCGAAATGTAGCAACAGTGATAATAGCCAATTTAAATGAAAATGGTTTTCATCAGTTTTTATAAAGCGAAATTGTAAGTAGTAGTTTCAAGCTTTTTAACCCTTTCCGGCGCAGTGTTACCACTCCGGCAACACCTAATTTTAATTGCAAACTTGCAAACGGCACCAAGAATATTTTATAGAAATTTCGCTTTTACAGTGAAAGCGTGAATTTGAGAATTCTTAGTTTCTATAAAAGTCGTTTTTAAATTCCGGTGTCAATCAACAATTTCTTATTTTATGAGCAGAATTTGCCTGCGCCGGAAAGGGTTATACCTACAGAGATGATCTGGGTTTCTAACACAAAATACTTATATTATAGCTTTATTGTTATCAAAATTTTTATCATCCGAAGTACAATATATTTTTTTTTAATTTGCGTTAGATTTCAAACTTTGAACTGGGTTATTGCATGGAACTATAAAACGGAACTATGACCGTGCAATAACCTAGTTCAAGGTAAAATTAAGAGAATCTATCGAAATCATTGCACGAGAAAATAAACCATGTAATGATAATCTATCCTACAATATACCAAAAATATAGCATAACATCATAAAATCTTAAAATTTTTATTTCGTTACGATAATTTAACTTTTACTCACGTATAAGTGGCAACATTTTTAAACTTTTAAATCATTTCGATTTGAATTTATTAGAAATATTATCTCTCGATCAAGATGCAAACTTAGTCCTTCCATTATCATTTTTTCCTGAAGACGCCCGCAGAAGACGGTGCGAAACGTTGATATTTTTATTTTATTTTAATTGTACAAATGTATATTAAAATTCTTGTTTTGTACACCACTGAGCAATGTGTTGTATTTTAATAAATACATTCTTATTAGTTAAATTTTATGGTGCAACTGTCCTGTATATATATATTTATAAGGTGATTATAGAGGAAATACTTTGGCAGATTGGTAGACACACCTGGGAAAAAATCAAGAAATTTGATTCAAAGGCATGCTTCCGATGCTTCTCCGGCTATGAACTTTATTAGAAAAAAGTTTAAAGCATTTTTTCGTGTATATCGTAAACTATTTTTTTCTTTAAAAAATGCTGGTGCCAATCTGACTGTTTGAATTTTGAAAAACATTACTCATCAGAGCTCAAGGGTTAACAAAAGAAGGATTTTGAAATTTCTTGATCATTCTAGGAAGGGTCTAATCCTATAGTAATTGTCCGAAAACCAAATATTTCTGTTAGAATTTTTGGGGATTATAGAGCAACAGTTAATGCAAACACTGAAAATGATAACAACCCTCTTCTTAGAATGGAAGAATAAATTTTTAATTAGCAGGTGGGAAATTCTCTACTGTTCTACTTCTGTACTTGTTTAAAGTATGCTTTTTTTGTAAAAATCTGTAAATAATGAAAGCATTAAAATTTTAACATTTTTTTTACTCACAAATGATTATTTAATGTTTTAAGTTTTGCTTTTGGAGTACCGTAATTTCCGGCGTATAATCCGCATATCAAACAATTCTTTTTCGACCCAAAAAATTCTGAAAATAAAATCTAACTTTTTAAATCGCGGTAAATATTTGGCACCAATTATTAAATAAAATTTCTGGGTCGAAAAAGAATTGTTTGATCTGCGGATTATACGCCGAAAATTACGGTAATGAATGCTTGTGGAATGTTACAGAGAAAAATTGAAAATGTATAAAATAATATGAGTATGTTGGTGTATTTTTAGATTATGTAATAATAAGTGCTAAAATGAATCGGAACATTCTGAAAAAAATGAAGCTTTTCTAAAATGCTTTTCTGGGCATGGTATAAAATATATATAAGAATATAAAATATATATAATATAAATGTATAGTTTCGAAAGTTTGCTACATGAGTCATAAGATATCGCAAGAAAAAATTATACCTATTCCAGAATAAGTTGATGTTATTTTGAACGCTTCTAATCCAGATAATGTCTCATAAATGTGAACAGTTTTAAGTTGGTATTGAGACTGGACTTCGTAGCATTTTTAAATCGTTTATTCGCACACTCAAAATAATCTCTTTACATCATGGTCTTCGGGAAAAAATTAATTGCAGTGCATGTCATGAATTTACACTATTGCATTCATTATAAAAAATTTTCTGCTTTATTATAGCTCACTACAAAATGTTCAATGTACAATATTACGTGCATAAAATTTATCGATCATTTACAGGAACACACAAAATATTCCGCTTGTAGTAGTGCTGGCAAGCAATGAATGTCGGAAATATGTTTTCAGTTGTGGTAAGCAATTGTAAGTTTTGCGAAATTTTTCTACATTACGTGGTATGTATACATTCTATACATTATGTACAGAGTTACACAAAAGAATTCGAAAGCATTACTGTATAAAAACTTTAATTGTTTAAAAGTGTTTTTTGATAACAATATGCTTTTTTAACTAAACTGTATTCAGCATATGAACAAATTTTTGTAGATTTAAATAAATTTTAATATACTGCTACGCAACCAACGAATACATTGCTACATTACATACATTACATACCAATGGATGTTATTTTCTCACGGTTCCTTTTTTATTGCTATGCGTGTTTTCTTGAAATAAGATTTAGCTTGAGGAAGTAGTTTTAAATAGTTAATTTTCTAAATGTGTTTATAATATGTAGCAAGCCCATTTTCGCTATTAACGGGAAATGCTGAAAGTTAATTTTCGACTGTGCTATACATGCGTAAATAAATTAGCTAACTAAATTTTAGCACACTGTCTAGTGTCTATACTGATATATAGATTATATACATTGATGCATTGAAAACATTTCGAGTCCTTCACAGGCTATAGAAGGAAATTATATTATACTTTAATTCAGTTTATTAAATGCAAAGTTAAAAAAAACTGAGTGTTTCATAAACTATGCTTTGATTTTTTCTTGTTATTATGGTAACAGAATACAAAAGTTAAGATTCTGCATATAATTATTGCAGAGGAAACAAATGTTGTATGTTTTTACAGCAAATGTATTCTAGTTGGCATATTATATTATATTACAAAAATTAAAATCAAAACCCCATAATAATCCTTATAAAAGTGCATTACTGATCAAGACTCCGAGTCTATAACGATTCTTAAAGATCATATTCCAGCCGGTCACAGCAATCAGATTCACTGTAACCGTTACCTTGAAACCTCCTTCAGCTATTCAACTCCCAAGCATTTCTCCAAAAGAATTAATGATTCTTCTGAAATATTATAAAAATATAGTGGTAGGTGTTATTTTAAAAAAATGCTACGGTATACAACCTTGTTTTACAGTGTCTAGAAGCATGTAATGCGGAAAATAAGAAGTGGAACTGTGTCCAAAATACAACTTTTTCAGCAGAGGTCACTATTATCGAAACTATTTTGTGTGAATGATTAGAAATGATTGGACCAACGCTGGTGCGGCACATACAATAGTTAGTAAGCAAGTTACACAAAAATTGTTCTCAGGAAGCTGCTTTTAAACCTAAAATAAAATTACAAAGATATACGAAAGATTTTTAAACTGTTTTCGGTGAGTTAAAAAAAATGCTTTTGTTGATAATTATTTAGTCAAAGAGCCGACAGCTCAAAATCCTATGTATTCGAGTACAAGAAGAAAACCTTTATTTTATGGAAGAGAATATATAGGGGAATCTAATGATTCTTCTCTGCCGGAACTGCAGTGGTGCATAATCCAATAATCAATACCACTATTGGCTCACGCGTAAGTTTATTCTTGTGTTTTTCTGCTCCCAATTTTCCAAGTTTTCCTACATTTGATTGTACGGCAAACACAATGTTAAACCTACGAGTGAACCACTGGTGGTATTAATTTCTGGCTCATGGCCCATTTCACTTCCTACAAACATATATCATTAGAAATCCCCTATTTCTACTCTTACATAATTTTTTTTCTTGTACTCGATGACATAGGTTTTTGTGTTGTTGGCTCTTCGACTGATTGTATTCCTTATTTTTAAATGTTTCTTACTATAGAAGCAGAGTCTAATTGGTAAAACTTGGTTAAAATCACAATATCAGTTTGGCCTAATACAAATATGATTTACAGCATTTCGAATGATGATATAACCCTTTGCGGCCCAGGGCAAATTCATTGCTTAAGTATTGACATTAATGACTGACACCGGAAAATAAAAACAACTTTATTTGTAAATAAGAAAACGCTATATTTCACGCATTCAATATATCGTAATTTTTTTTAACAAAATTCCGGTGCCAATGGGGCGTTTCGGAATTAAAATTATGTCGTATATCTATGAAATCACCGCGCCGCAAGGGGTTAATTAAAATTGTTAATGTTTTTGCGGTCAGAATCTGTACAATCGAGGGTCTTTTCGTGTAAATAAATTTGAAAAAGAATGCAAAATTCGTTTTTCTTAAGTCTCGACCTGTTACTTTTGCCTTGCGAGAAGCTACTGATTTAGAATTGGAACGATTACTCATTGAGCTCTGGTTGAATTTTCTATCACTTAATTTTAATTCCGAAAGGTCACAGTGGCACCGGAATATTCGAGCAAAGGGCATAGCCGGATGAGCATTGAAACATGCCTTTCAATCAAATTTCTTGATTCTTTTCATAATGTATGTTTATTTATCAGACAATGTATTTCCCCTATTATCATCTTTAAAATATTGATATTTTATGAAATAAAAATGTTTTCCGATTTAAAAAAAAAACTTTTTTTAAAAAACTACCGTACCTAAGTACATCTTATTTATTGAGTTTATATACACATTAAATATGTATAACTGGGAATTTTTGTATAATTTTCTGATTATAAAAAGCGTGTGAAAAAACGATTAACACATTTTGAAAAATAAAAATCATATTTTATAGTTGTCGGAAAATTACCATTTTCTATTAAAAAATTCCTCGTATTTTCCTGCATATCATATATAAATGTCGAAAGTAATACATATCAATCATATGGGTATTACATATTAATCTTTACAAAAATATGCATAAAAATTTTTTAAATTCCTTTAAATGCATTATTTGGGGCGGAGCTATTTATCTTCGACTCCTGAAGAATATTTGGAATATGCACTTACAAAATTGCTGTATTTTAAATTTTAATGAACACATTGGCATTATTCTCAATGCTGAAAATAATGTTTCGATAACAAAGTTTCTTGTTGGTATCGCATACAAGAGCGAGGAAGAATATTTTTGTCATAGATACAAACTATTCTTCGACATCGAAATGTAACAACAGTGATAATAGCCAATTTAAATGAAAATGGTTTTCATCAGTTTTTATAAAGAGAAATTTACTTAGTAGTTTCAAACTTTTTAACCGAGCTATGTGCCCTGCTTACCATCTTGACGTTTATGTCTAAGTAATAGTTAACCGCCGCGACTGCAAGGAGATTTAATGTAATGAACGATTTCTATTTCTTACCATCTAAGAATGATAATTCAAAATGTGATTATTATGGAAGTTTTTGAAAAAATCTGTGGTTATGGGAAAAAATAAATTTTAATTCTTATGTATAAAATAATGTCTCCGTAATTCTTTTCCGATAAAAGTTACTATTCTTGAAAGTGAGGCCTAAAGTACTGAACCCGATTTGTATTTGCGTATATTATTATATTTGTAAAAAAAAATAGCTATGTCTTTTAATATTTTAATCTCCTGGTAAGTTTTCCGCTGCTTTTTTTTACTTTATTTATTTAAAAAAATAAATTTATCTCATTAAACATTAAACGGCTCAAAATTTATAGAATTATATTTTTCAATACAGAATATCATCCAGTGCTGTCAGCATTCTTTTTTTCTTTTAACTCACATTATGTGCCTTTTGCTAACAGTTATTTTCAAATTAAATAGCCTCAGAAATGTGCTATTAGAAAAAGAAAAAAAAGTAAGAAAGTTACAATTAGCATATATCTTGATTAAAAAATTATCTGTTACTACTCAATCGTGATGATACCACAGAATTAAAAGAGCGCATTAGGTTCCAATTCTAGTTATATACTAACATTCATATTTGATTTGCGAAGCAAATAAAAAACAATAATAATAACAGCAATAACTGAACTACTTACTCATATTACTCTTCATTAAAAGGGATGAAAATATTTGAATAAAAATCATTACAGTAACTGTCGTTACATTTACATATCGAAGAGTGTTGATTTTTCCCAATTTAAACTATTTTCCTCTATTCTCTTCGATACAAACCATCAGTTTTCGATATCGAAGTAATATCGACAGAAAATTATACACTTAATAAAAACTAAAATACATCAACTGACAGATTTTTTGTTGACTTTAATCCAAAGATTCTTCGGTTTTCGAAGTTGCATAGCTCCGCCCAAATAACGGCTTTAAATGAATTTTAAAAATTTTATACATATTTTTGTAAATATTTTTATGTAGAACTCAACGCAAACTTTCGGCATTTATATATAATATGGAGGCACATATGAGGAGTTTTTTGCTAGAAAATGGTAATCTACCAACATCTATAAGATATGATTTTATTTTTCAAAAATTTTTAATCGCATTTTCACACACTTTTTATAATTAGAAAATTATACAAAATTCCAGTTATGCATCGTTAATGTCTATATAAACTCAATAAATCAAATATAATTCCGTACAGTAGTTTTTGAGAAAATGATGTTATTAAAAAAAACTGAAAAAACTTTTTTATCTCATAAAATATGAATATTTATAAGGTGGTTATAGAGGAAATACTTTGGCCGATTGGTAGACACAGCTGGGAAAAATCGCGAAATTTGATTCAAAGGCATGCTTCCAGTGCTTATCCGGCTATGACCTTTATTAGAAAAAGGTTTAAAAAAATTTTCGTGTATATCGTAAACCAAATTTTTTCTTTAAAAAATACTGGTGCCAATCTGACAGTTTGAATTTTGAAAAAAATTACTCACCAGAGCTCAAGTGTTAACAAAAGAAGTATTTTGAAACCTCTTGATCATTCTAGGAATGGTCTAGTCTTATAGTAATTATTCGAAAACCAAATATTTCTGTTAGAATTTATGGGGATTATATAGAGCAACAGTTAATGCAAACACAGAACATGATAACTATCCTCATCCTAATGGAAGAATAATTTTCTTAATTAGCAGGTGGGAAATTCTCTACTGTTCTACTTCTCTATTTGTTTAACCCTTTCCGGCACACTGTGCCCTGTCTGGGATACCTAATTTTAATTCCGAACTTGCAAGCGGCACCATTAATATTTTAGTGAAATTTTGCTTTTAGAATAAAAGCTTAAATTAAGGAATTCAAAATATTTAAAAATTCGTTTGTGAATTCCGGTGTCAGTCGATAATATCTCATTTTAGTACAGATTTATCCCATTCCGTAAAGAATTAAAGGATGCTTTCGAAAGGATGAATCGGAAAATTCTGAAAAAATGAAGCTTTTTTAAATGCTTTTCTACGCATGGTATTAGAATAAAAAAAGAAAGATAAAGGTATAGTTTTGGAAGTTTGTTATACAGGGAGATTCCAAATTTTGTTTACAATAAAAGAGGGGTGATAGTACACATCAAGACAAACAATATTAAATAGGAGACCAAGGGTCCTTAACGTTTTCCAAAGGAAATAGCCGCCATTAAAGTTTAGGGACCAAAATTTCAAATAAACATAAAAATCGGAAAAATCGGTCGATTGATTTGCGGTTTTCACTAAAATTATTCTTTATGTCGGCATTTTCTTGAAATTAAATTATAAAGATAAATTTAAAAAATGCCGATAGAGGGCGCTTTAGACTTTGGAGTAATGAACAACTATTTTTTGCCGGTATTTTTTGCATCTCATTAAATGTTTTCGTAAGCTTAGACAAACATAAATTTTGAGCTCAAAATCTGAAGGTGGGAGTGCTTAAGTAGCACAAACTGAACTGTGTTCAGAGGGTTCAAATTTCAAATGATTATAAAAAAACGGAAAAATTAGTTCATTGATTTGCGGTTTTCTCTAAAACTATTCTTTATGTCGGTATTTTCTTAAAAATAAATTATAAAGATAAATTTCAAAAAATGTCGATAGAGGGCGCTTTAGACTTTGGCGTAACGAACGCCGTTATATTTTGCATCTCATTAAATGTTTTCGGAAGCTTAGATTTAAACTTAAATTTTGATCTCAAAATCTAAATAGTAGGGAGTAGTAGCACAAACTGAATTGTGTTTAAGGGGCGGGGTTGAATTTATAATAATTATAGAAAATGGAAAATGTTTTCGATTCCTATGCAGTTTAAAATAAAACTATTCTTTAAGTCAGTATCTTCTTGAAAATAAATTTTAAAGATAAATTTCAAAAAATTCCATTAGAGGGCGCCTTAAATTTGAGAGTAACTAACAATTAATTTTAAGCATTATTTTTTTGTTCTAATTAAATGCTTGCAAAAACATATTAAATGTTTTCTGAAGCTTAGATTTAAACTTAAATTTTGAGCTCAAAATCTGAATAATCAGGAGTAGTTAAGTAACGCAAATTCAAGTGTCTTCCGGAGTTGAAATTTAAAACTCCCCCCTCCTCGAACACAATTCAATTTTTCGCTACATAAACACTCCCAACGATTCAGAACTTGAGCCTTAAATTTAAGTTTAAGGATTTGAAAGCATTTAATGAGATTAAAAATATAACAGTTAAAAATAGTTGTACGCTACTCCAAAGTCTAAGGCGCCCTCTATCGGCATTTTGTGAAATTTATCTTTAAAATTTACTTTCAAGAAAATGCTCATTTAAAAATTAGTTTTAGCGAAAACCGCAAACGAATTGACCAATTTTTTCGTTTTTTATAATCATTTGAAATTTGAACCCTCTGAACACAGTTCAGTTTGTCTACTTAACCACTCCCAACTATTCAGATTTTGAGCTCAAAATTTAAGTTTATATCTAAGCTTACGAAAGCATTTAATAAGATGCAAAAAAATAACGCCAAAAAAGAGTTGTTCGTTACTCCAAAACCTAAAGCACCCTCTATCGGCATTTTTGATAATTATAATTTATAATTTATTTTTAAGAAAATACCAACATAAAGAATAGTTTTAGTGAAAACCGCAAGTGAATGAACCATTTTTCCGTTTTTTATTATCATTTGAAATTTGAACCCTCTGAACACAGTTCAGTTTATGCTACTAAACCACTCCCACTTTCAGATTTTGAGCTCAAAATTTAAGTTTGAGTCTAAGCTTAAGAAAACATTTAATGAGATGCAAAAAATAGTTGTTCGTTACTCCAAAGTATAAAGTGCCCTCTATCGGCATTTTTTGAAATTTATCTTTATTATTTAATTTCAAGAAAATGCCGACATAAAGAATAATTTTAGTGAAAGCCGCAAATCAATCGACCTATTTTTCTGTTTTTTATGTTTATTTGAAATTTTGGTCCCTAAACTTTAATGGCGACTATCTCCTTTGGGAAACGTTTGGGACCCTTGGTCTCCTATTTAATATTGTTTGTCTTTATGTGTACTATCACCCGTCTTTTATTGTAAAAAAAGTTTAGAATCACCCTGTATAAGTCATAAAATACCTCAAGAAGGACTTATAACTCTTTCAGAAAAAGTTGACGTTATTTTAAATTCTTCTAATCCAAATAATGTGTCAGAATTGTGTACAGTTTTAAGCTCGTAGTTCCCTTGGAGCTCGTAGCATTTATAAATTGTTTATAGGCACACTCAAAATAATCTCTTTACATTAAGGTTTTCGGGAAAAAATCAATTGCAGTGTATGTGATGAATTTACACTATTACATTCAGTATAAAATTTGTCTACCTTATTGGAGCACACTACAAAATGTTCATTGTACAAAATTACATGCATAAATTTTATCGTTTTTTCCAGGAACACAGTAAATATTCCGCATGTAGTCGTGATAAGCGTTTTTAAGTTTTGCTATTTTTTCTACACAACGTTGTGTGTATAAATTCTATTCATTATGTGCAGAGTTACACAAAAGAATACGAAAGAATTACTGTATAAAAGCCTGAATTGTTTAAAAGTGTTTTTTGACTACAATATGTTTTTTTAACTAAACTGTATTCAGTGTATGAACAAATGTTATTAGGATTTATATAATTTTTAATATAGTGCTACACAACCAACAAAAACATTTGTGCATTACGTACATTACATACCAACGGATGGTATTTTCTGATTGTTCCTTTTCTATCGTTATGCGTTTTTTCCTAAAATAAATTTTAGCTTAAGAAAGTAGTTTTAAATAGTTAATTTTCTTTTCAAATGTGTTGATAACATGTAGCAAGCACATATCCGCCTATTAACGAGAAATACTGAAAGCAGAACTGCCAAGTCTCCGGCTTTTTGGATACCAGTAATTTAATATGGAAAAAGTTTCTTCATTTAATTGGAACATTTTCGAAATTTAAAGTAACCAAATTTTCTCTAAAATAATAGTGGTGTGCAAAAAGTCGGAGATTTGGCAACTCTGCTGAAAGTGAATTTAAGACTGCGTTATACATTCGTAAATAAACTAGCTAGCTAAATTTTAGCTCACTATCCAGTGTCTATAAAAATATACAGATTACGTACAGGGATGCACAACAGATTTCAAGTCCCTTTATTTTATAATGGCTAAGGAAGGAAATCCGGCTATGGAAGGAAATTGTAGAAATGTGGTTTATAAATTTTTATAACTTACTTTCAATTTATTAAATGTGAAGCTCAAAAAAAAAGGAATTTGTTTCATAAGCTATTCTTTGATTTTTTTCTTGTTATTATGGTAACAGAATGCAACAAGTTCTTGCATATAATTATTGCAGAGAAAAAAAAAGAGTTGTACATTTTTACCTCAAATGTATTTTAGTTTGCATATAATATTATACTGCAAAAAATAAAATCTAAGCTACATAATAATCCTTTCAAAATGTCCACGACTGATTAGCACGTTGCTTAAATAGGACAAATTCTTAACATTCATTTTCCAGCCAGTCACAGTAAATAAGTTCACTGTAACCGCTGCCTTGAAACCTCCACCGCAGCAAAGTCCGCCGAATTCTAGACAATTTCTTCTTCAAAGAAATAATTATTCTTCTGAAGTATTCCATAAATATAGTGGTAAGTGTTATTTAAAAAAAATGCTACGGTATACAACCTTGTTTTACAGTATCTAGAAGCATGTAGTGGGGAAATTAAGAAAAGGAACCATATCCAAAATAGCATTTTCAGCAGAGGGCATTATTATCGAAACTATTTTGTGCGAATGATTAGAAATTATTAGACCAACGTTGGTGCGGCTCATATATAGTCAGTAAGCAAGTTGCTAAAAAATTGTTCTCAGATAAGCTACTTTTAAACCTAAAGTAAAATTAGAAACATATACCAAAGATTTTTTAACTGCTTTCAGTGAATTAAAAGTAAATATTTTTGTTGATGAATATTTAGTCCAAGTGCCGAGAGCACAAAAACCTTTGTTATCGAGCACAAGAAAAAAAGCTTTATTTTATGGAAGAGTAGATACACGGGAATCTAACGATTCACGTCTGCTGGAACTGAAGTGGAGCACAAGCCAATAATTAATACCACTAGTGGTTCACTTGTAAGTTTTTCATTGTGTTTTGCTGCTCCCAGTTTTCCACGTTTTCATACCTTTGATTGTACTTCAAACACAGAGTTAAACCTATGAGTGAACCACTTGTGGTATTAATTTTTGGCTTATGCACCATTTCACTTTAGAAAGACATATATCATTAGAGTCCCCTATTTCTACTCTTTCATAAAATAAGGGTTTTTTTTTTCTTGTGCTCGATAACATAGATTTTTGTGCTGTCGGCTCTTGGGCAAATTGTATCCCTTACTTTAAAATCTTTCTTAATATAGAAACAGAGTCTAATTGGTAAAACGTGGTTAAATTCATCAACGCTATTTTGGCTTGATATAAATATTATTATCAGCTTTTCGAATGATGATTTAATTAGAAATTTTCCTAATGTTTTTTGCTGACAGAATCGGTACAATCAAGGTTCCTCTCATGTCAATAAATTTGAAAAATAATGCAAAATCAGTTTTTCTTAAGTCTCGACCTGTTCCTTTTCCTTTGATAAAAGCTACTGATTTAGAATTGGAACGAGTACCGTAATTTCCGGCGTATAATCCGCGGATCAAACAATTCTTTTTCGACCCAGAAAATTTATTTAATATTTGAAGCCAAATATTTATCGCGATTTAAAATGTTACATTTGTGTTTAAAAATTTTCTGGGTCGAAAAAGAATTGTTTGATCCGCGGATTATACGCGCAAATTACGATACCCCTCTATCTCTGATGGTTGAATTTTCTACCACTTAATTTTAATTACGAAAGGTCACAATGGCACCGGAATATTCGACCAAATTTATTTGAAAAAGGTTTACAGCTTTTTTTTTTTTTTTTGTGTGTGTGTGTGTGTGTGTGTATATCTTAAACTTAATTTTTTTTCCTTGAAAAATACTGGTGCCAATGTGACAGTTTGAATTTTGAAAAGCATTACTCACAAGAGATCAAGAGTTAACAAAAGAAGGATTTTGAAACTCCTTGATGATTCTAGGAATGGTCTAGTCCTATAGTAATTGTTCGAAAACAAAATACTTCTTTTAGAATTTATGGGGATTATAGAGCAACAGTTGATGCAAACTCTGAAAATGATAACTATCCTTTTCCTAGAATGGAAGAATTATTTTCTAAATTAGCAGGTTGAAAATTGTCTACATTTTGTGATTTAAAGGATGCTTTTCTGCAAAAACCTATAGATAATTTAAGCAATAAAATTTGAACTTTTAATCCTCACAAATGATTATTTAATGTTTTAAGTTTAGCTTTTGGAATAAAGAATGCTTCTAGAATGTTCCAGAGAAACATTGAAAATGTATTAAAAAAAATATGAGTATGTTGGTGTATTTTTAGATTATGTAATCATAAGTTCTAAAATGAATCGGAACATTTTGAAAAAAATGAAGCTTTTCTAAAATGCTTTTTTGCGCATGGTATAAGATTGAAAAAAAAAATGTATGGTTTCGGAAATTTTCTATATAAATCATAAAATATCTCAGGAAGGAATTATATCTATTTCAAAAAACGTTTTTTATTTTGAATGCTTATAATCCAACTAATATATCATAATTGTGTATAGTTTTAGGCTTAATTTCTTATTATAGAAACTTCATTCTTAATATTTCGGATCTTTTCGAACCGTTACGTATATTATTAAATAATGATGTAAAGTGGACTTGGTCAAAAAAGCATGAAAAAGCATTTCACAAAGTTTTAAAACTATGATGTAAATCTACTTTTTTAGAATTATATGATGTTTCCAAAGATAGAGTTTTAAATTGTGATGCATCTGCATATAGTATTGGTTCAGTTTTAAGCCAAAATGTTGAGAGCAAGAAGAAAACAATAGCTTTTGCTTCCAAAATTTTAAATAAAACTAAACAATCATGCAATGATAGATAACGAAATTTTAACTGTAATATTTGAAGTTATAAAATTTCTCCAGTATTTAGCCGGTAAACCATTTTAAATTATAACGGATTATAACGGCCATCGATATAAGAATGTTTAAGAAATTTAAGCCATAATTTTTATTTATGAGACTAAATAACCTTTCGTTCTAATTTTGCATTAAAAAAGATAGTGAACGGAAGCAATACTTTTGATGCCTAGCATATTGCATATTCTATATTCCAAATTCATAAAAATACATATTTTAGAATATATGACTCATTTATACTCGCTGTTATAATGCTACATTTTGCATAATGATATAATTAATTTATAATTCTGTTCAAGTAATATTCATCAGAAAAAAGTACCATTATGATCCTATATCCCTTGCGCACTGACACTGTTAGCGGATCTATGACACTCACAATCAGTGCTTCCGCATTTGGAAGTTCTTTGTTACTTTAAAAATTTCGAATTTATACAATGTAGTTGAATATTAAATAAGTGTATTACCACTTGCTTTCTAAGCGTAGAACCAACATTGTGAAAAATGTCCAAGCCGGGGATCGAACCCGAAAAACTTGGAATAGCGCTCCAAGTGCTTTACCATTTAAGCTACGAGGACAATGCCCAGTTTGGCATTTTTCACTCCTACATGTTGGTAAGTCTGCAATGCAGCACAAGACGGAAGTCTTCATGATCACGCAATCTTGAGGCATAACGTAAGACACAAATAAACGCAGCATCGGTGAATTTTAATTAATTATGAGCAGTGATAATACGCTTAAAATTATTGAATATTTAATATGTGAATTATCACATGATTCTAAGTGTAGAATCAACATTGTGAAAAATGTCAAAACCGGGAATCGAACCTGGAAACCTTCAATTTTTTACAATGCATTGTGAAAAATTCAAGGTTTCCAGGTTGGGGTTCTATGCTTAGAAAGCAAATGATAACTCACATATTAAATATCCAATAATCTCAAGCGTAATTTTACAGCTCATAATTAATTACACTGAAGTTATGAATAAAGTGAAGGTGACGTATAATGCATTGTCTATTAATTGCGACTGAAGTAACTGAGGATGCTGTCACAAGATGACAGCTGTGTCATTTAATCGGACTTACAGTATGAGATTACCGCCTGGGAAATCGTCCACCAGTATATTTAACTAGAAACTTTTGTCCTATTTTAGAACCTTACTAGATATAAGTAGATCTGACAAATGTGGTAAAAAAAAATTCTATTTCTTTTTACTGGTGTCAGTTTCGGGAGGTCTTATAATCTTTTTATTGACACTGACAGGGGGTTGTTTTGGTTGTAAAAATGTGGCGAAACTATTACCGCAGAAGTAAACAGTTTCCAACTAAAGTGAATATCAGATTTTGCCATTATTTTTTATTAAAAATTTCCATAAATGTGCCGTATCAATAAATAGAGATTTGCTGCATAATTTTATAGGTGGAAGTTTGCCGCCTGCTTCATGAATCCCTGTGAAGACGGTTACAGTTGAAGCCTCAATAATTTAAGGATATGTCTGATCCTTTTTCTTAATAGTTTCATTATTTATAACACAAAAATTTAATTATTAATTTTTTTATAGCATTTACAGAAACTGAAACATTTGTTAATGCTTTCTGGCGAAAATATTTAATTAAAAAATCGGACAGATTTTGTAACGTACTCTGCGTACGTGATTGTCGGAATGACACTCACACTTTAGTATTCACCAACTACTTCGACTGCGAGTTATAATGAAATCCTCAGTGGAATGCTTAAGGCCCCACAATAGTCACTGAAAAAGACCCGGATGATAATGTAAAATCTATGGGAGAGTTCTTTTCAAAAATCTCGCTCAAATTTTAATATTTTGACGTGATTTTTTTTTGCTTAGGATAGCTGTGGACGATCCATAACCAGCGCAGTTTTTAATTTTTTTTTCGATTTTGGTGTCAGATTAAAAAAAAAAAAAAAATACTTTAACTCTCAGAACCGGTTTGAAACGGTTATGAAACTGAAACTCTACTAATATGAAAAGAATATAACCAAAATGAAAAAAGTAAAAACAAGGCCTGTTGTGGATCGCCCTCAGATATCCTACGCAAAAAAAAAAAAAAAAAAAAAAAAAAAAAAAAAAAAATCACGTCAAAATGTTAAAATTTGAGCGAGATATTTAAAAAGAGCGCCCTTATAGAATTTATATTATCATCCGGGTTTTTTTCCAGTCAGTAGTGCGGGCTCTTAAACAGTATTCACATTTAATACTGATTGGACGCCTCCTTCATAATGTTCAATAAAATTTTATCATGAATTTCAATTGACCTTTCCATAGAGATTTTCTTGGTTAAAGTAGATGCTGAATAAGGCCATTCTAAAACTTATCAATAATGGAAAAATCATATATTTAAAAAATAAATTTAAATATTTGTACTTTCTTTACAATTATGTATTTTGTATAATAAAAAAAATGTTTTATATTTCTGATTTTTTTCAATTAACACCAGAAATACGGGAAGTTTTACTGAAGTTTTTAAACATATTTCCCACAGGATTTTTTTATTTAAAGCTATTTCATTTATTTATTGTATTTTTTTTATTTGAATGTTTTAAAAATATTTTTTAGAGAAATTTCCTGTTTGAATGGAAATATTTAATTTTGAAGATTATTACAAATGATCGCTTACCGTCTTTCTAGCGTTAATATTCGCCTGGAATCGCACTCATTATGATCCTTAATTAAACACTACCTAAAACTCTTCAACAAAGAAAAGAAAACATACATTTAAAAAACAAATTCGAATATTTATACTTTTTAATAATTATTGATTTTGTATAACAATAAAAATATTTTTTACTTCTGTTCTTTCCAATTAATATTCACCAGTAATAACACCCATTATTAATCTTTAAGCAAACAATACCTGAGACTGCGATAGAAATATAAATCATATTATTTATCTACTTCGCGATCCTGAAGTTTTTATTCTAATCCAAATATATATGTATATAATAATGAACAGAAGCAATGCAGCAGATGCAGAAAATAGTTGATGCCCCTGGAACACATAAAAATTCCATCTAGTAAATGGAAAACACACATTTACATAAGGAAAGGGGATCACAAAAAGAATGTGTTAGTGGAAGTGAGAAATGCTTCCGACTTTGAAAAATGTGTCAGCAACTTTGAAAAATGTAGCTTATAAATCTGTCGTTTTAGTCGTAAAATGAATAATTCCATAATACGAATGCCTTAAAATTCCTGTAACTAGAGTATTCCCTTATGAATGCAAAAAAATATTTCTTGCAATCAGTTTAATCATATTCTGTTTGCATATATTTTCAAAGTGATGCGAGATCCATATAAACATTCCATTATCTTTTTTTTTTTTTTTTTTTTTTTTTTTTTGCTAAAAGAGTGCGACTATCAAATGACATAAATATAAATTGGTCGAGTTCTGTATGATAAAAAAGAAAAGACTTACATTTAGGTATTTCCTTTATTTCTTTTGAAAAGAAGTGTTGTAAGACATATATTTATATTTGTAGACATATATTTATATTTATAGATTTATAATAAACAATGAACTTACGTAATAGAGGGTTCGTATGGGTCCTGTTATTTTCTAGGTAGTAATTAAATATTTTATTAAATAAAAAATACGAGGGTAATTCGGAAAGTAACCTCCGTTTATGAATTAAAAATATCTAATGAAAGGAAACATGTTTTATTACTCACGTATGGAAGACACGTTCTTCAGCTACTTCTCAACATAATTGCCATGTTAACTAAAACAATTATCATAAAGGTAAATCATCTTTGAAATTACATTGTCACAGACTCCTGCCGCCGGCCTATTCAACTGCGATTATTTTTAAATTCAACTCGCACCACTCTTTCAATCCAAAGAATTTTAACATATTTTTTTATTCATACTGACAAATTCCGAATTGCTCTCGTAATATTTTACTTGACCCACTATTTTTTAAAACATTTTTGGTAGTGCATTTAACAGAAAATTATGTAGAAAAGTATGTTAAAATTCCTTGGATTGAAAGAGTGCGAATTGAATTTTAAAATAATCGTAGTTGAATAGGCCGGCAGCAGAAGTCTGTGACGATGGAATTTCAAAGCTGATTTACCGTTATGATAATTGATTTAATTAATACGGCAATTATGTTGAGAAGTAGCTTAAGAATGTTTCTTACATATGTAAGTAATAAAACATGTTTCCTTTCATTAGTTTTTTTTTTTTTTTTTTAATTCATAAACTGAGGTTACTTTCCGAATTACCCTTGTAAATAAGTTCATACACGCGAAATTTATCCTTCTTTAACCCTTTCAGGTTTAAGTAATTGTGCTGCTGTTATGTAGATTTCACACTGAAATTTTCGAAAGAACTCAGTACAAAATAATAAACTTTTTTCTACTAAAGTTAAATAAATAAAATTTAGTTAAAAGTTTCTGGTGCAAATCATTATTGAAAATGGAATTTGATGTATCCCGTCATCCCTCAAGAGGTTAAAGGGAGATTTTTTATAAGAAAATACTGGTACCGCATAACATCCTGATCTGAAAATTCCAGAACCCATACATACTCTGTAATAACGTATATTCCGGTGGTACTGCCAGCCCGCTGCTTTAAAAAATTAAATTCTTAGATTGTTACCACATTTTTAATACAGTAATATTTATCAGGTTTATTGAGAGATTAAAATAAGGCGTAAATAAGGCAAATAAAGCTATTTCTAAAAAGTGGCAGTAATCACGCAATCTCAATACTTTGTTTAAATGTTTTGATGCATTCATAATAAAAAAATTCACTTTGTCTACACTTTTTTATAAAATAAAATGAAAGTTTTTTTTTTATTTTGTGCCGTAATAGAGCAGATTCTAGTTTACATTTGTAGATCGCGAAATTTTATGATTAAATTAACCTTTTCCAGCACAGCGGTCTCCGTACCGGGCACATTTGATTTTAATTCCAAACTTGCAAATGGCAAAAATAATCTACTAATAAAAGAATAAATCCTTCTGTCTGTCTCTCTCTCTCTGTATGTGTGTTTGTGTGATGGCTAGAAAAATATACCGAACGTAGAAGTTTGGATCTAGATTTTACGAAACTGGTCCCGTGCCACTTGAGCCTCAGATTTTTCATTTTTGAAGACCTGGGCCCTTGGACAGCTTTAATTTTGTGCTAAATTATTAATAACTTTGCTCCATTTTATCAGATTCTCTTTGCTTTTCGGGCTATATCTCCATTGAGGTGTTTATTACCTTATTTCTATATTCCATTTAGGACCCTCACCCTACTGGGGACCGGTGCAGGGCTCCTTCAAGCTATTGCATAATAACTTGTTAATAAATCGCCTGCTTTAAATGCGATCTTCATTTTTGGGATCCATTTTCTATTTAGTTATTAATTTGTTTCGACATTCCCTTTAAGATCCTAGGGCCCCTTATGATCCCGCACGGCCAGGGTCAGGGCCCAGTGAACATTTTTTGCGTCATACATTTTTTACTTCCAAATTGTCTCACCTTCTCAGTGTATAATTTTAAAGTTTAGTCTTGGGCCTATTTTCCCGATTTAACGCACTCGCATTTTTATTTTACCCTAGGGCTCTTTTTGCAAGCATTTACGCAATCTATTAAATTTGTGCATCTTTTAAAATATTGTTCTAATGAATAATTCATACCCTATGCTTAATTTCCCCTAATTTAAGATCTAAAGCACTAAGTATTAAGGCATTTTAAAGTGTTTTCATGGTTAGAGTCCAGCTTTTATCTATTAGATGACCTCATTTGTGCCACCAAATATAGCTTTCTAATAAAACGATTAGATTTACTAGCCTTTTTTTAAACAACTTAGGTTCTCCAGATACTTCACGATCGACAAAAAAAAATTAGATATCAGTTGCTAACAATTTTATTTATTAATACCCTTCTTGGGGCCCCCGTTTCATTTTCATTAAAAATTCTCCAGATACTACATGATCGATAAAAAAAAATCAGATATCAGCTGCCATCAATTTTGAATATTAATCCCCTTCTTGGGGCATCCGCTTTAGTTTTTTTTTTTTTTTTTTTTTTTTTTTTTTTTTTTTTTTTTTTTTTTTTTTTAATTACCGAATTTCTTGCAATTATCTTTCACTTTGTTCTAGCATCTTTCGATTACTTTAAAAACTATGAAAAACATCTTTATACACAATTACATTCCTGTTAAATGTCTGGACTCTTGGGGCTCGGTGCAGGACCTTCGAATTTTTTGCACCATAAATTGTTAATAAATATTCTCCTCTTAATCCGATCTTCATTTTTTCAATTTAGTTATTCTCCCTCTTCTACATTCACTGCAGATGCTATGAATGTGGAAAATAAAAATATTTAAAAACAGTGGTAAATATCTGAACACAGAAAGCTATCCAATTTTCAACACTGCATTAGCAATAAAGTATGAATGATTAAAGTGATAAAATTTAACCCGATTAACCCGATAAGAACACGATTTTTTTTCTTCTGCAAATATGTTCCTTATACTCATATATAAAGTGATACAACAAATTTAAAGAGGATTTCTCCACCTCATTTAACAGCAAGCTTTTTTCATCGCACGTTTAACAAATACTTATATTTAACTCTAATGGTAGTATCTAACTAATTTTATTTATTAAATATTAAATTTTAATTCCTATACATACGCAGCAATAATAGTGTAAAGTTAACCAGTATGACATTTTTGTTTTGTTTCACAGCGCAGTATATTTTGTTTAGAAAAGTCATTTGTTTAATCCAAATGAAATTAAACTTTAAATTTCTAGACTGAATGAAATAATCTTGTTTCATGTTCATTTATAAAGCGGAACTTTCTTGGAATTGAGCACAGAGTAGGGGTTGTGTAATTCATATTTATAAAAGTATTTGTTTTAAACAAAACGTAAAATGAAATGTTATTGATTTCAAATCCACATTCCAAACCATAAATAAATATCTTGGGGCGAATGTAATCTTCAAAATAAAATATTTGTTTTTCAAAAATGTAAATTTCTTAAGTTTTCTCAATTGAGAATATAGTGCCCAAGGCAATTATGGTGCATATTTTAATGCTTACATGTTTTTATCATATTTAAAAAGTAAAAGCAGCCCTGTTTCGGAAAACATTCGTTGCAAGAAATGAAAGTTCTTTTCAATTACATGTTACACAATGTTTATATAGTTTTTATTAAAAAGATCGGCAAATTTTACGAAATACGTTGATTTTTTAAAATGAAGAATTCCGTGCGAGTTATTGAAAGAATGTTTTAAAGCAAAAGGCAAAACATAACAAATTCAGAAAATTAAAACTCGAGATGATGTTTTGGGCAAACATTAATATATTTATTCAGGCAGAAGTTCATTAATGCGTCAGTTTGATTATTTTCGTATATGTACATAGGAAAATGTGCGCATGAAAGGCATGTGCAATATCATTCAAAGCCGTCTATCAAACCCTGTAACATTTGTTCAGCTTTCACACATAAATTTATCAATCAACTAGACAAAAGTTTATTACCACTATCTCCGAAAAATATTCTTCGCCTTATATAACCACAGAAATTCAATTATTAAACAGGCTGTATGTCACATGCACGTCATAAATTTTGCGTTTAACTCTTTGCGCCGCGGTGGTTTCATAGACATACCACTTAATTTTAAGTCCCAAACTCCACATTGGCACCGGAATTTTGTTAGAAAAAATTAGTGTTTATGGAATGCGTGAAATATTGCCTTTTCTTATTTACAAATAAAGTTGTTTTCAAATTCCGGTATCAGTCATTAATTTCAATACTTAAGCAATGAAACTGCCCTGCGCCGCAAAGGGATAACACTAAAATTACCGGAAATTTGAGTCAAGTTTTATAAAAATATTTCACATCAGAATTTTCATTTAAATCAATTGAACTTTATTATTTAACGTTTTCTTTCTTTGTATCTTTTAATTTTATTTCATAATCAAATTTCTGGTTTGAATGGAAACATATTCATTTGGCATCCGTCAAAATCATGGTTTACGTTAGTTTTAGTACTAAACTTTTCCGACGCACTGTGCCCGGTTCGGGATACCTAATTTTAATTCCAAACTTGCAAACGGCACCAATAATATTTTAATAAAATTTTTGCTTTTACACTGAAAACTAATATTAAGGAACTCTTAATTTCTCAAAAAGTTTTTTCTAAATTCCGGTGTCAGTTGATGATTTCTCATTTTATTAACAGAATTTGCCCGTGCCGGAAGGGTTAAATAAGGAGCAGATTACTATTGAGAGATGAATATAAGAAATGGCCTGTTTGATGTTTACCGGGTGTCCCAAAAATGACTGATGGATTTTAAAATTCAATAACTTTCAAACGGTGTCAGCTATTTAAAAATTTTTGCAAGAGGGTTATGTATAATGTCAGGAGTTTTTTTACCGTAGTTTTTTTTATTTTAGTTCGCATTTCAAACAATAGGTGGCGCTGACGGCGATTGAAGGCCAGGTGATCAGTGTTGAGTAAAGCGTCGACCTGGCCTTCAATCGCCGTCAGCGCCAAAGTTATTGAATTTTAAAATCCATCAGTCATTTTTGGAACACCCGGTATCTATTAGACCGTAGTTTGTGTGATATATTGCTCAGACCATGTCTTAACCAGATTTTTTTTTTTTTTTAATGAAATGTGTCTATTAGGTATTTAATTATTAAATTTCTGGTCAATTTTTTTTAATTTATTCGTGTATTATATGGCGAAATACATCAATGGAACTAGAAAACTGTAAATATTAGTAGGTAAAATACAAACACAGTGCGTGCTCAGACTTTTTTATCTTTTTGATTCTGGGATATGTTACACAAATTTCATTCTGTATCCATTTTCAAAAGAAGTTATTTTCATTAAGACAATACCGAATCTGCTCCTATTAAATCAGGTACGTTTTACTTTCCTTTATTACTGGTGCTAAAATCAATTTTTGCAAAGATAGATTATTTCCAGGTTGATTGAGTATACGAGTTCAAAGAGTTTGGATTTGACATTTTTCATAAGTAAATTATATCTTTTGTTAAAATTCAAAACAAGCATTTCCACAGAAGAATTTAAATATTTTACAAAACAATGATCGGTACTAGTTTAATTATCTAATTATGATTAACAAAAAAATTCTAAATGTCAGGTCGCTATGGTTAAGATATAATGTTTATCATTGTTAAAATAGTACGGATATTTCGACATAACCATCAATGCAATTCATTTCAAACAAGAATTAGTATGGAGGATTTTCTTTCAAAATTCAGCTGTCATGGTCAAAAGTCATGGTGCACTTTTGACCTGTAAAGGAAGTAAACAAAACAAGATGGAAAAGTGACATCATAACCAAATAAAAGAAAAACTCTTCAGTGCAATTCAATCTTGTCTCTATCTGTTGTCCTACACACATCTAAAATATATTCTCCCACACAATTAACCACTTAATTGGTCTACATTTTTTGAATAAATACTTTGAAATAATGCTTATTTTTGAATTTTTCACAGAATTTTTAATGTCTTGTGTCCGATTTTTTAAAGAGAAAATTTTGACATTATCGCATTAAGTACTGCAAAATTTAAAATAAAATTTTTCTGGTGAAAATAATAAATGATGATTTGCCCGTAGGTTGCACGGGCAAATCATGATTGGCAAAAACACGTTTCCCTTATAGCGTAGTGGCAAATCACTGAAGTGGTTAAAAACGTGTGGTGTAGCAGAGTGAATAACGTCTGTGATTCTCTGTTTCAAATGGATGCCATATCGAGCTGCGCTGAACAGGGATGAACAGATTTCCCAATTTTTTTAAATAATAAATGTTCAATGCTAATTAGCATGTATATTACTAAAATATTTTAAGAATTAGGAAAAAGTACTTTAGAAGTTGCACATTTATATCGATTTGTAATTTAAGATATAAATGATCAAACAAATCGCCTTTCGTTAAACATTCATTTATCTTTGAATGATGGTTACATACCATAAATTTTTATTGAAAAAAAATTCCGCTTTTCATTCATCTGCATTTTGTCACTTTTAGGCTAAGAATAAGTTAACGAATTAAGCTAATATTTGATCATCTCCTTAAGCAAAGGCCTCGAAATAAAGTCACGGAAAACCCTCATTCATTTCATTCTGTCTTCAAAGCCGTTGACACACGTGTATTATCTTACTTTTCTCTTAGAAGAGGTACCTTTTGTTTTATTTAATATTGGTTATAGAAATAACGGTAAACAAGAAAAATGAGATAAAAATTGTCTTCTGTTGTATCAGGAGAAATATATATTTAATAATGAATGTACGGCGCAAGAGATAGATATGAAATAAAGAACGAAAAATCATGTGTTCAGTATAGATTGTGAAAGGCTTTCCAACTCGATCGGAATAGTGTAACAAATCTTCGTATTTAATTAAAGGGAAAGAGGATGCCTAAAAAAACAATTTGGAAGACGCATAAGACATATGAAAGCACAGTTTCTGCTACCAACGCCAATAGTCTGAAAAAAAATTATTATGTGTTTTTCTGCCGTGTATATGATCTACAGATTTTTAAGAATACTTCATATTATACTAAAAGTTGATTCAGTTAGTAAACACGAAGAGCTGTTCAAAATTCCCATTCTGCAATTTTCGCCGATAAACTGGAATGAACTTGAGGCAGAATGAACTTTTGTACAGCTCTGTATGTAATTTATAGAAATGAGTTATAGAAATATTAGTTAAATTTGGAAAATTCAAATACTACCTTTGACAATAAAGTTCGGTGAATAGTCCTGTAAAATTAATGTAGATGAAATATTAACAAAAATTACCACACCATCCTTTAAAATAGTCTTCTCCCGTAACTATGCCCCGCTTCGATCTGCTATACATGTCCTGAGAAATTTGCAAGAAGTCTTCTTTTGGGATGGAGTTCAAAAGCTTCGTCACGTTTCGTTGGATGTCAGCAGTATGGTCAAATCTCTTTCAAAGAGAGTTTGAATGGTGAAAATAGTAAGAAATCTGGAGGATTGAAATCTGGCGAGTATAGTGGATGTTCCGTTTGCACCACCCCTCATGTTTTTTTTTTTTTTTTTTTTTTTTTTTTGTGTGTGTCTTGCAAAGCTTAAAACCAAACCTTAAACTGAGATTTGAACATATTGCTGACATTCAACGAAACGTGACGAAGCTTTTGAACTCCATTCTAAAAGAAGACTTCTTGCAAATTTTTCAGGACATGTATAGCAGATCGAAGCGGTGCATAGTTATGGGAGAAGACCATTTGGAAGGATGGTATGGTAATTTTGGTTAATATTTCATCTACATTAATTTTACAGGACTATTCACCGAACTTTATTGTCAAAGGTAGTAACTACAAATAAAGTCACATAATAAATAAAACTGTTACTAGTAATTCACATTTCCCATCACACTTCTCAATGAGTTACCAGAATTGTGTTCTTAAAAAGCCACACTAGTCACAGAAACAGACCCTGATGATAACATTGTCTATGGGGGTGTTATATTCAAGTATATAGCTCAAATTTTAATATTTTTACATGAATTTTTTGCACAGGATAGCTTCCCATAAAGCATGGTGACGTCACTGCAACGTCGTTGTGAAGTCACATTTTGTGACCATCGATTGTCGATGTGGCGTCTCGTGACGTCGATGTGAAGTCACAGTGACTAAAATGAGAAATCGTTATGGCCGTTTTAGAGCTCTTTTGGGACGTTTCACAAAGTGGTCAATTTGACAAATTTGTGAAAAATGCGTCATTTGTGACTAATTTGACATTAACATTGTGACGAAACTGTGACAAAAGCGACGATATTTAAATTGCCGGAAACATGTTTTTTAAAGTAAATACCATGTTTTGAAGGATATTTATAAATTTCTAAAGATTTTTATCAAAGTCACATCTCAGTCACAATGTGACGTCAATGAGTGGTGGCATTTTGGTCACAGATGTGATGTGACCAAAGTGACTCACAGTGACGTCACTGTGACCATGCATGCTACTAGGGTTAGTACGATGTACAACCGAGCTAGTTTTTACTTTTTCGATTATGGTTACAATTTTTTTTTACATTAGAATATTTTCAGATTCACAGCCGGTTCAAACCAGTTCTGAAAGTTAAAGTAATTTTTTTTTAAATTAAAATCATCCGGGTCTTTTTCAGTGACTAGTGTTGCTTCTTAAAATCCCACATGTGACTTAAAAGCCAGCTGCAATTTGATTAATATGTTTCAATTTTGGTTGCACTTTTTCCTTTCCCACGTTTAAAAGACCATCAGTTATGAGTCGCTATTTTCAACTTGTAATATTAGTTCTATTCACCACCTCAGGCTTAATACATGATGGTCTTAGTATATGCATGAGGTAAAAAAATAGGGTTACACGGATTGGGTAAAAATATTAGGGTTACATGGATGAGGTATTCAGCCATGGTATTTATTAGTCGGATATCGTGAAGGTGAAATAAATGTGACGACTTGTGTTGTCAATTTTTTTATTAAGAATTTATAAATTAATATTCGAAATTTTAAATAGTTATTGTTACTTTATATAATTCATGAATAAAATGGGACAAATAGAGCCTTTAAACTTTCCGTTGTAGAAGTAGAAATGCGGTCTTTACGATTTTATTTTCGAGCTTAAATTTGGGATAACATAAAAACTCCTTATGGCTGTTCTCAATTGCTCATCTCAACAAGCACAAAACGTTTTTTTACATTTAACAAATTCATTTTTTTTACCGCAAATATATTAAATTGGAAATCCTGACTATGGAATCGACCTGAATTTTCCATTTTTTATTGATAAATTACCTATTGAATTATAAGCCATTTCGTTCACGTGAGAAAGACGTTTTTCTCTCTCCGTTGACTGGTTTTTCTGTTTTCCCGAGGAAACTAGGTTCGAAACGCCCATATTGACACCAACTTCTAAAAAATGCATTGTGTTTGGAAAAAAAATGGGGAAATGAGTATGATTAGATAGTTTCTGAATTACAACACCCCCGAGTTTCATACAAATCCGAACAAAAATAAATTAAAACTTCTATCATAAAGTTGCTCTTTTTGACTAAGAACAGCCTTAACCCTTAAATGCATAGGATAGAACGCGTTCCAAAAAATGCACAATTCAAAGAATCAGAATTCATACCAGGAAAATCTAAATAGTAATTTTTTCTATATTTAATTACGAATGGTCTGTCATTTAGTAAAGTGAAAATTTCTCTTTTAAATTTCTGGTGAGAATACGGAATATGTGAATAAGGCCCCCAATAAATCGGGAACACTTATGGTATCGAAAATTATACAATATGCATTTAAGAGTTAAGACAGTTTTAAATTCTCTTGCTGAACAAGGTGAACCGTTCTGACTTTGTACAGAATGTAAACACTGATATTTTCGATGATGATACCGAACCATACAACTTGGACAACGAAAATTTGTAACATTCACTCAAATATTGACGATTCAGATTTTGAGGGCTTCAAAAACAAACTAACGAAGACTTAACCCCTTGCAGCGCGGTGGTATATCTATGAAATCACTTAATTTTAATTTCCAAACGCCACATTGATACCGGAATTTTGGTAAAGAAAACTACGGTTTATTGAATATGTGAAATATAGCTTTTCCTTATTTACAAATGAAGTTGTTTTCAAATTCCGGTGTCAGTCATTAATTTCGTCACTTAAGCAATGAATTTGTCCTGCGCCGAAAAGGGTTAAAGGGAACGCAACTCACTCACAAAAAGAATTCCCAATACCAGGAAAGTAGAACGCCAAAATAGAGTTTATATACTTCTAGAACTTTCAAGGGCCACGCACCAAAATTTTTGTAAAGCAATATTCGCATTACTTAACGAAATTTTTTTTTAATCTTGAGATATAGCGACCAGGACATTATGAAATTTCTGGTGCGAAAACACTAAAAATATCCTAAATACTTTGGTGTGTACAAACCTTGCTAAGAAGAGAGGTTCAGCGTCTTACGCTCTGAATGGTTTTAATACTAACTGTCCTCTAGTTAATTAAAAAATTACATGAAAAATGCTTAAAACCTAATTTTAAAATATTAGCAAAATTAGACTAAAATAAAATCCCCTACACTGTTCAGAAAATTTTGATTAAAGTTAGGACAATGTGATGTTGTTGACAAAAGTAGCATTCCCATGGTTGCGGTGTTTACGAGGGGTGAGACGACTACAATATTTTTAAGCTTCTTCAGGCCAATTTCGAGTAGTGTGACGCTTACGACGGTTCCAATTTTTCTTTAGTTGACATGAACGTAGAAAAGTAACAAAAAAACTTGAGATATCATGATCATATCAAGTATCATGATTTTACAAACACTCATGCACTCATACATAACATTCATGCTCGACCACGTGCATCAATGTGATTTTGAAATAATTTATTGGAAATAATAAATTTAGTAATGATTCAGATTAACTGATTGTTCTTTCTTGTGTGGCAAAAAAGTTTATTTGAAAATCAAACGGTTGATAGAATTAAAACGTATATTACAAATGTCTCAAATGCAATTAAATCGGTGAAATTTCCAAAAGTGTTTTAAATTTGAAATTTTAATTACTTTAGACATTAAAAATAGCCCTTTTAAAGGTTACTTTATTCTGATAATAGCATTATAAACTTGATAGCAATGAGCAATACATTTTAAAATGCATTTCACTGTTTAATTTTTCAACAAAATAATCTTTATATATACAAACATTTTCGCTTTAAAATTTAGTTAAAGTTACTCTCGGGGATTAATCTATTAAATTTGTTTGAGAAAAATTACTGATAAAACTTTGTATGAAATGAAGATACATATTTAGATTTTATCTAAATTTTATACTTGAAATTCATCATTGTACAGTTGTACAGTTTTCAACAATAATTATATTTTTTATGCTTTATAATATTTAAAATAAATAATTCAGTAAAATGCTGGTAATCGTAATTCAGTATAATCCATTTATATATTTAAGTGCATCAAATGTTATTCAACAAATATATATGTTTTATTTCATGGAATAGAAATCTAAAATATATATTATTAAACAACATTTAAATTTTTGGTGTAGACAGATAAAAGTTTGACTAGCAATAACACAAGATTAAATAATTTATGTGTGTAAAATATATTCATATATAATGATTTATGCTTGAATTAACCCTTTAACGGAAAAAGCACTTTTATTGCAAAAATGTTGAAATAAATGAGTGACACCAATAATTGCTAAAAAGTATATTTATAAATAAGAAAATGTGATTTTTCACATGCGCAATAAAATTGATTTTTTTTAAATTAAAATTCCGGTGTCGTTGTTGCATATCGAAATTAAAGTTTTGTGGTTTTGTAGAGAAACCAATGAACATTAAAGGGTTAAAATAACGGTAATGAAGATTTGGACATTTCTTCGACTATTTGCATTCAAAAATAGTGAAAGAAATGGCGAAATGTGTACAGTTAAATTTCATTTATTTAACCCTTAATTACCACGGTAGAATACATTCTAGAAATTCCATAGTTCTGAGTCTCTGAATTCACAATAGAAAATTTAAAATTTAAATTTCTCTTCATCTCTCTTTATACACTATATTGCCATTGATTATTGGACACTTGCGATTTTAGACATTTTACTAAATATCTAGAAAAATACATGAGGAATCATCTCGAAACTCTTAGTGTATAAATATAATAGTATACGTCATACATCTCCGTGAAGAGTTTTTACCGAAACTCCATAGAGGACCGTCAACAAATTAAAAAAGAATGAATATCTTTTGAATAACCCTGTCAAAACTAATGTAGCAAAAGCGCTCAAACTCTAGATTATGATTGAATGCCCTATTGTAATACGCCTTGTTCATTTTAATGCAAATAGCATGGATACTCGCAGAGTAATTAAGGTTTTTATAAAAATGGTCCCAAATTTTTCCAAGTTTTTTCCTTATAATTTTCAGAGTTCTTAATATAAAATAATATTTTTTTTCAGAAAATATGACAAACAACATTGCACACAGTACCCTGTAATCAGAATTTAAAAATAAAGAAACTTGTATACAAAACGAGTTGGTTTACTAAATAATTTTTTACTGCGCATGCGTCAAAGATATCAAAATTTCATTTGCATATTATGTTAGCTAAATGTATAGAGCAACTTTCGTGAAAGTCACAAAATCATAAATTGAAAATTCTGAATATAATCGTCAATTGAATAAGTTGAAAATCCGTTATTTTCAAAATGAAGCAAAGACAAGAGGGGTTGTATCCATATATTCATTGATTAGTGTCAATATAGAATACACAATACGGGATTTTACGACTACTTTTGGATAAAATCCCTCATTTTTTGGCTTCATTTTGGAAACAACGGATTTTGTCCTTTTTCTATAGACGATTACTTTCAGAATTTTCAAGCTATAATTTTGAGACTTTTACAAAAGTTGCTCTATACATTTAGCTAACATAATATGCAAATGAAATTTTGATATCTTTGACGCATGCGCAGTAAAACATTATTTAGTAAACCTACTCATTTTTCATACAATTTTTATTATTTTTTTAATTCTGATTACAGGGTACTGTGTGCAATGTTGTTTGACATATTTTCTGAAAAAAATATTATTTTATATTAAGAACTCTGAAAATTATAAGGGAAAAACTTAGAAAAATTTGGGGCCATTTTTATAAAAACCTTAATTACTCTGCAAGTATGCATGCTATTTGCATAAAAATGAACACAGTGTATTACAATAAGGCATTCAATTATAATCTAGAGTTTGAGCGCTTTTGCTACATTAGTTTGACAGGGTTATTCAAAAGATATTCATTCTTTTTTAATTTGTTGACGGTCCCCTAAGGAGATTCGGTAAAAAATCTTCACGGAGATGTATGAAGTATACTATTATATTTATACACTAAGAGTTTCGAGATGATTCCTCATGTATTTTTCTAGATATTTAGTAAAATGTCTAAAATCGCAAGTGTCCCATAATCAATGGCAATATAGTGTATATGTTCATCTTTATTTCTCTTTATCTACTTCTCTGCAGGATGCATTTTATTAAAAAAGGCAAATATTGCTATTGTGATTTTATGGTGTGAATTTGAATTATTATAAATCAATAATCCGCCGAATTCTAAACACTACTGCGTTGCCAGTTTGGCTTATACTTAATTTAAAATTCCTGATTCACACCAGAAATTCTAAAAGAAGAATATTTACTTGGGATTATCGTGAAACGTTTGTCATTGAATTAAGAAAACAATAAATACTATATAGAATTTCTGGTTTGAATGTAAAATTTCAGAATTAAAAGAATTATAAAAGAGGCCAAATCTGGCAACCCACATTATATGATTAATACTAGAACCGCCATTAGGGGTCAAAATGACCCCTGCTAAATCGATAATAGTCGGTTCAAACCAGAATTTTCTTCTCAAGATATGTTAAATGTAAATAGCGGAAAAATATACTAATTAACCCATTAGTGCCTAGCGTCCCTTTTTAGGGACGCTTCAAAAGGTGCATGTAGCACTGTCTTTGACACCGGTAAAAAAGAACAGCAAACTTTATTTTATTTAATTGAAACATTTTCGTAATTAATGAACTAAACTTAATTCCTTTAAAAATAGTGGTGTCAACCGAATAAAATTTGCGCAAAAGGTGGTGGGCACGAATGGGTTAAACAAGTTAAATAGTTCAAAATTAAAATTCTGGCGAGTAACACTTTCTATAAAACACGAGTGAAATATCCGGCTGTTTTAGTGTTAAATAAGGCGAAGATGTCCAATTGGAAATACCGTTATTTCTAGCGTAAATTTTGCGGGTCGAACAATAATTTCTTGGCCCAGAATTTTTTAAAAATATAATTTAACTTTCTCAGATCACGGTAAATACTTGGCTTCTATTACTAAATATCACTTCTGGCTCTAAACAGAATTGTTTGACCAGCGGATTATACGTCGGAATTAACGGTAGTCGTATAATGTTCTCCATTAGCACGCAGTTCTTTTACGCCTGATTTAGATAAACAAATAAAACAGAAAAACAATCAATTGTGTATACAAGCGAATATTAAGTATATCCGCGTTATCAGTATGTCTTTTCTTATTATATCCATAATGTTTTATAAGAAAAATGTTTTAGAAGAACGCCAATGTCATAAGGACAATTGACATCACTTTTGTGAAAAATACTTTTCGACCTTTTTAATGAAAGAAATTTTGTGATTAAATAAAGCGAAAAAAATGTTCAGAGAATGTGGTGGCAGTTGGCCTTCTGGTTCACGGTACCTATTCTACAACTTTACAATTGAAGTCTTTGTCCTACTTTTTCTACTTTTACTATTTTGAACCTATTTAATTCTTAATACTTCTGATTAAGTAATAAGCGTAACATTTTGGCAACATTATTAAAGCCGATGATTTTGCTATATATCATAGGTTAGACAATACACATAATAAAACTTCAAGCAAGCTTCAGTGGCAGTGGAAAGGGGGTGGGGCTTCCATCGTTACATCGCACAGCAAGTTTCAGTGTGAAATGAATAACAACTCAATTACTGATGTTACCTAGACTCCGAGATATCATTATTAATCAGGTTTGTATTAATTTCATATTGCAGAAAGATGTGTGGCGTTATTATGGCAAAATACAACTGCATAGAAGTTTCTTTATTTTTTCCAGCTAATCTGTCATTTATACTAAAATCAGTCACGGTACAGTTGGTTGACGAAATGTGATGCTACGTACAATAATAGAATATTATATTTAACCCCTTAACTGCGGAAGCTTTAAAAAAGGAATATGCAACTTTTTTTGCTAAAAAAAAAATTGCCATCATAAATTTTGGTAAAAAATCTTACCTTTATTCAATGGTAAAAGTTTCTTTTTGTCAATAAAGCAAAAATTTAACTCAAAAAAGTGGTTGTTCGATAGTTAATTTCAGAAATATGCATTTATTTGATCGAGACATATATATACGCCCGGGGTAGTTAAGGGATTAACCTTTTGCACTCGACAGATGACACTCACTCACTACCGGTGTTGTCAGGTGACCCTCGTAAGTCCGAACACTAAATACTTTGGACACTGCTAGTATCTTACAGTTTATTTCGACATCTTTTAGTAGAGATTATTCGGCCCTTAGATAAGGCGAAGAAGATTAATTTAAAATACTAGTGTCCGGAGCATTTTGAGCAACCATTTTTCGGGACACTAGTGGTCAGTGATAACCACCATCTAGAGAGCAAAGGGTTAGAAAAGGCGTTAGTGTTTAGCTAAATCTTACTATATTGCCGATGAGAAGGCAACCTTGTCTAGTTCAGTGCCATCACCTGAAACCATTACACTCAATTTTATTGTTTTTAGCTGATGTTATAATTTGCTATAAAGACAATCAATACACGAAATGTGGAAGAATGTATATACTTTATAAGCATAATTATTAAAAAAAATATGAAATTTATGAGGGGGCGTACATTTTTACTCCATTTTTTAAACTATTTTATAATATTTTAATTAACCTCAGTCAAATATTACAAATCAGTGGCGTAATCAGGATGGTTACCCAAATCGTCTCAATACCGGTAATTTTTTTAATTTCTGTTCGCCTTATCTAATCAGAATATTTTCTACTATGAATCAAGGTGAAAAAAAACCTACAATATTACTGTTTTGGGGCACCCACCCTGGTTACGCCCCTGCAAATACACTGAATAAAGGAACTGCTTTCAAATTCTGTACCGTAATTTCCGCATATTATCCGCGGATCAAACAATCATTTCTCGACCAAGATTTTTTTAAAAAAGAAATGTAACTTATTAGATTGCCGTAAGTATTTGTTTTCAATCCCTAAATAAAATTTCTAGGTCCAAAAAAGAATTGTTTGATTCGCGGATTATATGCCGAAAATTACGGTAATTTATAAATTAAATACAAATTTGCATACCTGGAATTAATCATTAGGAATGGACTCTTTACCAGACACATCAGAAATTTCAATGAGTGTAAAAACGTTTTTTACAAATGTACTTAAATTTGCCTATGGCAATGAAGAATTTTGTAAGTTGTGAAACTGAAAATATGAAAAACATACTCATTTTTCTATTCTCTTAAAACAACTGATAACTATTCGATCACAAAAGCGTGGATATTCGCTTCCTGGGGATTTTTCAAGGTTGTTCTTAATCTTTCATTCATAAACCTAGTCATACTCAAGCTTAGCTGAATGAGTGGGATTAACCGATCCACTAAAAATAATCTTAAAATTATGTGATAAAATCTTCACTTTCGTTAGAAATTTTACAGAAATATGAAGAAATTTAGCAGATTTAGCTTTGCCTTACAAATATCTGCAGAATTTTTAAAGATATTCCTTATAATATCAGCAGAATGGCCGTACTGCCAACAGATTTTGAATAAAATTTTAGGCCAATTAAGTACAGATTTTCTACAATGTTTTTTATTAATGCGTGAAGCACGATTTCAATACTTTCTCTTAACCCCTTCGCGACGGGAGCCTTTTACGAAATTTTTAATGTTGGGTCACCAGTTTTAAAAAACAGAAATTTGTGGCTTATTAAATTGAGAAAATGGTGCGATTAAGTAAGGCAAAATTTACGGTATATTTTAACTGGTGGCGATAAACACGGATTCTTAAGCCAATTTGCGGTACGTATACGTGTCGTTCGTCCCCAAGGGATTAAGGTGCCTGCCTACCTTCAGAAGGGATTTTTTTTAATATTTGTAAAATTGCCTACTTCTGTGCATTATATTATAGAATATAACTAAAAATTATGAATAATATGTAAAAAATATTTATATTATTAAATATTTTGATTTTTAGGCTCAAAACATACATAAAAATTGCTATAAAATGGCACTTTTGCAAAACACTATAATTCAAGTTTAAAAGAAGATATTTTTATTCTGTAAATTTTATTATGATTAATGAAACTTTCTTAAGCTACTGAATCATTTTCATAACTATAACTATGTTAGTTAAAAAATTATAGAAGTTGAAGTTTTCAAACACAGAAAAATCAAGAAAATATATGACAATTCATAACTTGTATCAACTAAAATATGAAAAATAGTTAACTATCATAATAGTAGAGGCACAAAACCTAAATAAACTCCTTAAGAGTATTTTTGCAAAGTTTCATAATGTTACAATCACGATTTTTCGAGTTATGATGTTTTGCGATAAAGCAAAATGTGCAAAATCTCATTTTGAGAAAAAGCACAAAATATAATTAAAAACCAGATTTTATCTATTAAATGAAAATTTAATTTTAAAAAGCTCCTGATTTATAAAGTTCACCATCTGTGTTATTTACAACAGTTATCCTTTTTTCCTTGGTGGCTTTCAAAATGTTTCTACGCGTATGGGTAACAACGGTTGTGTATGACGCTTCGAATCACCAATTCGAACGTTATCCAGCTGTTGATAACCTGTCAAGGTGAAATAGCTTGGATTATTAATGTTCAGATCAGTTAAAACTTTTAAGCAACCTTGATAACCTTCATTGACTTGTATCACTGCATCATATACCCCCAATTTCACAATTTTCAAACACACGAAAACACCTTTTGGCACTCTTTGCCATATTACACCGTTAAAACACTCATTGGCATTTTGAGTTGTGCCATGGAGGCATTTCTTTAACAACTCTCTGGAACAGAGCTCTAAATAAACTGGCCTTATAATATTCAGAATATCATTAGGTAAACTAGGATATTTTTCTTTTACACGTGAAATACTTTCCACTAGAGCTCGCTGATAATAACACCAACTGTCTTTGCCAATAGGGAAATGCCCATGCATTGATTTTTTTGGAATTTGACGCACAATGAAACAAAGCCGCTATCGCATTTTGCTGCATTCTTTGTAAATTACCTACATTGGACCGAATAGCAATTCCATAATAGTTTTGGAGCCTGTCTATAAACACATCTGTTAACACTAGAACCGCCATTAAGAGTCAAAATGATCCCTACCAGAATGATAATAGTCGATTCCAACTAGAATTTTCTTCATATGATATGTTAAATATATTCAGCACAAAAAAAAATAGACCAATTAAATAAGTTAAATAGTTTAAAATTAAAATTCTGGCGTGAAACAAGTTTTATAAAACTTTAGTAAAATACCCGGCTGTTTTAGTGTTAATTTACCTTTGCCCGAGAGACCTTTAGTTTTAGTTTTCAGTTTTCTCAAACGTGAACCTACATGTTTTTGGATATGTCCAATACACTCCAATTTCGTGACACTATTATCACCATAAGTATTCCGCACACACATAAAACCTTTTGAGTCTCCGTCACCATAATATTTCGTATACTTCAATTTTCATTTATCCACAGACCTCTGAAAAATCCTCGATGCACCCACAGTTTCCATCTTTCCTGCTGGACCCTCAAAATTACAATGGCAGACATGATCAGCTTTCAGTGACTCAAACTTCGTGTCCTTTGGAAATTTTTGTAGCTGTTTACAAGTACGACAATATGACGACATGATTTCTAAGTCTAAAACTTTCCCAGTTTTAGCTGAAATAGCAGCAAGGCAACCATTCAAAAATACATGTCCTCTGCGCTGCCATGTTCCATCCACAGAAACACCACATTAATCACTTTTAGTTTTCAAAATAACTTCCCCAGCTGCTTTTGCCATAGAATCTTCAGCTACATCTGCTACAACTTTAAAATTTTCTGAAGTATCGCAATGAAAAAAACTTGCAAATTAAATCGAAAAAACTAAAAGCAATCATTGTACAGATCGACCTCATCTGTTCAATGTAAAGAAAATCATGTAAAAATATTGAAATACAAATAAGAGATCTCTATAAATTTGTTCCATAGAATTAGCATTAGTGAACGGGTCTTTTCGCTTCATTGAAGTAACCCCATAAACTTAAAACTGAAGCAAACAGCGTTAAATTCAGACACTTTTAACCGGGAAGGACTTCAGGGGCTCCGGGGGGGGGGAGCATTGTGGAACTCCAGAGGAAAAATTGTACTTTTTGACATTTGAAAACGCAAAATTTCAATTTTTCCGGGAGTGACATTTCATTCTCCAAGGGAGGGGGGGGGGTAAAATGTCCCTCCCGGGCCACCCCTTGAATTCAACACTGGAAGCAAATAATTATGACAATAAAAGAATTATCGAGCAAGCCTATGAAGTTTACTACAGAATAATAACTAAGAATCGCAACAACTGCTTTTAGCTTCTCTGTGTTACAATCGATTGTAAAGCATCTCGATTGTAGTTTCTTGGAAATAATCGATGATTTATCGATTGTGATTTTTTAGGATGACGATTTTTCTCGATTGTTGAATTTTTGAGAATCGCCCATCACTAGTATTTACTGCAACACTGTTCCAACACTGTTATTCAGATTGTTTTTCGTAAATTGATTACCATAAAACTGGAGTTTTCATTTTCTAGCTATGCTTTTTTCCATTTCAAAAAAAAAAAAAAAAATGAATAAAGACTTCAAACAAGAATTTTAAATTTTGTGAGCTCTTGTAACAAAAAAACTGCGAACACAGTATCCTAACTTTGATGCCAGATATCCGAGTAAAATTTCATGTTGCCACATGTATTTAACACATTTTAAATATTTCAAAGTTTTTAATTGTCATTTTTAAATTCATTTTATATGTAGTGACAAATTTTGATGCTTATATGGAGGCTAGTTCCATGGGTTTTGTAGTGTAAGTCACATTACCTTATAATTGCTATGCTTGTTTGGCACCGTTAATTTCGAAAAGTCTGCTTGGCCTTATTCAATTAATGAGAATGTGCCGATAAATGAATCACATTTTTTCGTACTAAAATACTGGTAGCCAAAAATCGTAGCCTGTGACTTACACTACAAGTACGCATGGAAATAGCCATGGAGTAAAACATTAATGTAAACAAACATTTACAGTCACTTCCGGTAGCGGAGTGCTACTTCCGGTTTTAAAAACTTGCGACTGACTAATATTAAAATGCCTGTAACTCGAGTTCTAAACAAGATAGAAACACAATTCACACTGATTTAGAAAGCTGAAATATCAGGTTTAATATTAAACGAAATATAGAAAATAGGATTTTTGACCGAAAATTGCTTTTTAAAGGAAGGCAGGTACCTTAATGACTAGAAATAGTGGTATTGAAAAAACATTGTTGTTACAGAATGCTTATCTTCAAAGGAAAAGGAATTAACCAGTATAATTCATAATGTATATTTTTTAAATTAACTTTGTTGCCCTAATGAGAATTAAAAGTGTGTAAAATTGAATTTTTTATAATTTTTTTGGCAACGGTGGCGTTAAGGATAAAATCTAAACATTCATGGAAGAAAAATATCGCCGTTTCTATACCAAAAAAATTTTTTTCAATTAGAAGTATATAGCCATTAGTTGCTAAGAGATGACATAAAGAATGTTTTAATTCCGAAAATTTTGCCATGTATTTAAAAGGGAGTTCTTTAACCAGTAACATTTTTTACACTGCTATCTTCAAACAATAACCTTGGTAAAATATTTCATTTGATAATGTTACATAAATCTAGTACAAAGACTATTGCCGCGGAACAGAGGAATTGAAATGTTGCCCGATGGGACCAGGGTCATTTTTAACCCATTCGTGCCCAGCATCTTTTGCGTAAATTTTATTTGGTTGGCAGCACTATTTTTAGAAGATTTAAGTTTAGTTCATTAATCACGAAAATGCATCATTTAAATAAAATAATTATCGCTTTTCTATTTTACCGGTGTCAAAAACAGTACTGAATGCACCTTTTGAAGCGTCCCTAAAAAGGGACGCTAGGCACTAATGGGTTAAGGTGGCAAGGGTTTTGTATTAACTAGTATCAATGATGTACAAGAAGCTATCCTCTTGATTTTTCTTTTTCCGAATAGTTATATTTGTTATTCTCACAACAGGGTTGAGAGCGCTCCAACCGAAATGACCGATTACTACCACTAAATTTTATGAAAATTTCTGGCATTATTTAATGATAAAATTTCTGAGAAGTTATAAACCAAAGTATACTTTTAAAATTTATTGGTAGTAATTGGTCATTTTGGTCGGAACACTTTCATGCGTGTCACAAGTAAATTACTAGAGAGCATGGCAATGAATTTAGATATTGATAGTTCATTTGATTTGTTTAACCTTCCGTCTACCAGACGGGTCCATTGGACCCGACAGCAATATTTCTGGTGTCAATGGTAAAATGAGAAATTGTCGATTGACACCGGAATTTATAAAGGACTTGTCTAGATATTACGAATTCCTTAATTTAAGCTTTCATTGTAAAAGCAAAATTATATTAAAATATTACTGGTGCCGTTTGCAAGTTTGGAATTAAAATTAGGTGTTGCCGTAGATAAATGGGTGTTTTGTCTGGTAGACGGAAGGTTAATTGAATTTGTTATGTGATGCTTCGAATATCTGTTATTAAGTTTTAATAATGACAGTTGGCCATGTGAAAGTTCAAATCTTTTTCATTGAAATGTATTTTCCGGTGTAGAAATAAGTATTGTTTATCTTTGCTTGTGGTTCTTCCACTGCCATAGATGGTGATAACTACTATATGATTACATTATTACTGTTATGATAGATCTTGTAACTGCAGATAAATTGTTGGTACGCTATTTCACAAGCAAGTTTTCGCACGTTATGAGGTCTTCGTCTAATTTCATTCAACCTGTATTGAAATGAATTAGAGTTTTTGTTTATTGTGTTAAAATGCTGTTATAAAAGTTGTCATGTGACTTCAGCTCTACCTTATTTATAAAATCTAAAATTCCTTCTGCAACATGTCATTGCTACCAACTTCTGTATCAACTGCTTGTATCATAAAAATTTAATAGAATATTTTATCTTCTTTAATAACCTATTCTTAATTTAGCCTTCTTAATCTGCGAATTAAATAAGGAAAAAATTTCTACTTTTTTTTTCTTTTGGCACAAAAAAGCGTAAGATGTCTGCAGCTATTTCAGATTATGATCCGGGCATTTTATACTGTTCTTTTACTAGGTTTTAAATTTGAAATCGTAAGAAAATTTAACTCTTTAATAAATTATGATGTTTTTAATCACCTAATAGTAGTATTATACATGTGCTTTACTCTGCTCTGGTCCCGGTATATCTTGCTTGAACCAAACCCTGTTACAATTCAATTTTAAACTGGAATTTTTTAAAACTTCATTTAGATTGTACGAAGTTTTTTTATGGTTATAAAACTCTTGAACTTTGAAAAATAAAGCATTGGAGTTATAGAACTACTTTAACATCATGTAAAATCAAAAGAACACCTCTTGGCTTCTATTTGGAAAATATCAGCATGAGCTGAAAGTCGCAATTAGTGCGAAAGACGAATTAACGGCTAACAATATCATTATAGTTTTTGAATCAGGGATAAATTTTCAGTAAGAATAATTATGTTTCCTTCTTGACTAACAAACGTCATAAATCTTCAATCTTTGAAAAACTGTCAGTTCGTATCAGTTAAATTAATCCCTATTCTCAAGTATGTATTTGTCAAAGATGGTTGCATTGATAAAGATCAAATTTACGTGACCCCTACAGTCTGCTGTTTTAAAATCCCAGAAAGGAAATAGACATTTTTTCAATGCATTTTGATATCAGTTAACCCTTTGAGCTGTGGCGGAAAAATTTCATAAAATTCTAACTGTCACATTGGCACCAGTATTTTGCAAAGAAAAAAATCCCTTATCGATGTACACGAACGAAATGCATTGAACCTTTTCAAATGAATTTGGTCTAATATTCGGTGCCGTTGTGACATTTCGGAATGAACATTAAGTGGTAAAAAATTCAACCATTAGAGCTCAAAGGGTTAAGGAAGAAGACTTTGCAATGTGCGAAGTATTTTTACTTTATCCGCACCCTCAAGAAAATCAATGAGCCAAAAGTCGATTATAAGGGTATCATCAATGCATGGATGTGTGAGAACTATAAGTAAACACTAATTCTACCGATTTCTTTGACAGGAACTGTTTTTCAATAAACGAAATTTTGAACTACGCCCCGATCTCCTGCCATTATGTAAACTCAATCGCACATACGTGAAGTATCAATTAACTAAATAGGAGAAATCGAATGAGCTATAAAAAGTTGAATTTCCTGCCAGGGAAATATTAGAGTTAAATTTATTTGTCAGTGGCGTAACTAGAACAAGGATTCCGAATTTATGTGGGCAAAGTAGGCAATCAGAGATATTTCTACCACTAATATTAGAAAGATTTTTAGCTTTTATAATTATTCTGATTTCTTAAGACATAAATTAAATTTTTAAATTTGTGGTTGAAGTTTTTGTCCCAATCACCCCTGTTAAGTCAGTGCATATGTACCAGGGTGGAATAATGATTGGGTTGAATGAATGATTTTACTATTTGAATGAATCATTCGCGAATACGCAAAATCATAGCTGTCGGCATTTGTTCATTAAAATTCTTTTTCTACGTGAAATTTTGAATCGAAAATTAAATTTCTTATTTTAATTGCATTTATTTTAATAACTCCATAAATATGAAAAACTATTTTTGTTTTAAAAATTTCTTGGGATTGAAAATTTTACGAAGGCTTGAAACTATGATTTTATATCTATTATTTTCTAGGGTTTCGTTCATTTGACGAAGCTCTATTCGACTCTATCCTCTGTCTGTCTATACGTCACAGAGATATTTTTGTCTTTTAAACATTTAAATATCGTTTTTCACAAGTTAATTTAAGAAAAATCTTAAATATTCTGCAAAACAAGCATACATATCGATTTAATTATCTAATTTAATAACACATTTACATAACTCAGGTAAATATCATACAAATCCGAAATTCATTTCCAAAAGTTAATAAAATTATTCGGGAAATTTAGGTTCTGTATTGATTTGTATTGGGAAATAAGAAAGTTAAAAAAATCTGATTTTTCCAAACACCCATTCATCACTGAAATTTTGCTATACCCAATCCCCTCAAATAAATAATATTAAAAAAACTCGCTTATCATTTATTTGGATTTAATCGGTCTTTTCCAAAATTTGAGAAATTGACGAGTTGAACTTGTATTTTATGCACTAAACAAAACAGTGACCTCAAAATATAATCACAGCATGTTCTAAATTATTTCATACTGACTTTAAAGCCGTTTACACACGTGTATTATGCTACATTTTTGGAAGAAGTAAACTACGTGCTTCTGTTTGATTTAAGATTTTCTTTATGAAAATAAATATAAGAATGATAAATATATGTGAAAGAGTGGGTTAACTTGTCTCAGGAAAAATAAATTGCTTAGAATAAAATTTCTTCTATAATTCAAAACACAGATTTAGGAAAATTTGTAAACTGAATAATTTACATAAATCACATTAGAAGAGTTGCCAAGTCTCCGGTTTTGTACACCAGTATTATTTTAGGGAAAATGCTTTTCTTTTTAATCGGTCAAATGTTCCAATTAAATAAGAGAAAATTTTCTGTATTAAAATACTGGTATACTTTAAAGCCGGAAATTTGACGGCTCTGCGGCAATTAGAATTTTGGTTCAATTCATTAATTACTAAACTAATCAATATTTTTTAAAAAACTTTCAATTAATGGCTCTTTTTTCATGCCTTTTACAGAGTTTTTAATCTTTTCTCACGGGTTTTGGAAACAGAAATTTTTGCCTAATTGAATCAGAAAAATGCTCGGATTAAACTAGTCGTTGGGGGCCACCATAATACTTACCCAACATGGATATGTATAATATAATTTATGAAAATAAAACATGTGAAAACTATTTATAAAATGCATTGCGACTCCAAAACAAAATTTAAACGTATATATTAAAATATTTTTAATGCACATAGTATTGCTCAAATAATGAATTACTGATGAGTCAATTTCGACAAATTATAGAAAACGTCAAACTGCTCAAGTAGTACCGATAAACGTTAAAGAAACATCCTTATAACTCTAAATCCTTATAATCATATTAACTAACAGTTTACTGCTTCGGATTAAGCGTCTCATTTCCAATTAAAATATATCTTTTAATTGAAATTTAAGAAAATACAGGGTCATGAAATATTAAAGAATGTGAAAAACAGGATTACAAACATCTAGGCAACTAATAATCCAACTTCGTTCTTTATGCAAAATTTGTATTATTTTATTGCCTTTTACGTCCACTCTTTTTAAACATATAGAAATTTTTTATATACATTTCATCAGAACAAATTTTTCGAGAGTCTGAAAAATAATATATAATCGATGTAAAATCGAGGTTATTGATATTAAAAAAGGTTCGTCTCATTCTTACATACTAAGAACATACAAAATTTCAAGTCTCTATCTCAATTTGTTCATGAGATAGTGCGTTTACATACACACAGACAGACGGACGGCAAATTTTTTTTTTCTAAAAATATGTTCTTCGGAATCTTCAGTAACAGAAATGTGTAAATCCGCCAAAAAATGTTTGAATTTCGAATCGATTGCAAGACTTACCCTATAATACGTATGATGGGTAAGTAATAATGCAAATTTTACAAAGTAAGTTTACATAGCTGCCACCTTTTACGCATTTTTCTACCACTAAAATTGTACATAGATTTTCCATTTGCTTAATCGTAAGATTTCGCCATCAAATAAGACAATATTTACTATAAAATTTTTGTGATAGTAAAAGTTGGCAGCTATGAGTTTACTGTTGACACTAATAAATCATGATTGGAATAAGAATGGCCGTACGCAAATAAACAAACACTCAACGTCGCAGCGCTTCACGCCAACATTCGTAGCCAAGCGCTTTGGGGGGGGGGAACTTCGAAGAGCATGCAAGTCCGAAGATGCTTCGACTTTTCATATTTCATCCATTTGACCGCTTATGTTTTATTCATGGAATATTTGTAAGAACAGGAGTGCGAATTAAAAAATGCTTATCTCACCTTTTGAAAAATTTTACATGCATTCAAAAGCATTTTCTTTAAAAAAGAAAAATTCTTTTACGTAACTATTTTGTATCCAAAATATTCAAGTTAATTGGATATAAGTATTTGCACATGTAAACTTCAAACAACGGTACTAGAATAGAATATAGCATACACGTTGCACGTCGAACTTCATTTTTTCACCAAAGCGCTTGGCTAGAGGGGTTGGCGTGAAGCGCGGAGCTGGGACGTTGAGTGTTTGTTTATTTGCTGCCCGCAAGTGGTACGAGAAAATCATGATTGGCAAAAACATCTTGCTCATACGCTGTATGGTCAAATCAGGGAAACGGTTGAAAAACATTTAAGGCGCATGAACATTCTGTGTATATTTTTGTGTGTTAAAAAGAACATTTAAATTACGCCAATGCTGCCGTTGATCAATTAACACTAGTGACCTCAAAATATAGTCAAACTAGACTCTAAATTACTTCGTTCTGCCCTTAAGGCCATTGACACACGTGCATTATCTGGCAAAAACACCTTGCTCGTACGTTATATGGGCAAATCAGGGGAGCTCTTGAAAAACATTTAAGGCGCATGAAAATTCTGTGTACCGTAATTTCGGGTGTATAAGCCGCAGATCAAACAATTCTTTTTCGACCCAGAATTTTTTAAGAAACAAATATAACTAGTTAGATCGCCGTAAATATTTGTCTTCAATCATTAAATAAAATTTCTGGGTCCAAAAAGAATTGTTTGATCCGCGGCTTATACACCCGAAATTACGGTATATTCTTGTTTTTTAAAAAGAACATTTAAATTACGCCAATGCTGCCGTTGATCAGTTAACACTAGTGACCTCAAAATATACTCAAACTAGACTCTAAATTACTTCGTTCTGCCCTTAAGGCCATTGACACACGTGCATTATCTGGCAAAAACACCTTGCTCGTACGTTATATGGGCAAATCAGGGGAGCTCTTGAAAAACATTTAAGGCGCATGAAAATTCTGTGTATATTCTTGTGTGTTAAAAAGAACATTTAAATTACGCCAATGCTGCCGTTGATCAGTTAACACTAGTGACCTCAAAATATAGTCAAACTAGACTCTAAATTACTTCGTTCTGCCCTTAAGGCCATTGACACACGTGCATTATCAGGCAATTCTCTTGGAAGAAGTACCTACTTGCTTCTGTTTCATTTAATTATTTCTGTGGAAGTAAATATAAGAAAGATAAATAAAAAAAGAAAGAGTGTCTTATATTATCTCAAAATAAATAAAATGCTTAGAATAAAAATTCTTCATTATCGCAAAAAGTAGATATTTAAAGATTTGTAAACCGATTTTTTTACATAAATTGCAATACTTAGGATTTTTGTTTAAATCCACAAAAAAAAAAAAAAATCAAGTCCTTTCTTCAGCTTTATTGCCTTAATCCTCTAATGCTCATGGTAGGATATGTTATGCTACAACCAGTGTTATAAATTTAGTATACTGCAAATTTACACGATAAATTTTAAATAAAAATAATTGCCTTATTTTACTACAGATATTTTTCCATTTAATAAAGCTAAATTTATTATTGAAATATTCTGGTATGAATTCAGATTCTCTCAATTACGGAATTTCCAAAACATACTCTACAATGCGAACTAGAGGCTTAAAATGAACATTAAAACTACTCCGACGCTGTCCTTGATCAATTAACAATGGTGACGTTAAAGTATAGTCATAGCAGATTCTGAATTATTTCATTCTACGTTTAAAGCCGTTATCCCATGTGTTAACATGCTATTGTGTTAGAAGTAGCTACGTGTTTCTGTTTGATTTAATATTTTTAGTGAAAATAAATGTAAGAAACTTAAATAAAGATCAAAGAGTGTCTTATATTGTCTCAGGAGAAATTAAGTTAAGAACTTAATAATAATTCTTCATTAAAGAATAAAAATTATTCTATAATGAAGAACACAGATTATGGAAAATCTTTTAAACTGAATTCTTTACATAAATAGCTGTTCTTAGGATTTTTGATAAATAGCTTTAAAAACATGGAAGACGCAAGAAAAGCTCTTTTTTTATCTTTGTTGACTTAAAAGGTACATTAAAGTTAATCAGATAATGCCTTTGTTCAATTAAAAATAGTGACCTCAAAATGTAATCATAACAGGCTCTGATTTATTTCATTCGCACTTTAAAGCTGTTGACACACGTGTATTATAATACTTCTTGGAACAAGTATCGATGTGCTTCTGTTAATTTAATATATTTTTATTTTGTTTTATCTTTACAAAAATAAAGTATTGGATTCGTGAAATTTTTTGAAATCCAGATTTCGACGAATTTACACGTTTTAGGAACCAAAGAACCCTAAAAACATGTTTTTTTTCAAAATATCTGTCTGTGAATCTGTGAGTCTGTGTGTCTGTATGTGACAAAAAATTTTGGGAGCATTCTATCTCAAGAACTAATGCACGGAATTTCACAAACTTTACAATTTGTTACACAATGATATAAAATGTATCTGATTTGTTTTTGGTGCATATCGCTCAAGAAGTGGTGTTGCTACGCTGCATTATTCACAATATTTCAATAGCTCTATCTCAAGAACTAATGCACAGAATTTCACAAAACTTTATTTTCTGGGAGACCTTGCTATAAACTAGATCTTATTAGTTCTTGGCGTATATCCCTTTACAAGCAGCGCTGCTATGCTGCATTATCTACGATTTCTATAACAGCTATTTCTCAAGAACTAAAACATGGATTTTCATAAAACTTTATATTATTTAGTACTAATAGTACTATAGTTATTTAGTATGGTGCTAATTACGTTTTGGAGCAAATCGCTCAACAGGTGGAGCTGCACTGGTGCATTATTCCTGATTATCGCAATATCTCTATTTCAAGAACTAATGCACGAAATTTTCTAAAACTTCACATACAGTTAATCTCTGATATAGATTAGTGTTGTTTATTTTTTGTTGTAAATTGCCCGATGACACTGCTATGCCGCATTTTTCACGATTTCGTAATAAATGTATCTCAAGAACTAATGCATGGATTTTCATCAAACTTCAGATTCAGTTAATACCTGATAAAAAAATTGATTCTGATTAGTTTCCAGTGTATATCATCCAATATGTGGCGATGATATGCAGATTTTTTTCTTTAGATTTTCAAAAACTAATGCATCAAACCTCAGATCAGTTATAAGTTGACATAAGTTGTTTCTGATTAGATTTTGGTTTAAACCGACTAACCGGTGCGCTGCTGTGCTGCATTATTCAGGCAATATTAACATGCATAAGATACAAGAAAGTTTTGGGATTGCCACATCTGACTAGTTTTAAATAAATGTAAGAAAGATGAAAGAGTGTCTTTTGCTATCTTAGGAGAAATGATTTGCTTAAAACAAAAATTCTTCTATTATGCAGAACATAGGTTTAGGAAAATTTGTAAATTGACTGATTTGCAAAAATCACATTAATTAGGATTTTCTTTAACCCCTTGGGGATGAGAGATACGTATACGTGCCGCAAAAAGGCTTAAGATCACTTGCTTATACCCACCAGTAAAATTTTGCTGCAAAACTTGCCCTATTTAATCGGATCATTTTCTCGATTTAAAAAGGCCCAAATTTCTGTTTTTTGAAACCCGAGACAAACCATTAGAAATTTCGTAAACGGTTCCCATCGCGAAGGGGTGAAACACATTAACCCTTTGAGGGGCAGGGCAAATTCATTGTTTAAGTGTTGAAATTAATGACTGACACCGGAATTTGAAAACAACTTTATTTTTAAATAAGAAAACGCTATATTTCACGCATTCAATAAACCGTAATTTTTTTAAAGAAAATTCCGGTGCCAGTGTGACGTTTGGGAATTAAAATTACGTGGTATTTCTATGAAACCACCGCCCCTCAAGGGGTTATCCTTCCTACCCTGTTGAAATTTTACTCAATCTTGATTAAAAACATTTCACAACAGAATTGTTATTTAAAACATTTTAATATATTTAATTGGCTTATTTCTTTGGATCTGTTATTTAACTTTCTTTATGAAAAATGTTCTGGTGCGAATCGTATAAAACAAATTATAGCTATGGGTCGATTAGACCCATTCAGGGTAGGAAGGTTAAAAAACATGCAAGATACAACAAAGTCAACTGTTTATCTTTATTGTCTTAATCCTCTTAAGCCATGGCTCTCAAATGGTCCGGTAACTAAATACTAATATCCTTCAACAGAAAATTTTATGGTACTATACGTATCATGGTACCATGTTTCTACAGGTTTTGTGCTAGAACTAATTTTCGAGGGTAGTTTCTGTACAATTTGAAAGAAAATCCAAAAAGAAATTTTCCTAAGAAGATATTGGTATTCTATTTGCGGATTATTTGGAAGCCCTGTGTTATGCCCATGGTAAAATATATATTACTTATAGTGTTTGGAATTTACAGGGCTGTCTCAGTTACTATTACTATTTTTTGTTCACAACGCTATTTTTAAAAAATATGTTTTGTAGAATATTTCGTTTACCCATGTCGTCAAAACGTATGTAAAATGTCTTTGTTTTGAAAACGTTGCATAAAAATGAATAAGAAAATATTCTACTTTCTTATAGGGAAATAGTGGCGGCCTTGTATTTACTGATTTTTTTAATGCAGAGATTCCAAATTTACACCATGAATTTAAAATAGCAATAAATGCTCTATTTGAAAACAGACATTCTGCATTAAAATAAATTGAAATTTATGATTGATTTTTTTTTCTGTTCAGTTAGTAATTCAGATTCTCTGAATTACATAATTTGTTGAAAGTATTCTACCATAGGAATTAGAGGGATAAGAAGAACATTAAAATAACGCCGATGCTGCTCTTTCAATTAACAATAGTGACCATAAAATTAAGTCGTAGCAGATCCTAACATATTTAATTGAGTCTTTAACCCCTTCGCGACGGGAGCGTTTTACGAAATTTTTAATGTTTTCTCACCGGTTTTTAAAAACAAAAATTCCTACCTTACTAAATTGAGAACATGCTCCAATTAAATAAGCAAATTTTACATGTGGGGATAAGCACGAATTCTTTAGCCTTTTTGCGGCACGTATACGTGTCATTCGTCCCCAAGGGGTTAAAGCCGTTAACGCATGTGAACTAAAAGTAGACGGTAAGTGTTAAAGTAGAGGGTATCAGGGATGTAGTGGAAGGTATACGCTGTATTCCTTCTGGATTTTTTAATGAAGCTCAGGCTACTCTCTGTTTCTCAAATAAAACTTTGCTTTATACCCTGTTTATGATCTTTCATAAAGTTAGCGTACACCCTTTGCTTTTTTGCTACTATAACACTGAACGGTATGACTCGCCAATGACACTGAAGAGGTAAACGATAGCGTAAAAAACGCATACTAATATGTTATAATCAAATATATAGATAGAGACATCAAATATATGTGATAGAGACATTCTTTCAGTACTGAGTAAATCCTATGAGATGATTTCTATTTATTATTTCCTTCTTTTATTTTAAAATAAATTAAAATAGGTTTTACAATATCGTAGAAATTGTTTATATTTCTCTTAAAAAATCATTTATAACCCCCGTAGCATGCATAGTCACAGTGACGTCACAATGACGTCATTGTGAGTCACTTTGGTCACATCACATCTGTGACCAAAATGCCATCACTCAATGACGTCTCATTGTGACTAAGATGTGACTTTTTTAAAAATCTTTAGAAAATTTACTAAAATTCTTCAAAACGTGTTATTTACTTTAAAAAACATGTTTCTTGCAATTTAAATATCGTCGCTTTTGTCACAGTTCCGTCACAATGTTAATGTCAAAGTAGTCACAAATGACACATTTTTCACAAATTTGTCACGTTGTAACCTCTTTGTGAAGTGGCCACAAACGAGCTCTAAAACGGCCATAACAACTTCACATTTTAGTCACTGTGACTTCACAAGGACGCCAGTGACGTCAGTGACGTCACCATGCCTTACGGGAACAATCCATTTTTCATTATCCAGGCCCCGTACACCTCACAGAATTTCAAGGATTATAGTAGTAGAATTACAGATTAGAAATTTTAGAATTCGATTAGGATATTTTATTTTTTATAAGAAATTAAATAAGTATCACATATTAGATAAATATTAATAAAAAAAATCTAGTTTTAAACAGCTTTGACTGGACCTCAGATTATACCCCGAAAGTTACGATAATAAGTTTCTGAATATTTAAACTGTGTTCAATCAGTTATAATTACAACAGGGATACACAGTCACTAATATTTCTATGAGGTAATTTGCACCCTATTTAGCCATGGAGTTTCAAACGATGCATGGAGTCTATATTACGTTTAACTGCAGAAACTCAATATCTAAATTGAACAAAAAATACTATTTTTTTAATTTGCGATTGCTATGTAACTTTGTAGTTAAAAAACTTTGAATTCACTTGAGAGCTTGGATATTTAAGAACTATCTTATACCAGTAATTAATTAGAAGTATATCTTGTTATGAAATATCCTACGTCTGTGGTGTTGGTTTGTATAGCTTTAATTTGTAACATCCGGATATCAGTTCAGTGCGACTGTAAAATTTTAGTTAAGGTCCAACTAATGTCGCTGAAAAAGGCCCGAATGATAATGTAAAGTCTATAGGAGCGCTCTTTTCAAATATCTTATATTTTTACATGATCGGGTTTTTTTTCATAGGATAGCTAAAGATGATCTACAACCGGCCTAGTTTTTACTTTTTCAATTTTGCTCATACATTTTTTTATATTATGATAGTTTCAATTTCAGAACCGATTTAAACCGGTTTTGAAATTTAATTTTTTTTTAATTTGAAAAAAATATGAAAAATTAAAAAGTAGGCCAGTTGTGATTGTCCTCAGCTATCCTGTGCAAAAAAAATCACGTAAAAATATTAAGATTTGAGCGAGATATTTCAAAAGAACGCTGCCATAGAATTTACATTATCATCCCGCTTTTTTTCTATGACTAGTGTGCGTCTTAAGTAGATTGAATGCAAAGTAAACATATCTCGGAGACAAATAATGGAATTGTGCATAAAGAAGAAGATACCGGGTGTCCCAAAAATGACTGATGGATTTTAAAATTCATTAAGTTGCAAACGGTGACAGCTATTTAAAATTTTTTGCCGGAGGGTTATGTATAATGTCAGGAGTTTTTTTACCGTAATTTTCTATTTTAGTTCGCATCTCAAACAATAGGTGGCGTTGACGGCGACACCTCACTCAGCACTGACAGGTCGACGCTTCACTCAGCACTGATCTCCTGGCCTTCAATCGCCGTCAGCGCCACCTATTGTTTGAGATGCGAACTAAAATAAAAAAATATGGTATAAAAACTCCTGACATTATACATAAACCTCCTGCAAAAAACTTTTTTTAAATAGCTGTCACCGTTTGCAAGTTATTGAATTTTAAAATCCATCAGTCATTTTTGGGACACGCGGTACATATAGTGCATTGTCTACGAGTTGCGAGTGAAGCAACTGAAGATGCCATAAAATGGCCTCTAATTTTTTATATGGGATGAACAGCTCATGACTACAATCGGGAAAAACTGTCACCAATAAATTTTAAGTAAAATATTTTGCCTTAGTCTGTTGTAACGACAACAGAGACATACAGTCACTGATATTTCCATACGATAATTTGCCCCTTATTTAGCCATGGAGTTTAAACCCGTGCATGGAATCTATATAATGTTTAACTGCAGAAATTCTGTGTCTAAATAAGTAAAAAAATATGCTATTAAGAATTTGTGATGGCTATGTAACGTTGCTATAAAAAAGATCTGAATTCACTAAAAACTTGAGGGTTTGGATACTTAAGAACTTATACCAGTAATTTCATAGGATTGATTAGAAATATCTGCTGTTACAAAATGCACTACATCTATAGTTTTGGTTTGTATAGCTTTAATTTGTATTATCCAGATATCAGTTCTGTGGGACTGTAAAATTATTGTTAAATAGATTGGTTGCAACGTAAATATAACAAGGGCTACAATTATTTAAAATACTAGATTTCGAACTATACTGACCGTCCTCCAAATTAATGTGACAGGAACTGGAACAGAATTTAAAAACCGGCATATTATTCTTTATGCACATGTGCAAAATAAAAATTTTATCTAATATTGATTTTAAAAATAAATATATAAAAGAACCTATAAATGCGAATAAGTAACTGCTTAACTGATTAATATTTTTGAAAAAACTTTCCAATAATGACTATATTTTGCGTATTTTGCAGACTTTTAATCTTCTAGCACCGGTTTTTCAAAAGAGAAATTTATGTATAAATAAATCAGAAAAATGCTCGGATTACACAATATAAAACTTACTATAAACATTTGTTGGTGAGAATAATAAATCATGATTTAAAGTCATTTGCCTGTTTTATGGGAAATTTTATGGGGGAGAGTGGGGATACTTGAGCCACCCCTATTATCTCTTCAGTTGGTCAATTTTTCTTTCTAAAACTGGCAACATGGTAACATATTTATAGTTCTGAACATGTAAAAAAGAAATCACATACATTGGTACCGTTTTGAAAGTATGGTGATTAACCCTTTGAGCTCTGCTGGTAGAATTTTCTACCACATAATTTTAATTCTGAAATGTCACAACGACACCAGAAAATTCGACCAAATTTATTTGTAAAAGGTTTAATGCATTTTTTCGCGTATATTGTAAATCGGTTTTTTTTCTTTGCAAAATACTGGTGCGAATGTGACATCTGGCTCAAGTATCCCCACCATGGGGATACTTGAGCCACAATGTAAATGAAAAAGTAAAAATTTATTAGACATAGAAAAATAGTTCAAAATTAATTGAAAGTGGTTTTCAATTGAAGAAAAAATATCAAATTTTCATTTTCAATATTTTATTTTGTCCTAAGAAATTATAAAAAATTTAAAAAAATTAAAATTTTAAAAATAGCTCAAGTATCCCCATCTTCCCCTACCCGTAAGACATGGTGACGTCACTGCAACGTCGTTGTGAAGTCACATTGTGACTTTGTGACCATCGATTGTCGATGTGACGTCACGTGACGTCGATGTGAAGTCACAGTGACTAAAATGTGAAGTCGTTATGGCCGTTTTAGATCTTTTTTGTGACGTCACAATGTGACCAATTTGTGAAAAGTGTGTCATATGTGACTACTTTGACATTAACATTGTGACGAACTGTGAAAAATTTTTTAGAAAGTCACATCTTAGTCACAATGTGACGTCACTAAGTGGTGGCATTTTCGTCACAGATGTGATGTGACCAAAGTGACTCACAGTGACGTCATTGTGACGTCACTGTGACCATGCATGCTATGAGGGTACTATAATGTGGCAAATACGGACAAATAATGATTGGCAAAAATATATTCCCCGACTGATGTACAGACAAATCAGGGAGACAGTTAATGTTGCATCTGGTATTACAAGTATATAAACGTTTTTGTTCAATCCAACACGCGATAACATCATTGTAGGGCTGCCATTGGTGAATATATATATATATATTTATTATTTTTCATATTACTATTTATATTTTAAACCCTTTATCTACCTAATTATGAATTCCTGAAAATTTTACATTCTAAAGCATTTTATGTAAATTGTTTAAACTAAATTAAAAGATTTATATAATCATTTAATAAATTTTTGGAGGATTTTAGAAGGATTAATTAAATTTGAATTTACAGGGATTTTGTGTAATATTTAAAATCCCACTCAAATCTTTTATTTTACATTGCTTTCTTAGTATTTTGTAGAATTATTAAATTTCCAAATATGATGTTCTTACAATATAAATATAGAAATATTTCCGAATTGAAAAATCCTTATTCCCCTTCCTCAGCACCAAGGAAGCTGAAATGATACAAAGGCAAAAGAAATCATCCTTTTAAAAATATTTTGTTTTGCGTAACCAATAATGCTTTTGGAAAAAAATAAAGTAGTGTATCTGTAACTCATTCTAAACAGTATTATAACTAATTGACATAGTAAAAGAATTTTATAATAAGTAATTTTAATGGTACTTATAAGTACCGTGGTAGATAAACGGTTAAAATTATGCTGCTTTAAAACTAGCTTGTAATTCTTTATTCAGATGTGTTTGCGAAAATTTATTTTAGCTAATATTGGCTTTAAGAAATAAACATATACAAGAAACTATAATAGCGGATATTTAATGTTGTATCTGGTAACAGAAACATTTAAACTTTCCCGTTTAAAACAGCGCGCATCATTCCAAGGCTGCAACTGTTTAATATTTTTCTTTTATTTTGCCTGTTACTGTTTGTAAACATAAATAATCTAGCTCAAAACTAGAATAAATCTACCACGAGAATTGGAGTTTTGAAATAATGTTAAGCAAATTAATTAAAAAAATTTAATTCAAGGGACAATCTCGTGATTGATTGGAATCACTATTTATCATTCTGTGATTATATTATAATACTTTAATCTATTTAAATATATTATAAAAATACAGAAATGTAAAAGAAAGATTTGTTAATAAAATTATAAAATAAACTTCTAATCCTATTCTTAACTGTTTAAGCATTCTTAACCTTATGTTAAAAAGTCAACAAATTCATCTAGTATTTTATTTCTTCTTGCAAAGACTTTATCGAACTGTTGTCACGAAATACCCTAATTCATTTCTTTCTGGCCTCAAAACATTTGACACGCGTGCACTACCTTGCTATTCTTTTTGCCGACGTACTCAGGTTTCTTTTATCTAATATTGGTTTTGGAAATAAATATAAATAAGGAACTGCAAGGAGGAAGAACGTGTAATTTATCTAGCGAAACAAACCTCTGAGTTTTTCTGTTTAATGAACGCGTAAATATAGAATTGTTCTGAATTGTTGATTCTTTTCTGTGTTAGAAAAAAATAACTATTTTTTAAAGTATTTAGGTACGCGTCCAACCCAAATGACCGATTGCTACCATTAAATTTTAGTGGTATTTCTCGTCGTATTTAATGAAAGAAATTCTAGATTTGTTAATAAAAATTATAAAATAAACTTCTAATCATATTCATCGCTATTTAACCATTCTTAACCTTAAGTCAAAGAATTCATCTAGCATTATATTTGTGCTTGCGAAGACTTCGTCGAACTGTTGTCACGGAAGACCCTTCTTTTTGGTCTCAAAACATTTAGCACGCGTACAGTACTTTGCTATTATTTTTGCAGACGTTTTTAGTTTTCTTTTATCTAATATTGGTTTTGGAAATAAATAAAATTAATGAACTGCAAGGAGGTAGAATCTGTAATTTATCTAAGCTTTACCGTTTAAACCAACACGCAAATACATTATTCCAATTCTGTAACTGTTTAATATTTTTATGATATTTTGCCTATTACTATTTGTAAATAAAATTAATCTAGCGGAAAACTAGAATAAATCTACCACGAGAATTACTGCTTCGAAGTAATATTAGGCATATTAATAAACTAGTTGGATGTGCCAATCCCAAAACTTTCTTCTATCTCATACGTACATTTTAATATTTAAAAAAAAATAGTTACTCATTTTAATGCTTTAATAATTTTAATTCAATAGCATACCAACTTTGATTTTCATCTTAAATTTCTGCTTCAATCAATTAATCGGAGTAAAAACGAATTTTCGTCTCTGTACGAACCGATGGAAAATAGAATGATAGGCAGATTTTTTTTTAATTCAGGGAGGAATTACTTGCTTTACCAAAAAATAATCAAATACAAAAAATTTAGTTCAGTTCTAGAACTAACTTCATACACTTTTAAGTGGTGCAATACTGAAAATGGCATAGAATTCGCGATTACAGCGCCCTCTTCCGGCAGATTTTTTTTTCAAATTCAGGGCAATCCAACTAGCCATAGCAATACACTTACACAAAAAATTTCGTTCAATTCGATGCATAACTTCATACACTTTTGGTCGGTACAATATTGAAAATGGCACAAAAATCGCGATTGCAGCGCCCCCTTCCGACGGATGTTTTTCAAATTCAGGGAGGACCAACTATCCATAGTCATACACATACACAAAAAATTTGGTTCAATTCGATGCATAACTTCATATACTTTTGGTCGGTAAAATATTGAAAATGGCACAAAAATCGCGATTGCAGCGCCCCCTTCCGACAGATTTTTTTCAAATTCAGGGAGGACCAACTAGCCATAGTCATACACATACACAAAAAATTTGGTTCAATTCGATGCATAACTTCATGTACTTTTGGTCGGTACAATATTGAAAATGAAGCAAAAATTGCGATTGCAGCGATCCCCTTCGGACGGATTTTTTTCAAATTCAGGGAGGGCCAACTAGCCATAGTCATACACTTACACAAAAAATTTGGTTCAATTCGATGCATAACTTCATATACTTTTGGTCGGTACAATATTGAAAATAGCACAAAAATCGCGATTGCAGCGCCCCCTTCTAGCGGAATATTTCAAAACTGAAGGAGGACCTGCTTGCCACAGCCAAAAACATTCACAAAAAACTTTAGTTCAATTCTATGCTTAACTTCATACACTTTTTGATGGTAGAATGGCGACATACAGACACACATACACACAGACATTTTGTAAAAACATGTTTTTTGGAATCTCTGACCCCTAAAACGTGTAAATCCGTCGAAAACCGGAAGTCGAAAAAATTTCGATTACAATACTTTCTTTTATTGAAGATAGAAGAAAGTAAAAAAACGCAATTCAAGGGACAATCTTATGATCGATTGGAATTGCTATTACTGTGGTTTGATTATAATATTTTAACCGCTTCCCTGATTGCCCGTCCATCATACGGGCAACGTGTTTTTGCCAATTATGATTTGCCCGTACCACGTATGGGCATCCAAATTCCAATTACGATTTATTATTCTCACCAGTAAATTTTTATTTTAAATTTTACATTGTTTAATCCGAGCATTTTTCTGATTCATTTAAGAGAGTTTTTCTCTGAAAAACTAGTGATAAAATATTAAAGATACAGATAAAGCCATGACAAAAAGTAACTATTATTTGAAAAAAAAATTCAAAAATATTGATCTGTTAATTGGTTATGTGTTAAAATGATATTTAAATTAATTACAATGCAATACAAAAATAAAAGATGGATTTGAAAAGAAAATTACAAAATAAGCTTCTTATAATATTAAGAAGTCAACGAATTCATCTAGCATTTAATTTCTGCTTTCGAAGACTTCATCGAACTGTTGTCACGAAAGACCCTAATTATTTCTTCCTGGTCTTAAAACATTTGACACGCGTGCAGTACTTTCCTATTCTTTTTGCAGGCGTACCGTAAAATGGGGTGAATTGGAACAATTTTCAACTTTAACGTTAAAAAAAAGCAACAACTGATTTTTAATTTTTTTAATTTTTCTACTAGAAACTTCGGTTAACTGCGGTCTTGTTTTGTTCTTTACTTTTTAATCAAAAACGAAACATTTTTACTGTTTATATATACAGTCGACTCTCGTTAATTTGAACTCGTTAGGAAAACAAGAAGTGTTCGAATTATCCGAAGTTTGAATTATGGAAAATATGAAATGAAAACATGCTTAATATGGTACTATTACAAAGGAATTAATGTTATAGTATTTTTGTAATTTATTTCGTCTGTTATCATTAGAATATGACTTAATATTAAATTAGATTGTATAAATACATAAACTAATTAAAAGATTAGAAACAAGCACATTGGAAGAAAAAATTAAAGCGTCACTGATGGACAGACGGGGCACTAAGAAAGTGGATATCAAATGCATTGGAGTATATGTATACTTGTTTTGAACAATTTTCAGAAAAATCAAAGAAAGAAAGTTATTCAAATGATCTGAAATCCTTGAGAAAGGAGAGAAAAATGAAAAATCGGAATTCTTGTTAATTCGAATGAAACGAAGTGAAGAGAAAACGAGTTCGAATTAACGAACATTTTCAACGTTATTCTGCCATTGAAAATTTCGGGACTTATTTAGTTCGAATTAAGGGAAAATTCGAATTATCCAATTTCGAATTAAGGAGAGTCGACTGTATATTATTTATTTTTTTAATGGTATTCCGATTCACCCCGGAGATAGGTGTGAATCGGAACAAATGTTATAATCTTTATTTATTCCGATTTAAATTTAATAAGGTTAAGAAAAACAGGTAATAATGATAAGGGAGGAATAGGAACACGTAGGTACAGTGAAACCAAGCCTTTATTTTATATACAAGTAAAGATATGCATTTTTAAAGATTAAAAAACAACTTTGAAATCAAGAAAAATGAAAATTTATTTTAAGAAATTATATTCGAATTGAAGAAGTAAAATTTAATACAATTTCAGCTCTGCTCTTTCTTATCCTTTACTAGTTGTCGTTGGGTAAGTGAATAGGTAAGTGAATCTATTGAGTAGCCCCCATCGGTGCATGTATTAATACGATCTACTAATATGCCCTCATCCCCAGCCCTTATAACTGTTTGCATCCCTCTCTTTTTTACTTTCTTCTATCTTTACAAGAAGAAAGTATTGGATTCATGAAAATTTTCGACTTCCAGTTTTCGACGGATTTATACGTTTTAGAAGGTCCTGAACACGTTTTGACAATTTTTAGAAAATGTCTGTCTGTGAGTCTGTCCGTCTGTCTGTCTGTCTGTCTGTCTGTGTGTCTGTATGTGACAAAAAATTTGTGGGCGCTCTATCTCAAGAACTAATGCTCGAAATTTAATAAAATTTTATATTCAGTTAGACCTTGATATGAGTTAGTGCCTATTGCTTTTTGGTGAAAATTGGCCTGCAGGTGGCGCTGCTATACTACGTTTTTCATGATTTTCAAGATTGCTATATCTCAAGAACTAATGGACAGAATTTCACGAAACTTCAGATTCTGTGACACCTTGATATACATAGACGCTGATTAAGTTTTGGTGTAAATTGGCCAACAGGTGGCGCTGCTATGCCACGTTTTTCATGATTTTCATGATAGCTATATCTCAAGAACTAATGCAAAGAATGTCACCAAACTTCAGATTCCGCGATACCTTGAGATACATAGCCGTTGATAAGGTTTTGGTGTGAACCGCCCTATAGGTGGCGCTGCTATGCTACATTTTGCACGATTTTTGTGATAGCTATATCTCAAGAACTAATGCAGAGAACTTCATTAAATTTTAGATTCTGTTACACTAGAATATATAACATAATTAGATGCTGATTACATTTTGGTATTAACCTTGCAGCAGGTAGTGCAGCTATGCTGCATTTTGCACGATTTTTCCGACAGCTATATCTCAACAACCAACCCACAGAATTTCATCAAACTTCAGATTTTGTTACAAAATGGCATATAACATAATTACACGATGATTACGTTTTGTTATAAATCCTTCAACTGATGGTGCTGCTGTGCTATATTTTACACAGTTTTTTTAAACTAGTTATATCTCAAGAACTAATGCACAGAATTTCATCAAACTTCAGATTATTTTACAACTTAACATAATTAGACACTTTTTTACGTTTTGGCATAAATTGTCCGAGATGTGATGTTGCTGTGCTACGTTTTGCAAATTTTTTGTTATAACTATATCTCAAGAACTAATGGACGAAATTCCAACAAATTTCAGAGTCTGTTAGGTCTTGACATAAACAGATGCTTATTAGGTTTTAGTTTAAATTACCCAACATGAGGCACTACTAAGCTCATTTTCTCAGAATATTAATTAAACTTTGCGTTTTGGGCTTTTCGGATACCAGAATCTCATTAGGCTAGGTCAAATGTTCGAGGAAATTCGATAGTAGGTAACTTTGGGGTCACTACGTTTTTTTTTTTTTTTTTTTTTTTTTTTTAATATTAAAATGTACTTATGAGATAGAAGAAAGTTTCGGGATTGAAACATCCAACTAGTTTTAAATTGGTTTTTCATTTTGAGATGTTGTGTAATGTTGTGGATGTCAGAAAATAATTGTGTGCAGTTTTTCTAACTAATTTGCTAATTTTAAATTATTTTATTGTGTGTTCCATGTCTATTGGATTAGGCGTTGACTTTTTTGTTTAACCAAATAATTTCTAGGCACCTTTAAACTCTTCAAGTAATTAGAACAAAACAAAATATTTTTACAATACATATTCATACATATAATGCATGAAACTATCACTGTATAGAAAAATAAACCATGAGAGAAAACGTGTTCCGATTCACCCCATAAATCTTAAACCTCTGATTTTACAAGTAATGTTTCATTTTTTCATTATATAGTTTAGAAATAAGTAGAATTTAATACAGCATATCGTTTACAGCTCTATCATTAATTAAAAATAACCTCTCTTAGGTTTAGAATACGAAAAATACTATAGTTACATACAAAGTTTTGAAGACGTTGAAAAAATGAGGTTTTTCAGGATCCTCTTGAAGTTTTTTTATATACCCCAGTAGCAGTGCAAACATGTCAAAACTGAATTTCCTAACTCTTAATGTTATTATCTTGTTACAAAAAATTGGCAACTAAAAATATCATCATATATATTTATAATGAATTTATTTGTATGAGTGTGAAGTTTCGTTCCTATTCAGCCCGCTGTTCCTAATCACCCCATTTTACGGTACTCAAGTTTCTTTTATCTAATATTGGTTTTGGAAATGAATATAAATAAGTAACTGCAAGGTGTAAGAATGTGTAATTTATGTAGCAAAACAAAACTCAGAGTTTTCTATTTAATGAACACGGAAATATAAGATTGTTCTGAATTTTTTATTTTATTTTTATGTATTAGGCAGAGTAAATTATTTTTAAGGTGTTAAAAGTATTTTTATGTAACTGGAATTTTTAAAATGTAATTTATCAATCCATAAGAGGCCTGTGCTTAAGTACGATGCAATCTCTCATAAGATTTTAAAATTTAAGGTATATTTCCCATTCTATTAAAAAATTTTAAACAAGAAAAGGTAAGAACATTATGCCTATATTTCTAAATTTAGGAAAAATAATCTGTAATTACGCAAATATTTAACATTTGCTTTTGAGGGCATTGTTATCATAGTTATACTAGTTAAAAGCTAAACGTATTGAATGTAGATTAACCCCTTAATCCTTGTGCCCGAGACATTCACGGACTGCAAGCTTCACGGCTTTTATTCAGAATTCTTTGATTCTCTCCAGTTTTATAAAATAGTGTAATTGGTTTTATTCTGGTATCATTTTACATGTCATTAAATAAGATGTATATTTTTTTTTTCAAAAAAGTGGTGGGAATAATGAATTTAATTTTTAAACCGTAATTTAATGCGACCATTAAGGGGTTAACGTGATATTGCATTTTAACCCTTGGAAGTTCTTGGATTCGTATAATGCTGATATGATTGAATGAGACGAGAATTTGCGAACAAGTGTGTTTGAAAATAAGTACCGTAATTTCGGGTGTATAAGCCGCAGATCAAACAATTCTTTTTGGACCCAGAAATCTTATTTAGTGATTGAAGATAAATATTTACGGCGATCTGACTAGTTATATTTGTTTTTAAAAAAATTCTGGGTCGAAAAAGAATTGTTTGAGCTGCGGCTTATACACCCGAAATTACGGTAAGAACTTTTCTAACAGTATTATTTTTTTCAACAAGTGTTTGTTCATGTCATCTGCTATTCTACGGGTGTTGTATGGTGTCATCCATGTGATTGATATCACTGGTGTCTTTATGTACTTAGGTTGATCCAAAAAAAGTTTACAAGCAGAAGCATTTGAAACGTAATAATTGTGGAGCGAATATTTCCACCCAGGGCGGTTGACAGATGGCGCTGGTTGTCCTACAGCTGTTCTACGAGTAAGTAGCTCAGTACGCAGACACTTAAGAGCGACAGTAATGGCACGACGTCTAGAAAAGTGGTCTTGCATAGAGGTGCGAGCCGTAATTTGATTCTTATTGGCCAAGAATGTGGCCGCATCCGAAATTCACAGACAAATCGCTGAGCAAAGACGTCAGTCTTCTGCATGACAATGCTAGGCCCCATACAGCACGCCAGACTTAGTAATTGCTGCAAAGGTTCAAGTGGGAGGTCTGGAATCACCACCCTCCCATACAGCCCCGATTTGGCTCCAAGTGCCTATTTCCTTTTTCCGGCGTTGAAGAGAAACTTATCCGGAACACGGTTCACCTCAGACGATGCAGTGAAAAGAGCTGCCGAGAAATGGCTCAATGAGCAGGGCCCTGATTACTACCAAGATGGGATAAATAAGTTGGTCGAACGTTCTGACAAATACCTAAAAAGGTTTGGCAACTATGTGGAAAAGTAAAGGCCGGATGTGTCTCTTGATTGCCATTTGTATCTTGTTTCTATTGTTAATAAATACTTTTTCCTTTGCCTTGTAAACTTTTTTTGGATCACCCCTCGTAGATGTTTTTACACTGTGTATGGAAACTACTAGTGCATAAATTAAAGGTATATACAAATATTCTACAGACATGCACATAACAAATACGATTAAGAATTTGTTAAGAAAATTAAAAAATACGCTTCCATTCTTATTCAACACTATCTAAGCATTCTTAACCTTAAAATAAGAACTCAATTAAGAAAAAAATTCTGTTTAAAAAAACTGGTGATAAAATATTAAAAATTCTGTAAAGACTATGAAAAAAACAGGCATTATTTGAAAGGTTTTTTTTTTCAAAAATATTGATCAGTAAATTAGTTAATGTTTTAAAATGACATTTAAATTAATTATAAAGGAATACAGAAATAAAAAAGAAAGATTTGTTAATAAAATTACAAAATAAACTTATAATATTGTTCATCGCTATTTAAACATTCTTAACCTTAAGATAAGAAGTCACCGAATTCATCCAGCATTTTATTTCTGCTTGCAAAGACTTCATCGAACTGAGACTTCACGGAAGACCCTAATTCATTTCTTTCTGGCCTCAAAACATTTGACACGCGTGCAGTACCTTGCTATTCTTTTCGCAAACGTACTTAGGTTTCTTTTATCTAATATTGGTTTTGGAAATAAATATAAATAAGCAACTGCAAGGGAAGGAAGAACGTGTAATTTATTTAGCGAAACAAAACTCTGAGCTTTTCTATTTAATGAACACGTATATATTAAGACATACTTGATATTGATCATTTTTATGTGGTAGGAAGAGGAATTTTTTTTTAAGTGGTTAAAAGTATTTTTCAAATAATTGGAAATGTGAAAACAATTTAACAATCCATACGATCATAACTATGGTGCAATATTTAAAAAGATTTTCATATCTAAGATACATTTACCATTTCATTAAAAAACTCTCAGAAAGAAAGGGAAAGAGCTTTATGCTTGTAATTCTAAACTAATTTGTTTTGGAGAAATAATCAGTATTATACGCAAAAATGTAACGTATTCCCACACAGGCTATATTTATCGCAGTTATGTTAGTTAAAATCTTAATGTCAGCTTGCCCAGATATTGAATTTTATCCCTTTCAGGTGCAAAGTACTTCGATTCGTTAAGGCCTCTGTCCTCGCTCGAGGAAACTCTCGCAAGCTAATGCTATTCCTATGGGGAAGCATTTTTCTAACAATTCTTTCGCATTTTGACATTTTTGAATATTTTTTTTTTTTTTTTGCATTGGATAGCTGAAGTGCATGCCGATAGCGCACCTTTTTTACTTTTTCGATTTTGGTTGCAGATATATTTTTTAAAAAGCACTTTCAGTTTCGAAACCGGTTTTGAAAGTGAAACTAACTTTGTAAAAAATATCTGCAACCAAAATCGAAAAAGTAAAAAAGGTGCGCTGTTGGCATGCACCTCAGCTATCCAATGCAAAAAAAATTATTCAAAAATGCCAAAATGCGAAAGAGTTATTAGAAAAATGCTTCCCCATAGGAATAGCATTAGCTCGCGAGCATTTCCTCGAGCGAGGACAGGGGCCTTAAATACTGATGTGATTGAATGACACGATAATTTGCAAGCAAGTTTATTTGAAAATAAGTAAAATCTTTTGTAACAGTGTTACTTATTTGAACAGGTGTGTGTTCATATCATCATATTCTTCAAAGTGCTCGTTCAGGTGTCTCCTAGTGCCATCGGTGTGATTGATATCACCGGCGTCTTCATGTAGGTAAACAAGTCGGAAACTGCACGTCAAACGTAGCAAATGAGATGCGTTTGTAATTAACAATGTTTATAAATTTCAGATATTACTGTAAGAGTTTACGGTACTTCGGATATAGTATAGTAGACGAAATTTTTGTGTGTCCCTGTAAATACTGTTTGTTTTCCAATATACAAAATGTTGCTTGTTGTAAACTTTAAAAATGTATATCCATTTCATGAAACGTGAAACAGTTTTAAATGGCACCTTATATAACGTTTTCCAGCATACCATTATGTAATGAAATAAGTTTGTGTTGCCTGGTAAATTAATAACAAATATTTTTTGCACCACAGATTGTACAAAATGTATATTTTAATAAATACTTTATAGATGCATATCATTTTTATTGTGTTCAAAAGAATGTAACACCATTAAAATGCACTTGAAACTATTTTTTCTTATTGGCCGTAATGTAACGGAATACTTTTAATTGTCCATGTAAATAAACTATACATCCGATTTTCATAAAATTCGAAAGGACTCGACAAAGCCCATGTACTAATTATCTGTCTTAAATTTCAAATGATTCGGTTGGGTAGTTTTTGCTCTGTTGTTTACGGACGTACAGACAGACGTGTAGAGAGACGGATAGATGGACAGACTGAACGACAACTACTTGTGCTACGTAATTTCCGAACTATTTGTGCTACGTAATTTTTACTGAATATTCCATACAAAACTGTTTATTATATCTCTAAAATACAAAATAGAATCCATGTTTCTACATTTCCTACAGAAAGTAATTAGGAAAAGAAACTTTTAGAAATTGATAATTGTAATATTTTTGCAAAGTAGCCTCAAATTTCAGAGTTTTTTTTGCTAGTTTGAAAAAAATAGCTAAAGAAAAAACGCATTTGCTTTTTTAAAACAGAACATTTTTCTGAAAGGAAGTGCAATTATTTTTATAGTGTAATGTTTGTAGATCATTTGCTTGTGTAAATATTTTTGAAATAAATTTCGTTATTAAATATACTTTATAAATTTTCCTCAGGCATTTTATGCATTATATAATACACATTATTAGTACGTATTATTTTATACATTCTACACATTTTTTAACTATTAAGTATTTTTACAGTTAAAAATATTTTTATAGTAAATCTAATTGCATGAAATGTAAATACCATGTCATTAGACTAACAGTTTTAAGTTACACAACGAATTTATATTCAGAAAAAAAGAGTTATTTAAGTGGTCACCATTTAGAAACAAGATTGCGGATGAAGCTAGCCAAAAAGCTAGCTCACTTTGAAACTTTGGAAAGGTTTATGCACATGCTTAGTCACATCCAATAAATATAATAGTATATTTATTGGATGTCCAATAAATATAAGTTCATAAATGTGTGCTATTGCATGACAAATATCAGACATATACACCTAGTGTGCCAAAAGTCCATTAAAACTTTAAAAAATTATGAAAAAGGAAGAAATTATGATAAAGAAGTGGAGATTGCAAAAAAAGACTCAGTACATAGTCTTCAGCAGCAAAAAAATATTAGTTAAAAAGTCGCGTGGGATGAAGGCTCTGACGACCTGAAACACAAGGAACAGGACACACGTAGGCTCATTTATTAAGAAAATTAATGCAACAATAAATATTAAGCATGACCTACAGAACATTGTACGACACAACTAAAGCGATTCTCAACAGCCGTTGCAGCTAAATGCAACATGTCAGACTGCATTGCAGAAACCTCATGGGAGATAGAATATCTGAATTCAGCCAATGTTTAAAGGAATAAAAGGTATACAAGTGATTTCAAATAGTCCCACAATCAGAAGTCAACCAGAGTGAGGTCGAGTGATTGTGGAGGCCATGCGATCTTCAAACCTCGACTGATCAGGTTTTTTCCATCAAAGGTACTCAATATGAAGTGGATTACTGGATTGGCGTAGTGTCACGATGCGTCTACCAGTATAAAACTAATGACAGATAATTCACCTAAAGCTAATGACAGATAATTCACCTAAAGCTAATGACAGATAATTCACCTCTTCCATTTAATACGAGCACGACTATGTTAAGCAAAAGGGTTCGATAACGCACAGGAGTTTTTATACCTGTTTTTAGTCTAATATGGGACATAGTTTACAAAAGAATGGCCCAACAATGAAAAATGAGGTGAGGTCACATCAGATTGTCATCATGGCTTGATGCATTGATTTCGTTGTGTATTCAGGAGTATTAGACGTCGGCCACATACGGCTGTCCTGGGTATTCATATCCCCGTGTAGTTTGAAGTGTGTTTCATCCGTCCAGAAAACATTCAACAAATACTGACGCTCGTATTCACCAACTAATTCGACACCGAGTGATAACGAAAACTTCGATCGAAAGCTCAAACGGTATTTACATACTGATTGGACGTCTCCTTGATAACGTCCAATCAAATGTTATCATGAATTTCATCTGAGCGCTCGATCAAGATAGTCTATGTTGAAGTAGATGATGAATACGAACATGAGGACCGCTTTCAATACTTCTCATAGCGCACTCGACAAACGATTCGATCATAAATAAACCTCCCAGCTCTAAGTTCTGCCGTAGGGATAGAGCTACAATATCTCTTGGAGGATAAGTCGAATGAAGCATATGCAGTATCCTTCAATTTTGTAAGCACTACTACTTACCATGGATGATTGTGCCGCTGAATCTTTCATAATGTTTTCCACTGCATTAATTGAGACCTGCACCAACTCGGGTATTACACTATTTCAGAGCCAGTTTATTCGAACCATTGGACAAGCTTCACTATTCCAGGACACTACATCGGACCATTCTTCGTTTTCAGTCCATTCGCCGAGTGAAACTTTCGTAACGCAATAGTTGGTGGTATTCAATTCAAATTGAACTTCAGTTCGGTCAGTTAATGATATCATTCTGAAGGCAAATGAGAAATATTCGTGTATAACGGTTTTTTATTGCAAGATTAATTTGTATAAATTTGCTGAGACCGTCGCATGTCAGTGCCATTTACAGGAGACTTTAAGGAATAAAATGTTTAGAAGCTTAAAAAAAAAAAAAAAAAAAAAAAAAAAATACTACTATGTGAGCTTTTTCTTACAAATCGCACATTTTTGTCATGATTTCTTCCCTTTTTATGTTTTTCTTTTAATTTTTAACGAACTTTTGACTCACTCGGTATATTATATTTGTAATATATATAAAAAACATTTCGTTAAAGACTGGTTTTTTTGTCTAGTGGTCTTCATCAGTGAAAATATGCTGAATTTTTCCGAACTACTTTTTTTTACGGTTGTAATATGTGCATGGTACTTCACAAAGGACCTTTACTTTGAAAATCAAAAAAATCAGAAACGGAGATAGTGAGAAATATGAAAGCAGTTGTATGCTTAGTTTTAAAAACTGGAAGAATTTTATTCAGAAACCTCGAAATTTTAGTTAAAAAACTGCTCCGATACATGACATCTGAAACGTGACCGTTATTAGCTTACAGTGAAAGGAATTCCGGAAGATATGCAATCCGTGGAGGAACGAATGGTTATTGCATGTTTGAGTACCACCTATTAAATCACAGTCCTTCTGCCACAAAGAAAATTTTTCAAACGCGACTTAATCACGCAGAAGGCCCAAATGGGAAAACAATTCCTGAGCTATTAAAAAATTTTCAATCTACAGGTAACATGACTGTTGCTTTAGCAGAGCTGCCAACTTCTATGCCTATTTAAATCTTATAAACATGTTTGGAACCACAAAAATGTTTTAGTAAAATGTATACTAAATATATTCAATATTATGCATTACAATACATATTCTTAATTATTTACTAAAATCTCTGTTTCTAATATGTTTATTTGACTGTAAATAGGCGTAGTAGTTGGCAGCCATGCTTTAGTTAGAAATGTGGATCTCACATACCCAGTCGTTTTACCTGAAAATGCGAAGACAATTGCTACAGTCATACAGCGCTGTTCGATAAATTCACAACTTTATCAGGAAACCCGACATCTAGCAAATTCTGTGGAAGGCATTATACATATTTAAGCACAAGGATCAGTGTGGCATGCCATACAAGTGTCAGCATGATGATTTTTCATATCTTTACTTTGAGACGACAAGAGAGGATTTCGTTAACGAAATGGAGAATTCTGGTTTTGACGTCGGCTGAATGTTCTCACGATCAGTGTTGCCAGTGGGCTACTTTTTTTAAAATTCAGATTTCTTGATTAGCACCATTTTTTGGGAACGGCAAAATTCCGTTTGTTTTTGCCTTTATTAATATGTCATTAAAAATAACGCATTTTACTATTTCAAAAAAATGGTGTCAGTCAAGAATCTCCATTTAAAATATGTAGCCCATCTAACAACACTGCTTACGATTGCTAAAGAAAGATGCCAAAGATTGAAAGTCTGACTTTAGTTTGTTAGTTCCGAAATTTCGTATTCATATCAGAAATATTTTACAATATACTTTAGTTTATTTAATGACTCACATTTCTTGAACAGATGCTTAAACAAAATTCGTACACTCCTTATATTTTTAAGCACTCTGGCACCAGTCTTAAAAAAAGTAAAATTTACATTTAATTTTAAAACACTGAATTCATGATCTCCACCTTCATTCACATGTTTTACGATAATTTTCAGCTGTGAAATACTTTGAAAATATTCTTAATACTCGAACCGCGGGAATATTCATCCAAGTTTTATAAAAATGTTTCTCATCGGAATTTTCATTTAAAATATTTAAAGTTACTTATTGAAAATATTTTTGCTTAGTACATATTTATCTTAGATTATAAAATGTTTTCTGGTTTGAATCGGCATTCCTCCATATGATACGGGTCAAAATGACCCGTCGTCGCGGTTCTAGTGTTAAAATTTTGAGGTAGAATTGTGCTAAACCCTGTTAAAGTAATTTTTTCATTTAAAAGATGTCAAACTGGCAATTCTGGAGCTACCTAAAAGAATTCTTGTACACGATATTGACGAGTATTTTAGAAAACATATTTAATATTGCATATCTAAATATACTCTCCAAAATTCGTGAAGATTGGCGATTTTGTTTTGATTAGAAATTATAACGACAAAAAGACAAGATGACATATTGAAAGACAAAAGTATTGTTTTTGGATCCCGGTAAAATTTATATTTACATCGCAACAATGACGTTGGGAAAATATTGCAATTATTGAAATCAAAGCACCCATTCAAATGTTATATGTGGATGTACGTTATAAAATCCTTTTATGAAATTTGGTTTAAATAATATTGTTTAAATATATTAAAAAATATTATAAGTATATTTAAAAAAATATATTTTACGTATTCCAATAATAATATGTTCTTTTAAGTATTAATTTACCGACTAAAATTTAAATTATTAAAAAATTAAAATTATATCTCCAGATTTGAAATGTAGCTAACGTTTTAATATTCATCTTTTAAATCAGTAGTAACAGAAAAACATTTAAAGCATGCTCGTATTTAATAAATATCGAAACATTACAATTTTAAGAACAATATTACTTTAAATTAATTTTAAGCTTTTGAAGAACTTCATTAAAAAACTATAAAATCTACAGAAAAATATATTTCAAATAATATTGTTGAAACATATCTTAAAATTATTTAAGCATAATTTAAAAATATATATATTTCACTTAATCAAGTAATAACATACTGTTTTAAATATTAATTTACCGACAAAAAAATAAAGCATTAAAAAAAAAAAATTAGAATTCTATCTGCAGATTTGAAAGATAGCTAACTTTTAAAACTTTATCTATTAAATGAGTAGTAACAGAAAAATATTTAAGACATATTTGCATATAATAAATATCCGATACTTAAATATCGAAGTATTGAAATTCTAATAACAATATTCTTTTAAATGAATCTAAAGATTTTTAAAAACTCTTTAAAAATTCACATAATAGGAAGCTTCATAATTACAACAAATGGTGGAGAAAAAAACAAAAACAAATACTTCTGCGGCATATTAAGTCTTTAAGATAAAATACATTTCAATTTCTATGTAAAATAGCATATTTTTTTTTTTTTTTTTTTTTTTTTTACCATGAATTTTTAGTAAAACAATAATTAATCATGTAAATGCGAAAAATGCGGTAAATTGTATTTAATAATTGTTAAGTAAGGAAAAATAACAGTTGTTTGAGTTTTACAAATTAAATAAAATGAAATTTTAATAACCGCGAAACTACAACTGCTACTTAATTGCATGACTAAGTGATTGAAACTACATTAGCTAATTTAAATGGTATTTTATTGATTGCATTTCAAAAAGTAATATTCTTTCTTTTTCTTGTAATCCTAGAATAAAGTACGTTTTTTCCAAAAAAGAAGAAAAATACATGTAAAAATATTTCGTGCATTTTTACTAATTACTGAAAATGTATTTCTAAATGATTTTAAGTAACATTAATTTTTCTTAAAAGGATAATCAAATAGTATCAGAACGAGCAACTAAATCGCGAAATAATATCAGGAACTACATCTGCTTTAAAGTGAAAAAAAGTGAAGAAGTTTAACGCGTTAAAAGGATAACATTTATGAATAAGTTATAAGACATTTTAAGATAACTGTTCGCGAGTAATCATTAACTATTGAAATAGATAATAAACAGGCGTTAATTTTTGCATCTTTCACACTATATTGTATGATAGCGTAAAAAATATATAATTTTCTTCTAAGACATTTTGATCCTTTTAGTGTAATTTAGGACTCATATTTAGTACTTCTCTGATTGTTTGTTTGAAGTTTGTTTACATATACAGGGTGGCTTAAAATAATTAACATATGATTTAATTTTATATCAGTTACAGATACGCAGGTCTTGTAAATTGTGAAGGCTAAAATAAGGTGAATGTTCAATAAGGGGTATGAATGAAGATTATAGTAACGAATAATTTCATTTTAAAAAAAGTATATGGCCCCTCGTGCTTGGAAATTATTTACAAGAACAAAATCCCCATGCTCCGATAAATATAACAAAAAAATTCGATTCTTTTACGACGAAGAATTTCAGAGCTGTCTGACACTATAAATAGATAGGCGATTTTTTAGAGTAAAAAAGATTTAAAAAATTACAAAATTCAAGGTATTATAACTCGGTGATTGTTAGGCATAGAAGAAAGAAATTTTTGCTGCCTTGTTTCTCGGGGAATGGGGATAACCCTTCCTAAACTTTTGAAGGATTTTAGAAGGATTGGAGGATTTAGAAAGGTCATTTAAATTTTAATTAATTTAGAGCGATTTTGTGCAATATTTATAACCCCACTCAAATCTTTTATTTTAAATTGTTTTCTTAGTATTTTGTAAAATTATAAATGTACAAATGTGTTGCTCTTACAATATAAATATAGAAATATTTCCGAATTGAAAAATTCCCCTCCTCCCTCAGCGCCAAGAAAGCCGAAAACATACAAAGGCAAAGAAAGCATCCTTTTAAAAATATTTTTGTTTTGCGTAACCAATAATGTTTTTGGAACAAAATAAAGCAATGTATATGTAACTCATTCTAAACAGCATTACAACTAATTGACGTATCAAAAGAATTTTATACTAAGAAATATTTAAGGTACTTATAAATACCGTCCGAAGATAAAAGGTTAAAAAGCTCTGTGTATTATCTATCGAATGTAAAAACACAAGCAACATATAAAATACTTTCCACTTTTGTGTGTCCCTGTAAATGAACGATACATTCTATGAGCAACATCTTCTACAGGCGAAAACTCTTGAAATTATCCCTGAAGGAGATTAAGGTGTGAATAGAGGGCCCTCTTTATAGACGACTTTTTCTTCAATTCAATAACAATTAAATGGCGAAAACTCTAGTAGTCATTCCTGAAGAATATTAATACATGGACACAAGATATTCTAAAGTAGGTGGATTTAAAAAAAATTCGAAAACTAAACGGTGATTCCAGAAGTTTCCTGGAGATTAATGTGTGATTACTGGGTCCTTCTAAATACATGGATATTATATTTAAATTCAGCATCTAAACAGTCAAAATCTAGAATTTGTTTCTGAAGGAGATTAATACAGTGTTATACTGTGTGTTACACTGTGTGTTACACTGTTGTACTGTGTGTTGGGTTGTAGGCAGATATTTTTTTTAATTCAACAATTACTAAATGCTGAATATTTTAGAAATAATTCCTGAAGGAGATTAATGTGTTAACACAGGGCCCTCTTAAATATACGACTTTTTTTTAATTCAACAACAATTAAATTGCGAAAACTCTATAGTAGTCAATCTCGAAGAAGATTAATCCATGGAAAATAGGGTGTTCTAAAGTTATGTAATGTTTTTGATGGATCCGTGATTCGGTTGACGAATTCATTCTATTCTACAGTAATGCCTAATTAATTCGGTTGATTTTTCTATTCTGGTCGGCTTGAAACCTTATTCTATTCTACGGAAGAAATCCGAAGATTTATTAGTGAAAGAAGTTTATTATGGTCTCGAAAAGTCAAGTTATTCCGTCAAAATCTCATTCATGATTTTCAACAGACCGAAGTCTTATTCTTATGAGCCTGCCAGAAAATCAAATGAGAAGTGTATTAGTTAAATTATTCGGAATGGAAATTCTTAATTCACCCATTTTTTCTCATCTATGTTGATGTATGTCAACGAAAATAAATATTTGTGGTTTTTATAAGATATCAAGCCCTTTCCTTCCAGTTTATTATTTTTATTGGGAGTTGGGGTAAGTAAATTTAAATCATTTTATTATTCTAGTTATCTTATTCGGTTTAATTAAAATTCTGTCATTCATGTTTTTGAATTCGAAATTCGAAACTCTAAAATTTTGTTCTTATTCGCACATTTTGTAACCCATTCATGATTCTATTCTCCAGGCCAAATTTTCCCAAGATTTTTGCTTATAATTTGCAGAGTTCTTAATATAAAATAATATTCTTTTCTGAAAATGTGACAAACAACATTGCACATAATACCCTGTAATTAAAATTAAAAAATAATAAAAATTGTATAAAAAATGAGAAGGTTTACTAAATAATTTTTCACTGCACATGCGTCAACGATATCAAAATTTCATTTGCATATTGTGTTAGCTAAATATATACAGCAACTTTAGCGAAAGTCGCAAAATCATAGATTGAAAATTCTGAAAATAATCTTGAATAGAATAAGTTGAAAATCCATTATTCCTAAAATGAAGCAAAAACAAGAGGGGCCGTATACATATATTCATTGATTAGTGTCAATATACAGCTCATATTCAAAATATTAGAATAATTACCTTTTTTTTAGAAATTGAAAATATCGTTTGGTAATTTAATGTCTTTTAATGAAAATATGCAAACGATATTTTTATTAAGAACTTATTGTTGATTAAACTTACTTGTTGTCTTAAATTTAATATCATTTTTGAAAAGATTAATTGCAAAAAAAAATTATTTTGAAAAGTCAAAATATTATAATATTTATTCAAGTGGTTCAAAATATTAGAATATTTCACATTAATTCTCCTTTAATTATTACCAATTCTTAACTGGTGGCATCATTGATTAAATTCAGACTATTTTATTTAAAATCAGTATTCTTTTTTGCAGTTTGTTTCTTTTTCGTCTTAAAATGGGCCGTGTGAGTGATATTCCTGAATCTACTAAACTTCGTATGGTTGATTTATATCGGCATGGTAAAAATCAATGTTTTATAGCAAATTATTTACATTGTTCGCAATCGAGCGTTAGTAAAATACTAACACAATATTCAAAAATTGGAAAATTTCAAAATAATCGCCGAAATGGTGGTCGAAAACCAAAAACATCTGCTAGAGATGACAGGAAACTGAAGTGTATAGTTAAGAAAAACCGTTTTAAAAGTGTGCGATTCTTGCACCGAAAATGGAAAGAAGAAGGAGTTGAAGTTTCTACATCGACAACATTAAGACGTCTCCATAAATTTAAATTTGAATCTCGTGTACCGAAAACAAAACCTCTCATGACTGCAAGACAAAAGCGTATAAGATTGAATTGGTGTAAATCAAGACGTTTATGGAGCAATGAAGATTGGAAAAATATATTATTTAGTGATGAAAGTATGTTTTGTGTTTCATATGGTAATCAAGGTATTCGAGTTTGGAGAATGAAGCAAGAAGCATTTGATAAAGAATGCCTTAAACATTCCGTAAAATTTGCTGCTAGTGTCATGGTTTGGGGTTGTATGAGTGCAGAAGGACCTGGAAAGTTATGCATCGTCTACGAAAAGGTTAACTCTCTGATATATCAAGAAATTTTAGAATATTACATGATTCCATCATCAGAAGATTTATTTGAAGATGATTTCATCTTTCAACAATATTTAACGTCCCCGCATACCTCGGTGTCAACTAAGAATTGGTTCCGCCAACGCAACATTAAGGTACTTCCTTGGCCACCAAATTCACCAGATCTTAATCCCATCGAAAACTTATGGTGTATAATGAAGAAAAAACTTCAAGAAAATCCTCCTTCAAGTAAAACTGAGTTAGTGGCACGTATAAAGTCTATTTGGGCTAATATTGATAGAAATGTTTGTAAACACCTTGTATATAGTATGCAAGATCGATTGTACGCTGTTATGAAAGCTAAAGGGGATGCTACAAAATATTAACTACCATTTACTTCATATTCATAAGGTAATATTGTTGCGTAAAATAAAATATTCTAATATTTTGAACCAATCTAAATTTTATTCTAATATTCTGGTGTGTTTAAGGAAGCTGTATACCTAATTTATTGTGCTGTATTTTATATTTTATAAATGTTAAAATCTTATCTAAACATTCCAGATTTAATTTATAAGAAATTTAATTGCATTTACTTAGTATAAAAAATAATTAAATGACAAATAATTTTTTCTTATTACTTTTTCCCAATTATTCTAATATTTTGAATATGAGCTGTAGAATACACAATATGGGACGTACTACTACATTTGGAAAAAATCCCTCATCTTTTTTGCTTCATTTTGGAACCAACGGATTTTCAACGTATTCTATCGACGATTATTTTCAGAATTTTCAAGCTATGATTTTGCTACTTTCACAAAAGTTGCTCTAAACATTTAGCTAACATAATATGGAAATGAAATTTTGATATCGTTGACGCATGCGCAGTGAAAAATGATTTAGTAAACCTACTCATTTTTCATACAATTTTTATTATTTTTTAATTTTGATTACAGGATATTATATGCAATGTTGTTTATCACATTTTCAGAAAAGAATATTATCTTATATTAAGACCTCTGTAAATTAAAAGTAAAAATCTTGGAAAAATTTGGGACTACATTTATAAAAACCTTAATTTTTCTATGAGTATTCATGCTATCGACATAAAAATGAACACATTTATTACAATGAGCCACTTAATCATAATCTTCTGTTTAAGCGCTTTTGCTACATTAGTTTTGACAGGGTTATCCAAAAGATTATTTTTTTTTTAATTTGTTGACGGTCCCCTATAAAGTTTCGGGAAAAAATCTTCACGGAAATATATGACATGTACTATTATATTTATACACTGAGAGTTTCAGGATATTTACTCATGTATTTTTCTAGATATTTAACAAAATGTCTAAAATCGCAAGTGGACGATCATCAATGGCCAGGTAGTGTATATCAAGATAAAACTCTGAAAATACACGTATACTCTATTTAATTACTGGATGCACAATGTATCCCGGCTTCAATAGATACTTCTTCACATTTTAACCCCTTCTCGACGGAAGCCTTTTACGAATTTTCTAATGTTTTGGCACCGGTTTTTAAAAACTGAAAATTGTATCTTATTAAATCGAGAAAATGCTCCGATTAGATAAAGCAAATTTTACAGTAAAATTTTACTGGTCAGAAGGAAGAAGGATTCTTAAGGGCCCACAATAGTCACAGAAAAAGTACACAAAAAGACCCAGATGATAATGTAAAGTCTATGGGAGTGTTCTTTTCAAATATCTCGCTCAAATTTTAATATTTTTACATGATTTTTTTGTATAGCATAGCTAAGGACGATCTACAACCGGCCTAGTTTTACTTTTTCTTTTTTGCTTATATATTTTGTATATTATGATAGTTTCAATTTCAGAACTGGTTTAAACCGGTTTTGAAAGTTAAAGTAATTTAAAAAAATCTCAAATCAAAATAGAAAAAGTAAAAACTAGGTCGGTTGTGGATCATCCTCAGCTATTCTATGCAAAAAAAATCATGTAAAAATATTAAATTTTGAGCGAGATATTTGAAAAGAACGCTCCTATAGACTTATCATTAGCGTTCGGCTTTTACCGCGTGACTAGTGTGTGCTCTTAAGCCTTTTTGTGGCACGTATACGTACGGCTTGTCCCCAAAGGTTTAATTAGTCACAAACAGGGTGTTTTAAAATAGGCGGATTTTTTTTAATGCAACAATTAAACGGTAAAAACTCTAGGAATTAATCCTGAAGAAAATTAATATGTAAACATAAGAATGTGTTTACTATGATTCCTTTTATATATACTGACCTTTAATTTTTTTTATTTTGCATGTCTGTTAAAGAACCAAATAAATAAATAGATAAATAAAATTTGTATTTTATATAATTTTTATCTTAATCTGTGAAATTAAATTATTAATTAATGATTAATAATAAGAAGTTCTAGAACCTGGCCTAAACTTACATATAAAGCTACTACTATTTTAAATAATATCCAAATTGAGCCCCTAAAAAAGGTGCTGAATGATGTATGCCATGTTTAATTATTAAAAGTATAATTTAATTTTAAACCTATGAAATCAAGCCTTTAATCAACGAATCATGATAAAAATATTTCAGAAAACTTTCTTGAAAATTTACCGAAAGGGAATATATCATTCTATGACAGTCAAATTAAAAAGTATTGAACATAAAAAAAAAATTCAGCTCAAAATAGGGAATACACTTCCTATTTTTTTTAATACAACTTCCTTGAGATTGATATCGAGAAATCTATTCAAGGACATAAACTCATTTATTTTAGTAGACTTAAAAATTCTTTAATCTAAAAAAATCGATATTTAGAGAGCACTTCATTTTATTTTATTATACGAGTACGAATACATCAATATAATGCTCTGAAGATACACGTCTATTCCATTTAATTACTGGATGCACAATGCATCCTGGCTTGAATAGATACTTCATCTCGTTTTAACACTTGAACTGCGGAAATTTTACCCAAGTTTTATAAAAATCATTCACGTCAGAATTTTTATTTAAGTCTATTTAACTTATTTATTTTAAATAATTTTGTGCAGCTTACATATAAATTATTTTAAGAAGACTTATCTGGTTCAAATCGACATCTTTTCACTGAGTACGGGTCAAAATGACCCGTCTCTGTGGTTCTAGTATTAAGGAGTCGAACACAGGGTGCTTTAAAATAGATTGTTTTTTTTTAATTCTACAAGTAAACAGTAAAACCACTAGGAATTAATCCCGAAGAAGATTAATATGCGAACATAAGAATGTATTTACTATGATTCCTTTTACATACACTGGCTTTTTAATTTTTCATTTTGCATGCGTGTTATAGAAGCAAATAAATAAACCGATAAATAAAGTTGGTATTATACGTATTTTTTATCTAAATCTGCGAAACCAAATCATTAATAAAAAAATAACCAGAAAACTTAGTCTAAACTTACATATAAAGCTATTATTATTTTAAATAATAACCAAACTGTGTCCCCGAAACGTGCTGAATGATGCTTGTCATGTTTAAGCATAAAAAATATACTTTAATTTTAAATCTCTGAAATCAAGCCATTAATCAAGGCATATACTTAAAAGGATTTTACAAGACTTTCTTGAAAACATACCGAAAGGGAATATATCATTCTATGACAGTCAAATTAGAAAGTATTGAACAATTTTTATAAAAATTCAGCTCAAAACATTCAATACTTTTTTTAATACAACTTCCTTGAGATTTATATTGAAAAATCTATTCAAGGACATAAACTCATTTATTTTAGTAGACTTAAAAATTCTTTAATCTAAAAAAATCGATATTAAGAGTGCACTTCATTTTATACTACGGGTTACGAAATATATCAATATAGCACTCTGAAGATACACGTCTATTCCATTTAATTACTAGATGCACAATGTATCCTGGCTTGAATAGATACTTCATCTCGTTTTAAGGAGTCGATCACCTAGCCCAAGCTCGATATGGAGCTGAGTTGTACGTGAGTAGCTTGAAGATTCTATTTAACTCAACTCTGTACAGTTAAAGAAAAAGAATGAAAGAAAAGAATTCCGATAAAATATATAAAAAAAGGTACCTAGCGCCACTCCCCTGAGTTTTTAACAAAACCCAAACCCTTCAATTCCTTCTTTTTTTTCTTGCGAGTAAATGAAAAAGTTCTCTCACGTGATCTTTCAGTTGTGAGATTCTGGAATAGTGGCTTGAAGCCAGATCGATGTGCTACCTTTGTCGTCCAGCAGGCGGCGCCACTGGAACAATTCGTTCGATAGGGCGCTAAGGGGTCTTCTTAAGGGGTCATCTAAAAGCGGTGGCTTTTTTCGATCTTTCATCACACGAAGAATCAATTTTTGGATTGGTCATCGTTTAGAAACTAGATTTCCTGCCATTTCTAAAGTAAGTGAAAGTTTTGTTATTTAAATTTGAACTTATTTCGAAGACAGAAACGGGAAGTTAACGTTTCAGAGAATTGAGAACTTTAAATACGAATGTAATTTTTTATACGGGGGGTGAAGAGCGAAACTCTCCATTCATGTGGTTGGAGCAAGTCACCGATCACGTTGAATTCTTATGCATCCTACTGTAATATTTTTATGATACATTTTCGGGAAATATCATGCAAGGAAATGCCTTTTTTACGTAAAAGGGATTTTTTATAGATATATTATGATATAGTGTACGTGTAGAATAATTTGATGGGGATGGAAATAAATGTAATTCTCTTCTAAACGGTTCGCATTATTTTATTTGCGTATTAGTTTATTTGTTTATAATTTTTAATGCTCTGAAAACAAAATTAAAGGAAAATAACAAAGAAATCTTGCACCAGACCATTGATTCTGAGGCATTTTACAAAACTAATGGAATATCATTAGACATTTCCTTTTTTATAACGCATTTCCAGCATTTATAGATTATAATTAGTTAATCTATAAATGCTGGACTAATCCAGCATTTATAAATTATAATTAGTCCTCTGAAAAAATTCTCTTGAGCATCACCGCTAATGAAACATAAATACTACTCATTCTATAACCTGCAAAAAATCTGTTTTACTGCCCCTAAGTCTTTTTGTTATGTTTCAATATGTTTGAAACATAAAAACATCATTGAAATTCACTGCAAACCCTTTTCCCGGTAGATGGATATGAAAAATTTTGAGAGCCCCCTGTGAACGAATTAAAAACACTATTATACTATACTCATGATAAAGTATGTTGAAGCATATGAGTCTCAATACGTTACAAATATCGTAATTTAAAAACAATTGCGCCGTAAATGATTTTAAGCCTTCAGGCCGTAATTAAACGGGATATTTCCTGTTTCAGTGTAAACGAATTGCTATAGCTACACACAAAATTTTATATAAGAAACTTTTTAAACCAAACTACAACTTCATATATAAATTATATTGCAATCCAAGCATATGTACGAGATTAATAATACGGAATTCGATGGTAAAAATACACATTCATGAAGCCCAGTTGTCACATTTTTATAACCTATATTTTCAAACAATAATCTTTATTGTAGGTAGCTAAAAGTTTTGCATCAGAATCATAGTACAAAATTTATTATTTGAAATAGTGCTAACCATAAAAGTGACTCGTGGGCTACCTTTAAATCATGCTTTTATGTTACATAAGTTGCGCCCGGCCCATAAATTTGAACACTACTATTTTCGAATCGCAATCTTAATTTTATTTCAAATTCAGCGATTAAAATTTAAGCGAATAGGATTATTCGAAAACGTTATACTATACTCCTAAAGAATAGTAAAGTAAGCTGCACACTTTGTTTACAAAGTATTTAATAATGTCATTGTATTGTAATTTATTGAACTTGATCTTATAACTTATACAGCGATTAATTTATTACAGTATTTTTTAATGTGGAGGTTCTATTATATCTTAAAGATTTCATCTCACAAATGTTTAAAGGATCTAATACGTATACTACCTTCACTCTCTTCCTTTGTTATTTGCGCTACAAGTGAATGGAATTATTAACCCTTACCTGTACAAACTAATTCTGTAGCTCAAATGTTCAAACCATTGACTGGTACCATACAAACACATTTATCTGAAAACAAAAATAAGCTTTTTATCACGTGCATTATATCAGGAAAATATTTCCGTAAAAGTTCCTGTACAAATCCAGCAGTTTTGAATATCAATAAAATGGCAAGTACATTCCCACTGTGTCTGCAAGAATTGTTTGTTTGTTTGTTTATTGAACAACATACATCTGACTTGTGTGCTTGACATGAAGCCTGCTTATAAGCCATCGTCAATATACAGGGACGAGATAGCACACAAGAAAATATTACAACACAAGAGAAGTACAACCAGGAGCTCCACACAAAGAGTGTGTGCAATGGAGCCAGTGGGATTCGAACCCACAACCTCACGATCAGCGGTCTTAACTACTCAGCCACAGAGGCCCCTGTCTGCAAGGATTAAATATGAGTTTTCAAAATAAATAAATCAAGGAATAACCATTCGATTCATTTTCCCTTTCACTAGTGCAGGGCTCGGCAGCTCAGTCTTGGGCATACCAGTATTTCTGAAGAACGTTTCTTATCCTATGTTTTTAAAAAATATATAATAAAAATTACACTCAAGACGGGATTCTGTGAAATTTGGTAGTAAAATCTAAAAAAGAAATTTTCTCTTAAGGGTGTATTTCGATTTAAACTGCTTATTTTCCGATTTATTTTTTAATTCATTTTCGCTCTCAAATACACCAAACTTTCAAAATCTCTTACTTGGAAAGTACACAAGGTGCCGTGATTGTCGATTCTCCGATAAATGCAGAAAATATTGCAAAAAAAGCAATCAAAAACAGCTTTTCGAACCGATTTTTCCCAAGCGGGAGATCTGGGAAAGAAAAAAGGGTCATTCTGATAAGGTAATTGTTTATAATTCAAATTCTAATGAATTGAGCGTAAAAAGACATCCCACGGCTCCTCATACGTCCCTTCAAGAATCCACTCAGCAAGTTTCATGTTTTTACTTTTAAAAATATGTCTGAAATTGTCTCGGAAAATTTCGAGCTGTTGAAGGTGGAAAAGCGTTTTTTCGAATACACCCTTAAGGGTGTGTTCGAATTTGTGTTTCCGTGTTCTTAAAAAAGTGGTATACGAAAAACGACCTACTGGGAGTCGTGCTTGTAAAACTTCATTTTACTCATTATATTTTCATTAAGTAAAATTTAATTTACCCTAAAAAATGAAAAATAAAAAGAATATTGCCCAGTTAAACTGATGGCATTGAGCTCACAGGCTACGCATACTAATTGTACATTACAGCCTTATCTTTTCAAGGATTAATTCCGTTCGAAAAAAAAAAATAAGAAGGGGAAACAGCTCTCCCCTTTCCCCTTTTTTATACTTAATAATTGAACTTCCTAAACTATCAAGGACATATCATATAAAAAATCTACATCCAAAATTCAGAGCAAATCGGATAATTCTTAATAAAAACCCATTTAGCAGTTATATAATTTAAGAGGAGTTATCCCCCTCTTTTATACACTTAACCATTAAACTTCCAAAACTATTCAGAGACTTGAACAAAATCTGACAATTCTGCTTAAAAAATGCATTTATAAAAATTAAGGGGAGGGGCATTAGAACCCCCGTTCCCCCTGTTTATACTTATTCAATGAACACCTAATAACAGTCACGGAATCACCACATCAGAATGATACTATATCTAAATTTTGAACGAAAACTGTTAATTCTGCATGAAAATCCCGTTTATATCAATTAAGGGGAGGGGCATGAGCCCCCCTTCCCCCTGTTTATACTTATTCAATGAACACCTAATAACAGCCACGGTATCGCCTCATCAGAATGATCCTATATCTAAATTTTGAACGAAAACTGTTAATGCTGCATGAAAATCCCGTTTATATAAATTAAGGGGAGGGGCATGAGCCTCCCGTTCCCCCTCTTATACATATCGAATGAACTCCAAAAACAAATCAGGGAAGCGCCTTATGAGGATATACTTATATACAAAATTTCAAGCGGATCCGCTATTTTTATCATGAATTATGGCGTTACGCACGAACGTACGACCGTACGAACGTACATACAGAACGGACGGGCACATAAGCTCTCAGGCTATGATAGCCTGTGAGCTAAAAAGTGGCATTCGAAAAACGACCAACTGGGAGATATGCTAGTAAAACTTACTCAATACATTTTCATTAAGTAAAATTTCATTTTCACATGAATAATATTCATTGGAAGCTTTTGAAGACAACATTAATAATTGAAAGTAAAATTAAGTTTCAATTTACTTGAAGATGCGGTATTTTTTTTTCTTTCAATAGTTTACTATTTACACATTTTACTCTAAAAATCTGAAATTATTTATAGCTTCTTTTATTACCCGAAAACAGCCGCAATTAATGCATGAACAGCCAAGTCCTTTATTTTAACTGAAATCTTCACCATTGACTCAGAAATTCTTTAATCAATTATGTCAAAGATCTCTCGCTGCAAATAGTGGTGTGAAGAATACATTTTGAAAAATTAGTGGGTACCATTGCGATAAACAACTAAAAATCAGTACCATTAGCGCCCTCGCAAAGTAGTAGCGCAGAAAGAATTCTTTACGCAGAACTGATATTTATATAGCTAGATGGCGCTGTAGCTAGCTTTTCGTTCAAATTCCAGAGTTTGAACTATTTGAAAAAGCATATTCCGCATTTTACAGTTCCTTATATAGAAGCTTTTTACAGAGTTTTATGTTTGAAGTGTAACTAAAAATAAAATTAAAATGAGCAATCAAATTTTTGAAGGAATCAAGGAATTTACGAGCAGGAATGATTTAAAGATTGAAAGAAAAATATTTTGAGTTGATTGTTCAAATGCCGAGCTTGAAATGCCCAAAAAAATGTTTTGCATTTTAAATGTCAGAACATAAGCTGCTTTGTGCCGTTTTATAATTGAAGTTTAACTAAAATGAAAATCAAAGTAAACGAATTAATACAAAAAAAAAAAAAAAAAAAAAAAAGAAAAAAGAAAGAAAAAAAAACTTATATTAAGGAATGATTTTCCACGGATACAATCCGTTTTGAGCAGGTCCATTTTCACTGGTTTTTATTGCATTTTAATATTTTGCTTTTAAATCTAATAACCTTTTAAACTATAATATTCCTTTTAATTTTAAAGTTTAATTGTAAAATAATGGCGATATAATAATGAATGAATTTTTTGTAAAAATTCTCTGACTGTGCCGAATTTCACCGATTTTTGCAACTGAGCCGAATTTTACCGATTTTTGCACTGATCCTGTCAGTCAGACAAAATAATTATAATAGGGGCTGACCAAGAGCGGTACTTGAAATTATTTGGCTGTAAAGACCTAGGAAGAAATAATCCAGCCCCGATTCCGTATGATAAAACTACTTTAAGAACGACCCGGCCGAGCCTTAGAGGTCTGCATGCACGGCCCGGAATTCTCAAGACTGGGCCCCGCACGGCCATCAGGAAATTTATTTTGGCCCGGTCTGGCCCGTTTATATGTATATATTTTTTTTTTCTATTCTCGGGCCGTACAGAAATCAGTGAAAACAGGCCCAATCCCGTTCTGACCTGACACAATATCCACTATTTCGAAAAAAAAATCCGATTTTTGTCATATAATTAAAATTATTTTAAAGAATACTCCATATATATTTATGGGATGGTTTTACAGTATATTTTACAGAAAATACATAACACTGAAATTGATGATTAATTAGATTCTTAGACTTTCAGCAATTCAAATAAAGAATCATTTAAAAATTAATTTGGTTTAGAATAAAAAAGCAAGTAAGAAAAATCATGCGTTAAGCATTGATTATGAAACATTTTTCAACACTTCCTGAAAGCTTTCACAAAACTTCATTATTTAGGTAAATAAGATTAATGTATGTAGCCAAATATGTGTTCTAATACTTTTCAATAGCCCTCTATTTGATCTATCGGTTTATATATAATGCTATTTAATGGAGAAATATAGTTTAGCAAGAAGGTTAGAAGGTAAAATTTCTCTTTCAGCAATTTATACTAATAGATGGAAATATATTTGAATACTTTTGTTCAGCCCTGTAATTTACCTAGTATCTTTATTATACATCAGTATTTAGCTAAAAAAAATTTAAGCTAAAACACTCATAAAACTACTGAAATCGCATTCTCAGAAATTATCATTTATAGGTGTCCATTTATGAAATTCTTTGCGTGGCCCCGTGTATCCTATTATCTGTATTCTACAAACATTTCTTAGTAAACTGAATACATTTTATTGTAAAAAATCCCTGTAGGCATGGCCTATAGGTGGAGGTAGATTTCGAAGAGTTTTCATTTCAACAACAAAAAATAAAAAATGATTAGAGAAAAACCCAGTTCAACTACTTTATTTGGCCGCTTTTGAAAATTTTTTAATTTCATTTTTTTGTAAGGACTGTTTTATCAAAATCATCTTAAAAGAAACTCGGCTCAATTGCCCATTTTGGCACCATATTTTGAATTATATTCTGACTTTATAGAAAAATCGACCAATATGCTCATTATATAATTCCTATTTAACGAAACACTGTCAATTGAATTCATTTGTGAGCAAAATTGAATTTAAAAAATGAGTCATAAAATAACCAATTTGTTATTTGAATACATCCCCAATTCTTTAACCATGATCGCTTTGGGAAATTTTGTGCGAAGTGCCCACTTTGACAGCTTTTTAAAAATATATATTTAGCCTTTATAAAGATACTGACCAATACTGCACATTACACAGTTCCTAAATAACAAAAAACTGCCAATTAAATGCGTTTGAGAGCAAAATTGAATTTAAAAAATGAGTCATAAAATAACCATTTTTTTATTTGAATACATCCTCTATTCTTTAATCATGACCGCTTTGGGAAATTTTGTGCGAAGTGACCATTTTGGCAACCTTTTTTGAAATATATTCTGCCTTTATCAAAAAACTGGCCAATCCGTCGCATTATATAGTTCCTATATAAGAGGACCTGTAAATTGGATGGGTTTGAAAACGAAAATGGATTTAAAAATGTCTCAGAAAAAACGCAACCTCGATCAGAAAACCTCAATTTTCTAATGACAATAACTTCGAGAAATTCTGTTCAAAATACCCTTTTTGGCAGCCTAAAGCATTGTCAAAGGTAAAAGCATTGGCCTTGCAAGCCAAATATCCGGGTTCGATTCCCGGCCTGGGCAATTTTTCGCTCAGTTGGAAATATTCAAATTCGTATGATAATTTTACCAATCAGTTAGATTGTGTTAAAATAAGAGTATTACAATTAATCGACGTATTAAAAGAAATTTATAATAAGTAATTTGAATAGTACTTATAAGTATCGTCAATAGATAAAGGGTTAAAAGCCGTTACCTATTGATAGTGAGGGCAGACTTTCGAATGAACGAACATCTCAATCCAAACAAGGATCTTCTCTTCGAATTTTACTTCAGTAGGGAATTTGATGATAGGTTGTATCATTCAAACGTCAAATGTTTTGCATCCTCCACCATCGTTAAAATAGAGTCAGTGATCGTGAAATGGCATGCGTGAGCGACCAGTCATCCACCATGAAACGTAATTTTTTTTCCAAGCACCTTCGTCGCTCCAAGCCCAAGCTCGCACTCTGATTGGTTGTTGCTCTTGGCACTGTTTCCATGTAACTTGGAGATAATCATACTTGGCGTAGCGATAGATGCTTCCGTCGAGAGTTTGGTTTCCTTCCGAACCGAGTACAAAGTAACTTTTCTCTTGCAGCATTGGATTGGATGGAACGTGTCTTACTGAAAGCTGTACTCTTTAAAAGTTTTTACACACAAGAGCACAAGATTACGAGGATAAGAATGAAGGAAGAATAAGAATGAGTAGATTAGGTTTTAGGTTTACTCGTTCACTTACGAGCGAAGTACTTTTCGTCAAGTATGATTATCGCCAAGTTACGTGAAAACAGTGCCGAGAGCAACAACCAATCAGAGTGCGAACTTGGGCTTGGAACGACGAAGGTGCTTGAAAAAGAAATTTCGCCACCATGAATATTCCATCAGAGAATTTTCAGGACAAGCGACCGCACTTGAAGGTTCACCTTCCGTGGTTACCTTTTGCACTACTACACATTTTTGCATGTCTCTTTTCTTGTGATATTTTATATTATCCCTTTATCTACCGAATTATTTATCAAGAAATGGCTTCACATGAATAATTGTCTTCTTTAATATCTGAAGATATACTGGAATTTTTAAATAATAATAATGTGAAATTTAGAAGCGTTTTTTCATTAAAACTGATTAAATATATCGGTATTTATAATTTTTTTTGTAAAATATTTACAAAAATTATAAAATTAATTAACTAAAAATACTCTTATGGAAGTATTAGAATTCTTATAAAAGCAATGTATTTAAATGTATTATGATCCTCTCTGTAAATTTAAAGGCTCTTAACGTAGAAAATATTTCATACAACCTTTTTTCAAAGAAAAAAAATATATATCTTTGAAAATGATTAAGAAAATGACCTTTTTTAAAAAATTAAAAAACTGATTAAATATGTTTTTTATTAAATTTTCCACTATGATACTTACCGGGTGTCCCAAAAATGACTGATGGATTTTAAAATTCAATAACTTGCAAACGGTGACAGCTATTTAAAAAAATTTTGCAGGAGGGTTATGTATAATGTCAGTTTTTTTTTTACCGTAATTTTTATTTTAGCTCGCATCTCAAACAATAGATGGCGCTAACGGCGATTGAAGGCCTGGTCGACGCTTCACTCAGCACTACCCAGCTAGAAAAAGTTTGTAAAAAAAGTGTAAAAAAAAGTGCACAAAAAGTGAGCATATTTGGCACCTCTGCTTATACACAAAAAGTACAAACCGAATTGTGGACAAAAAGTGTATACGTAAATTTTTCACTTTTTATGCACAATCAGAGGTGCCAAATACGCTCACTTTTTGTGCACTTATTTTTTTTATACTATTTTTGTATACCTAAATTGTTCACTTTTTATGCACAATCAGAGGCGCCAAATACGCTCACTTTTTGACCACTTATTTTTTTATATTTTTTTTTTGCATACCTAAATTGTACACTTTTTATGCACAAAGGTGCCAAATACGCTCAGATTTTGTGCGCATTTTTTTGTACACTTCTTTGCATACTAAATAGACCTAAATTGTATACATTATGTGAATAATCGGAAATGCCAAATACGTTGATTTTGTGCGCTTTTCCTTTTACATACCAAATAGTCTTACACTGTACACTTTTTATACATAATCAGTGGTGCAAAGAAAAAATATACGCAGGTTTTTTTTCTGCTAAATAATTAAAATCTGCAGAAATTAAACTTATATCTATAAAAATGCATATAAATTTTAGTATGAACAAAAGCATACATTAAGTAAATAAACCTGCAATGAAAATTGAAATATCATAAAAAATGCTCAGTCAAATAATTATTTCAAATCTACAGGGGAAAAAAAATCGTTTAGCAGAAAATTTTGAAAAGGACGTGACAGTTGATTTTACTTTAGTTATCGAATGATAATTCTGTGTGTGCTTGTTAAAATGCAAAACATAGCAAGAAAAAAAAAATGCAAGTAAGAAATTTGTAAAGGATGCTTCTATTTGTTTAACATTAGATTTTAAGAGTTGTCACATAACTAGTTGTAGGCTCATCAGGATAATTCCAAAAAATCCCCGCCAGATCATCTAACAGCCGCAGGTAGATCTAGATTTTGAAGGTACTAACTACTAATTTTATCAACAAAAACTAAATCAAGATTAGGCATAATCAGTGTTTCGCTGACATTTGACCAACGTTAGTAATTTGGCTAATTAAAAATAGAAAACATTCGCCAAATGAAAAAACTATTAGCCAAATAGATTCGCCGTGTAGCACTAAAAAAATTATCTTTAATCCTTTAATATACTCCTACCCTCCTTTTTTTTTTTTTTTTTTTTTTTTTTTTTTTCTCTCAAGATGTTCTAAAACAACTTAAGTTTTTATAAATGCGACAACAATTGTTATTAATCTAAATTCAACTATCCGCTACAAGCATATTAAAAATATGTTATCATACTAATATATTAAAAAATAAATAAAAATATTAAACACACACACACGGAAAAACGAAAAAGAAAAGAAAGAAAAAGCAAAAACTGAGCACTAGCAATTTGGCGAATCTAACCGCTTGTTTACTCGCCAAATGAAGAATTTAGTCGCAATTTGGCGCAATGGCGAGCGACAGCGAGAACACTGGGCATAATGTTTAACAATTTTATCTGGTCATTTTCCTTTTTTTTTTTCCTTAACTCTATTATTACTGTAAAATCCTGATTGTAAGCATTCCTTCATATTTTCAAGCAGTTTTCTCGCTGTTGCTCGCCAATGTGTCGAATTGCAATTAAATTTTCAATTCGGCGAGTAAACAAGCAATTAGATTTGCCAAATTGCTAGTGCTCAATTTTTGCTTTTTTTTTTTCGTTTTTTCATACATATGCATATACAGTAGACTCCCTCAAATCCGCACAGTTTGGGACCAGGGGTTGTGCGAATTTTAGAATTTTTCAGATTTCTGGTCATTGCTTTGTTTACATTTTTTAAACAGTAGTTTGAATGTAATTAATAGTGCATTCGCAACTATAATGAATGCTTAAATTATGATAAAATATTAAAATAAGTAATGAACTAAAAATAATAAAAATTTAGATAATTTTTTAAATGATTAAAGTTCTAATAGCAAAGGTCAAGTTAATAATCAATAGTGTATGATTAAATATTCATTATAAAGATTAATATTCTTCCAAAATTATTCAACAAAACTTGCCTCATAAAAGTAAATTACTAATTCGCATAAAAATCATAAAATAAGGATTTTTTTTTTCAAGTTTAGCCAATCTTAATAACCAAAATATCTTGATAATGCATAATATACTTGGTAAGAAGATTGTAATTACCAGTAATATCAGCAATATCTTGAATTAAAAAAAAAAAAAAATTCTTTATGAAAAAAACATGAATAGAGTATTAAGAAAATTACAAATTAAAAAATATGTGAAATTGATACAAAACTAAGAAAAAATCACATTTTGTTTCAATATCCAAACTGAAATTTTCATTGTTTACATCCATAAAATATTTTAGAGAGTTGCGGATTTCTGGTTTGTGGATTTCAGGAAGTCTACTGTATGTATATGTATATATATATATATAATATACATATTTTTCATATTTGTAGTGCATAGTTGAAACTAGATTAATAACAATCGCTGTCACAGTTTGAGCTACACGGCGAATCTATTTTGCTAATACTTTTTTCATTTGGCGAATGTATTTTATTTTTAATTCGCCAAATTACTAATGTTGGTCAAATGTCACCGAGAACACTGCTTTCAAGCATTTTTTATTTTCCACACTCACATATAAGCCCCTCCCCCCCTACCACACATACACCTCTTTTGTGGTAAAAAAATATTTAAAAATCTAAGTGTTAAACGGTGTGTTTAACACTTAGTATAACACTTTCATAGCAAGTACTCACAGGAAACTTTTTTAAATTATTTATTGCTATCAGATAGTAATATCATATTTGCTCATAGGCCACAATAAAAACTGTTGAATGTAAACATGCAATTATTTCATTTATTTTACCTATTACATGTATATTTATAGAAATTTATCAAAATATTTAATCTACATTCAGTGATTTAGTGAGAACTTGAGCTAGTTCATACACAGGGTGCATAAAAGTGCTTATTTTTTAGTACTCCTATTTCTGAATTTTCCTTATACTGTTAAAGGAATGAAAACCCTGTATAAAAATGAAAAACAACGGTATATACTGATTACAGCACTGAAGTGTAATAAATATTATTTTTAATGCATGTTGCTGATATTCACTTTTTGTTCTTGGAGATGCATACAATCCTCTCAAATATTATTTTTTTACTTTGCTTTTAATGAAAAAAAAAATCCCAAAAGGGACCTTTTTTTTAAGAATGACCCATATGCGTATATTTACAGTAGCACTCCGGTTATCCGAAAATTGACTTAACCAAAAGATCTTAAAATTCCAAGTCCTTTTTAAATGTAAAAAATTTTACTATCAACACTATTTTTACCGATGTCAATTGACACCTTTCAACATATTTTGATTTATGATTACTGTTTTAGTTGTTAGTTTTGCACCAAAACATTTCCAAATTTACATTGAAATTTGTTTTAATTAGCTTTAAAAATTAGAAGCAAAAATCAGAACTTTGAAAGGTGCTTTTGGACACTAGTAGAAATAGTGTTAAAAAAACATGTTTTTTTATAAAATAAACAGAGTTAACTTACTCATTTGGTCAATTCTATAATTTTGAGCACTTTATTATATATATATATATGTAAATACTTCATTATTTTACATAATATGTTGCGATTTTCTTTTGATTTTCAACTTTGTATGGTTTCAATGCTGATTTATCACGCCACCTTTTAAATAACAACACATTTGTTGTTGCATCTTCTTGTACTTCAATATATCAAAGTGACACATTTTTGATCTCAGTAGCTTCATTGTGTGTAATCCTGTTCCACATCTAACACATAATCTGTAATACATTACAACATTTTTATTACAGCACTGTACTAACTATCAAGCTTTTCACCATAAGCTTCACAGTTATTAAAAAAATCCTATGGAACGCCGGTTATCCAAAACAACTTAAGGAACTTAATCGAAAATGCTTTGATCCCATACTTTTAAGATAAAGAACAGAAATTGAGACTTGGTACAGCCTCAGAAAAAAAAAAAAAAGGCTGAAGTTTCAAGGACATTTGACAAAATTAGCACTTTTCTGTAATTTTTTAACAAAATTAGCGTTTTTTGTGAACTTTTTACAAAAATCGCACTTTTTTCCACTGTCTTTTCATTGAAATTTTCATTTATCCATGATCCTTTAGAGATATTCATAGTTTTTCTCACCCTTTTTTGACAAAATTCAGATATTTTCCATGATCTTTTGAGAAAATTTGCATATTTACTGCGATCCTTCGTCAAAACTCGTGTATTTTCCACGATCTTTCTTCAAAATTTTCGTATTTTCTGCTACGTTTTGTGAAAATACACTTTTTTCTGCGATCTTTCGAAAAAACTCTCGTATTTTCTACGATCCTTCTAGAAAATTCTCTCATTTTCTGTGATCTTTCGACAAAATTGCGATTTTTCTTCCATCTTTTGACAAAATTCGCAATTTTCTGCTACCTTTCTACAAAATACTCTACTTACCTCAATCTTACAACAAATTTCTCATATTTTTCATGATCTTTTGGCAAAATTTACATATTTTCTGCGATCTTTTGGAAAAATTTGGGTATTTTTGTGATTTTGAGGAAAAATTTGGATATTTACTGCGATCCTTTGGAAAAATTCGCATATTTTCTGCAATCTTTTGGCAAAATTCGCATATTTCTCCTGATCTTTTGACAAACTCTATATATTTTCCTCATACTTTTGATAAAATTAGAACACTTCTTTGATCTTTTGAGAAAATTAGAGTATTTTCCACGATCTTTCCACAAAAAGTACAGTATTTTACCACGATCTTCGACAAAAAGTAGAGTATTTTTCACGATTATCTTAGAAAATTAGAGTATTTTCGTAATCCTTTAACAAAAGCCGTGACTTTTTCCATAATCCTTTGACCGAAGTCATGCTTTTCTGAAATCCTACGATGGAAAGAGTTACCTCCCGCAATCCTTTGAAGAAAATACTTTTTTTTCCATGATCGTTTGACAAATTTATAGGTTTTTTGCACGGTTGCATTGGTTTATAGCTATTGCAGGTGACGTGCCCGGGCAGGGATCGAACTGGAGATCCCACGGCCAGAAAGAGAGCGTCTTATCCGCCGAGCAAAAGGCTAGCTCGATGGCTTCCTGCGAGAAACTCGTTTTTTTGACCGCGCAAGATGGCCGCCACACTATAAAAATTTTGAGAATTTTCTTGATTGCCTTTGTAAAAATTGCGAATTTTCTCGATCGCCTTTGTAAAAATCGATAATTTTGTCGACAAGACTCAAAAAATCATAAATTTCGTCAATCGGCTTCGTAAAAATCACGTATTTTGTCGATCCAATACGTAAAAATCTTTTTTTTTTGTTGTCAAACAAGAAAAAAATCAATAATTTTGTTGATCGGCTGTGGAAAAGCTGTGAATTTTACCTGTCGTGTGAAAAAAATAGCAAATTTCATCAATTGGCTTTGTAAAAGTCAGGAATTATGTCGATAGTTTTGTAAAACTTGAGATTTTCATCAATCGGTTTCGTAAAAATCATAAATTTTATTGATTAGGTGCAGAAAAATTGTGAATTTTGGCAACTGTCTTTGTAAAAATCACGAATTTTGTTGATAAGTGCAGAAAAACTGCGAATTTTCGCAATCGCCTTTGTAAAAATCGATAATTTTGTCGACCAGACTCGAAAAATCGCAAATTTCATAGATTGCCTTCGTAAAAATCGCACATTTTGTCGATTTATTTCGTAAAAATCTTATTTTTGTTGTCAAACAAGAAAAAATCAATAATTTTGTTGATCGGCTGTGGAAAAGTTGCGAATTTTACTGATCATGTAAAAAAAAAAATGAAAATTTCATCGATTGGCTTTTTAAAAGTCATGAATTTTGTCGATTGCTTTGTAAAAATCGCGATTTTCGTTAATCGGTTTCATAAAAATCAGAAATTTTATTGATCAGATGCAGAAAAATTGTGAATTTTGGCAACTGTCTTTGTAAAAATCACGAATTTTCTTGATTGGTGAAGAAAAATTGCTAATTTTTTTAATCGGCTTTGTAAAAATTGATAATTTTGTTGACCAGACTCGAAAAATCATAAATTCCATCGATCAGCTTCACAAAAATCGCACATTTTGTCAATTTATTTTGTAAAAATCTTATTTTTGTTGTCAAAGAAGAAAAAATTCTGTCGATTGCTTTGTAAAAATCGTGATTTTCGTCAATAGGTTTCATAAAAATCAGAAATTTTATTGGTCATAGAAAGAAAAATTGCCAATTTTGGCAACTGTCATTTTGTATAATTGTAACATTCATTTTGTAAAAATCTTATTTTTGTTGTCAAACAAGAAAAAATCGATAATTTTGTTGATCAGCGAATTTTACTGATCATGTGAAAAACAATTGCAAATTTCGTAGATTGGCTCTGTAAAAATCATTTATTCTGTCGATTGCTTTGTAAAAATCGTGATTTTTGTGAATCGGTTTCATAAAAATTAGAAATTTTATTGGTCAGACGAAGAAAAATTGTCAATTTTGGCAACTGTCTTTGTAAAAATCATGAATTTTTTTAATTGGTGTAGAAAAATTGTGAATTTTCTTAATCAGCTTTGTAAAAATAGATAATTTTGTCAACCAGACTCGAAAAATCGTAAATTCCATCGATCAGCTTCATAAAAATCACACATTTTGTCGATTCATTTTGTAAAAATCTTATTTTTGTTGTCAAACAAGAAAAAATCGATAATTTTGTTGATCAGCTGTGAAAAAATTGCGAATTTTAACAATCATGTGAAAAACAATTGCAAATTCCGTCGATTGGCTCTGTAAAAATCACGAATTCTGTCGATTGCTTTGTAAAAATCGCGATTTTTGTCAATCGGTTTCATAAACATCAGAAATTTTATTGATCAGACGCAGAAAAATTGTGAATTTTGGCAACTGTCTTTGTAAAAATCACAAATTTTGTTGATTGGTGCTGAAAAATTGCAAATTTTCTTAATCGGCTTTGTAAAAATAGATAATTTTGTTGACCATACTCGAAAAATCACAAATTCCATCGATCAGCTTCATAAAAATCACACATTTTGTCGATTCATTTTGTAAAAATCTTATTTTTGTTTTCAAACAATAAAAAATCGGTAATTTTGTTGATCAGCTGTGGAAAAATTGCGAATTTTACCGATCATGTGAAAAACGTATAAGATAAACAAAAAGATATAAAAGAACCCATTTTGAGAACAGTGTAACCTTTTTTAAAAATTACTGTCCGACCCAGCAGCAGAAAATTCTCCAAGTATCTGCGGCAGATACTTCAGGGCCAAAAAGTAATCTGCAGGTGAAATATTTTTTACAATTGAAGCATTTATTAATCAAACAGTCACTTACCTGTGGTGTATTTAGTCCTAATTTTTTAAATGTTTATTAACAATGTTAACTTTTTGATATAGTAAGTAATAAAAACTAAACATGACATGAAGCAAAATAAAGGTTTAATGAAAAAGAATCTGCGAAAAAGAAAAAATCTGTGATGCCCATCTCACGTCCCTTTTAGCTCACAAAACACTTATAATTTAAGGGGGAATTAATTTTTATTTTTCATAAGAATTTCCATTTGTTTTGAAAAACAATCTAAGCATGTAGTAAATGTCAAATAATCAGCAAATTAAATTAATATCAATGATTAAATCAATATCAATGAATAAATTAACATCAACAATTAAATTAATATTGTGTGGTTGTTATTTGAAACAATAACCATGCATTATTGAGTAATGTAAAATTTTCATTTCACCCCCAACTATTTTCAATTTTTTAATCAAAGCAAGATTCTATAAATTTATATTTTGTTTAGTACTGTTGTCAAATTACAGAATAAAAAATTATATTAATTCCAAAAGCCAAACCACCTCCTCCCTCTAGAGATACCTTACGATATCATTCGTCAGAGCTCTCCCACCTCCCATAAAACTATAACGCTATATTTGTAGAGCTGTCTAATTCGGAAAGATTTTCAAGTCGCTGCAAATTCATCAACTTGCAGCAAAAAGCGAAATTTTTTTTCGATCCCGACCGATTCCACAGGGTTTGCCTGTGCTTACAAATGACTGAGTCATCTGTGAAAAATTAACTTTGGTATAAGCGCTATAATTTAAATTAGAAATAATAAAAATAAAAAACGACGGGGCACGCGGTATCCGTTACGTTCGTTTCTCTAGCTTCGCGGTCGAGTGACGTCACATGTAAACACACCAGCTCCAAGTCTCTGAGTTGAGAAGTATTAATGCTTCTGGTTCCTGGAGTTGGAAAGATCGCTATAGCTGTACATGCAAGAATAATAAATTAATTAATTATTAATAAACAGGATTCGTCTGATTTTTGAAAGCGCAAGTAATTTTCATAATAATTGGAAGCTACACCTGATAAGGGAAAAAGGCAAATTGTAAGCTCGTTGAAAAAGTGGAGTTTTTGCGCGCGTGTTGTGAGCATGGGTGTGTGTGTGGGGGAGGGGGGGGGGTTCCACTTCACTTCCCCCCGATTTGGAAACTTAATTATTTAATTTTTTTTAATTTTGAAAAACTTCGTAAAATTTATGCTTTTCGACAAATTTAAAATAAAAGAGGAAGTAAGAAATTTTCTGATAGGGGGATGAAAGCATGTGAGAGCAATTGCCCCCCCCCCCTTCTTTTTAAAATTTGATTAATAAAAAATTTTTTTCTCTTATTTTGAAATTCGTAGTCGAATTTATTATTTTCGAGAAACTTGAAAAAAAAGAAAAAAATTAAAAATTTTGCAATGGGGGAAGGGGGCATAGAATGGCTTTTGCCCCTCTCTCGATTTTGAAATTCAACTAAGTTTTGTTTTTCTCCGATTTTGAAAAACACAGCAAAATTTATTCTTTCTAGGGGTAGGCACATTTTGTCCTTAACAGGATTTTGAAATTTAATTAACTATTTTTTTTTCGTTTTGAAATGCCCAATAAAATATGTTTTTTTTTTTTTTTCAAGTAATTTAAAATTAAACGATTTTTATGGGGAAGAGGTCATATGAGAGTCATTGCCCCTCCCTTAAGTTTGGTTTAAATATTATTTAGTCTAAAATACAATTGAATTTTATTTTTGAATGATTTTGCAAAACATAGTAAAATTATGTCTTTTCGAGAAATTTAAAATAAAAGAGAAATTATATATTTCCGTAAAGTTAGAGGGTTTTACTAAAAACATTACCCCTCCCCTAAGTTTAAAAATTTATAATTAATCAAAATTTCTATTTTTTCTTATTTTTAACACATTTGCTGCCGATCACGCGCCAACGTTAAAAGGCCGCTCACGCGCCAGCGCGTGATGTGAGGTGATGTCAAATAGCCAGTCACGCGCTGGTACGGGAAAATCTTTCACTGATTATTTGTTATAAAAAATAAATCGGCTTCTGGGAAAACCCCACTTCTACAGTGCGGCATTAACGGTCATCACATCTTCAAGTAAGCGGCAGCGAATGTGTTAAAAGATAGTAGAATTTATTTTTGTTAAGCAACTTAAAATATAAGATAATCTCAAGGAAGTTTCCGGTAATGAAGCGAGGGGGGTAGTTTCATTACCCCTATTTATGGATTTTAAAATTTAAATAATTAAATTTGTTTTTCTTCAAATTTGATAAGCATACTAAAGTGTATTTCATTTGTTTACCTTAAAATTAAAATCGAACTGAGAATTTTCTTTTATTGAGAAAGGGCCCACAACCTCACGATTTTGAAATTTAATTAACTCATTTTATTTTGGCATATTAAGACATAATCCAATTTATTCCTTCCGATAGTTAAATACAACATTAGTTTACCTTGGAAAATTTTCACAAATTTAGAAAAGGCACCACGCACGGATATAATAATCCCTGTAATGAAAAAATCTAATTTTCACATCCATAAAAAAATAGTACATAATATTTGCAAAATTAAAATCTTTGATTAAAAAAAAAAAAAAAAAAATTGCACAATTTTTGCACACACGGAATATTTATTTATTTTATGCAAAAAAAGTGCACCATTTTTGATTACTTATAATGTTCACTTTTTTGTATACATAAAACATGAAAATAAATTTCACAAAAAGTACATAATTTTCGGAGTATTCAAAAATATTCACTTTTTGTGTACAAATTTTGTACAATCTAAACTTTTTTGCAAACAAAGTGTAAACTTTTTTTAGCTGGGTAATCTCCTGTCCTTCAATCGCCGTCAGCGCCACCTATTGTTTGAAATTCGAACTAAAATAAAAAATGACGGTAAAAAAACTCCTGACATTATACATAACCCTCTTGCAAAATTTTTTTAAATAGCTGTCACGTTTGCAAATTATTGAACTTTAAAATCCACCAGTCATTTTTGGGACACCCGGTATAAGCACCGTCGTTAGATAAAGGATTAATCTTTTTGGTGATTATGATATGTAGGTACTTAGAGATAATCACTGATTTGACAGCTTTGGAATGAATCAATACTCGGTCGTTTTTGCGAAACAGTCATTTCAGCTGCTGTAACTTTGACTTATCGTGTTTTGGGGTCTTCTAAGGAATTCCAATTATTCTTCCGGCTGGGTACATCTTAAAATAAAGTTGTAGTATATCATATGTTGCTTGTTTCGGGATATATTCGACAAATATGGTTCACAATAAGCTTGTTCCCATGATGAATATTGCCTTTGTAAAACTTGTACACACACGTACGCAGGCACTCCTGTTTTGACTTCATTCTGAGAAAACAATATCTTATACACAATAAAAAAATGTTTCCCTCACAGATTTTTGCCAGATTCCTGCTTTTTTGCTATTTTGCATAACTGCAAAATTTTTGCAGATTTTTAAGGAACAGTTCTTAAAAGACAAAAAAGGACCCCTTTTCTTTGCATATTTGAGAAATAATACTGAAAAACATCTTTTTGTCGTATTGGAAGATAAAATTTGAGTGTGTAAAAATAAAAGACATTAAAGGAACAATAGATCTCACAAAAACTGTATGTAAGACTAATTAATAAACAAAGTCAAGCTAAAAGAATAAAAGTACTCTTTCGATACTTGAGAACTGCATAAACTAATTATATTTCCAGAACGTTTGAGGTACTACTAATTTAATTTTGAACTGATTAAAAGAATCAAAAGAATGAATGAGATTTCTACACTTTCCTTAAATGCTTCTTTAAACAATTTTAAATAAAATGCAGTAAGTACTTCCTTAGATTTCAATTCATAATTTTAATTAATCAAAGGCATACAATGTTAAAAAAGTTAGAAATTGCGCTTGAAGCGTAGCAAATGCGGTGTGTTCGTAAAATAAGTAAGTTTTTAAAATATTCAGATCTTCATCTAATAGTATACAGTACTTCGGATACAAGGTAGGGTATCCGAAATCTTTTGTGTAACTCTGTAAACACTATCTGTTTTGTATCATACTAAAAGTAACTTGTAATAAACCTCAGCAATGTATATCAATTTCATAAAATGTGAAATAGTTCAATATTATTAAAACGCACCCCAAACTATTTCCCTATGCTATTATGTAATGGAATACTTCTGTTTAGACCAGTAAATTAATAGCAAATATTCGTTGAATCACTTATTTTATAACATACATATTTTAGTATATATTTCATAGATGTATATCAATTTTATTATGATCGAAAGAGCATAACACCATTAAAATGCACTTAAAGCTATTTTTCCCATTGGCCGTAAGGTAACGGAATACTTTTCATTGTTTCTGTAACTAAACTGTGCATCCTATTTTCATAAAATCTGAAATGACTCGACAAAATTATGCAACGGCTACATATTTTAATTTAACTCGAATGGGATTATTACATATTTCCGTTCGTGTTTAATTATATTTTCTTAAGTGACATTTGTCTTTTTTACAGTGTTACTTTACACTGAATGAATTACAATACACTTCCAGTGATGGATTTATATTTCACACAAAAGAAAAGTAAGCCCGTTCAAAAATTAATCGCTAATATCGCTAAAATTATGACGGAAATCGGTTGGCACGACCCATCCTGTAACTGGTAACTGAAAAAGTATAGTAATTTATCGCCTTCGATTTTTATATAGTTTCGTATTCTGGCTGCGTACTATCATCTCTTTAATTTAGTAAAGACGGTTTAGGAACGCCCTGTATAATTAAAAAGCTTTAAAATTACTAATTATGGAAAAACGTTTTATAAGCAATCATATTTTAAACGAATCTGAAATCTATTTCAAATTTTAAAATATGTTAAAATATTTCAACAATTATTGACTACCCGAAGTTAATGAAATAAGTGCTTAAGCACGTCTCGGTAAAATATGACTGCGAACGATGCTTTAATTTGTTACATTTTAAGGTAACTAAAAGCAATGCTCATATTCCTATTTTGGGAACATAAAGTAATTCTCCAAAGACCTCATTGTTATATTTAATTGAAATTTGCCTACGTTTTGAGTTAAACTAATTAATAATTATCATCTACATTATGCTACTGTCGTTTAAAATATCGCCACATATCTATACCCAGTTGCCAGGTGTTTACCTTCGTCTGCTTCCTTCACAATAGAACTGCATCCTTAAATTTTCCAACTCTCTGCACCTTTTGTCTTCCTGAACAAGACAATCTATCTCATTTGAATTTGATATGGAACTATTACAGATGTATAGAAGTGTATCTTTGTGAACAATAGCTTTGCTGCCACCGGAAGAGGTTTGTTCACACGACACAAGATACCTTATTTGCGTAATAAGCTAGGAGTATGAATGAATAGTAGATTCCAATAGCTATTGTATAACTCGTGACAGGGTTCAAATATACACACTTTCTGCTAATGTTTGATTACATTGATTAGTTTAATCATCATGACAAGAAGTTATCAAAGCATGATAATGGTATACTTTTATTCAAAATTTTATTATCAATGGACGGAATAACAATGAATTGATGTGCGCTTCTTTTGTGTAAAGGTGATATATTTAAAACGAAATGCCGAAATGTCAGTAAAACATCAAAATGAATATGAACAAGCCATTTTTTATTACAACTCGAAAACGCTTTCGTGTTTTGTTTCAGTTTTATATTCAATTGTGATTATTTTTTTAGTTTTGATATTATGTTTTAACAATAACTTTTAATTGCGGTAATAGAGAAGTTCGTTTTTATGAAATAGCCAAACGTTTTTAATAATACATTAATTTATTTAAAAATAAAAACGTATTGTTTAACTCATGACTGGGTTCAAATATACATACTTTCTGCTAATCTTGATTACATTGATTAGTTTAATCATCATGACAAGAAGTTATCAAAGCATGATAATGGTACTTTTATACAAAATTTTATTAACAAAATGTTCAATGGACGAAATAACAAAGAATTCTTTTGTGTAAAGGTGATACATTTAAAAAGAAATGCTGAAATGTCAGTTAAACATCAAAATGAATATAATCAAGTCATTTTTGTAGGGATGAGAGTGTTCCGCGTTTTTTACATACCAGTATAATATTAGAGAAAAACATTGCTCTGTTAAATCGCAGCATTTTTCGTATGAGTAAAATAACATTTTCTCTAAAATTATACTGGTGGGAAAAAACGCGGAAAACCGCGAAAAATTCTCATCCCTATTTTTGGTATAAACTCGAAAACGCTTTCGTGTTTTTTTTTTTTCAATTATTAATTCAAATATATAACAATTGTGATTATTTTTTTTAATTTTGACATTTGCATTTTAACAATAACTTTTAATTCCGGTAATACAGAAATTTGTTTTTATGAAATAGCCAAACGTTTTTGTTAATACATTAACTTTACTTTATTAATAAATAAAAACGTATTGCTTAACTCATTACAGGGTTCAAATATACACACTATCTGTTAATGCTTGATTACATTGATTAGTTTAATCATCATGACAAGAAGTTAACAAAGCATGATAAGGGTACTTTTAAACAAATTTTTATTAATAAAATAATCAACGGACGGAATAACAAAGAAATGATGTGAGCTTTTTTGTGTAAAGGTGCTACGTTTAAAACGAAATATCAAAATGTCAGTAAAACATCAAAATGAATATATAGAAGTCATTTTTGGTATAACTCGAAAACGCTTTCGTGTTTTGTTTCGGTGTTTCGTTGAATTATATAACAATTGTAATAATTTTTTTTTAATTTTGCGATTGTGTTTTACGAATAACTTTTAATAGCAGTAATAGAGAATTTAGCTTTTATGAAATAGCCAAACGTTTTTGATAATACATTAATTCCACGTTATTAATAGTTAAAAACCTATTGTATAACTCACGACAGAGTTCAAATAGACATACTTTCTGCTAAAGCTTGATTACATTGATTAGTTTAATCATCATGACAAGAAGTTATCAAAGCATGATAATGGTACTTTTATACAAAATTTTATTAACAAAATAATGAACGGAATAACAAAGAGTTGATGTGAGCTTCTTTTGTGTAAAGGTGTACATTTAAAATGAAATGTTGAAACGTCAATAAAACATCAAAATGAATATAAACAAGTCATTTTAGGTAACATTTTTGATGTATCTTGAAAGCGCTTTCGTGTTTTGTTTCGGTTTTTCATTCAATCATATAACAACTGTAATTATTTTTTTTAATTTTGCGATTGTGCTTTAACTATAACTTTTAATTGCGGTAATAGAGAAGTTTTGTATTTATGGAATAAACAAAAGTTTTAATAATACATTAATTCCACGTTATTAATAGTAAAACTTATTGTATAAATCGTGAAAGCGTACAAATATACATACTTTCTGCTAAAGTTTGATTACATTCATTAGTTTAATCATCATGACAAGAAGATATCAAAGCATGATAATGGTACTTTTATACAAACATTTATTAACAAAATAACCAATGGGCGGAATAAGAAAGAATTGATCAGAGCTTCTTTTGTGTAAAAGTGATACATTTAAAATGAAATGCTAAAACGTCAGTAAAACCTAAAAATGAACATAAACAAGTCGTTTTAGGTGACATTTTTAGTATAATTTGAAACGCTTTAATATTTTGTTTCGGTTTTCTACAATTTAAATACTTTTAATAGCGCTAATAGAGTATTTTATTTTTATGGAATAATAAAGAAGTCAGCATATTATATTAATTTCGCATTATTAAGGGGCCCGGGAGGCATTTTAAAATATTATTTATTTATTAAGTTAAATTTTTGTTCGGGTTAAACATACCATTTTTAAACAAAATCACGTAAGAAAATTTTTTGTACAAAAATTAAAATTTTAAATTTATTGAGAAATAGGTATAATATAAATCGTTATAACTCGAGATATTATAAATAGAATTTCTATTCTCTTTTCATTTAAGTAAACGAAATATATATGCTTTAATTTTGATTCAGAATTTAAAAAGTTTTATTTACATAAAACTTAAGTATTTAAATTACAAATTGTTAAAAAAAATCTGCCGTAACTTAAAAAAATATCATACTTTCAAAAGTAATTTCTTTTTAATTTTCTGAATCAAAGATAAAGTGAAACTGTTGAAAATATATTTTCTAAGTTTCAACCATTTATCTTTAACGGTTCTTGACTTACAACTATTTAAATATGAGAAATGGTGAAATGACCCATCGTGAAGATAAACGCATTTTCACAAAAAGTCATTTCCATGACAATCATTGCTTGAAAGCTAGATTTTAAAAACAAACTAAAACTAAAAAATTATTACTCAGTGTTTCATTTAAGATAAAAACATGATTTAAACGTCATTTTAAGGAGAAAAAGTGGGAGAAATTTTAATGTAATAAAAGTTTTTTAGAAAAATTGAATATTTTTGCGTTCCGAATCCCCTAAATAAAAATGTAATTATAAATGATAATTATTATTTTTCTGAAAATTTTTCCAACACAATTTTTTCTAATAATAAAAAAAATCGTTTTTGAGAAAAATCAAAAAGCAAGTTTAAAGTTTTGTTTTAAAGTTTGTAAGAAATATAAATGTTTAAAATCTTGAAAATCGGAAGAAATTTATAAATATTTTACGTTCATTAAACGAATGAAAATGAAGTTTTGATAGAAATTGGCGTTTTAAACACACTTTATCATTACACAGAACAAATGTTTAAATGGGAAAAAGCCAATGAAATTGAATTTCTATGTTATTCATAGAAATTTTCTTTATTGAACCAGATAGTTCTGTATATTTAATAAACATTTAAATTTGTATTCGTTTGTAATTTTTAAAAAATTGGGAAACATATAAAAAAAATACTATTTCGGTTAGGGAATTTAAAATTCAATGTTATATTTACATACGTGCCAGCTTTTATGTTTCTCTGTAACCAAATTTTTCGAATAGAAATCTTTGAATCATTTAAGCCCAGAAATTATTACAAAAAGTAAGACAAAGCATTATGTAATTTGTATTTAGAAAAGACTGTAACAAAGAAGCGTAAATGTTGGCTTATATGTATTTATTAATATAAACGTCATCGCTAAAATTTTGCCTTTTATTAGGTGCGATCGTAATTATATGAATATGTAGCACCTATAGTCTGCGTTCAGTCCATCTGCCCGTTTGTCCGTCTGTCCGCAGATCAAAACAGAGCAAAAACAATAATAACAAAAACCGAGCAAACTCTAACAGAGCAAAAACTATCCAAGCGAATATTTTTGAATTTTAAATGTATAACAGTTGCAAAATTTTGTTGAGTCATTTAAAATTTTATGAAAACTGGATGTATAGTTTAATTATAAAGACAGTCAAAAATTTTCCGTTACATTACGACCAATGGGAAAAAAATGTGTCAAGTGCATTTTAATGATGTCATAGCCTTTAAAAAAATGAAAGTGATAAGCAACTACTTAAGTGTATTGAAATTTATATTTTGTAGAAGTTGCAGTTCAAGAAAATGTTTATTATTTTCTTACAGGGCCGCACAAAAGAATTCCATTACATAATGGTATAGGATGAAACATTGATTTCGACGTATTTTAATGATGTTGAATTATTTCACCTACAATGAAATTTACATACGCTGCTAAGGTTCACTATGCATTATTTTCTGTATAATTGAGAGCGCATAGTATTTACAGGGACACTTTAGATACTATATTGCACACGACGTATTGTACAATAGAGAAGATTGCTAGTAGTGCAATTTTAACTGTGATATGAGTTTTTAAGTTTTCGTAAATTTTTGTATATTGCGTGCAGGGTAACATAACTAAAACTGCATTGGTTACAGAATATAAACAAAAGTAGATTAAAGGTGTTTTTTATGAGCTGTGCAATTTTACACTGAACTACATTTAGTAAACCCAGATATGTTTATAGTATATATAAAAACGATACACAAGGCCACGCAAAGAATTAGACACATAGTTGTCTATGAAAGATAATCTATTTTGGAAGTGTGATTTTACTAGATTTAAGCGTGTTTTGGTCATAATTAAGTTTTAGCTAAATAGCGAAATATACGTATGTAAAGATAGTTAGGTAAAATTTACGGTTGCTCAAAAGAATTGGAAAATGCTACCGTCTATTGGGTACAAATTTCTGAAAGTCAGATTTCAGCCTATTAGTCTATTCAATAATTTGCAACACAATTAAAATTTAATTCGATTCGTCTCTAAATTGCTTTAGTATAGTTGGATTGCTCTTTAATTGATATATGTTATTGAGATTTACTATGCCATTCTCTGTTGAAAATAAATTACTTAACATTCATACTTTATTTACAAAGCTACTCAAAAATATTCCACTACATTATAGTCTATGGGGAAATTTCGTATGTATGTAAATATGTTGCAGTTATAATCGACATCTGGTCTGTTCGTCTGTCAACAAAAAACGGCGCAAATTTACTGAATAAATGGTTCGAAATTTAATTTTATATAATCATTGGTGGATTTTGTCATGTTTTATGAAAATGGATAAGAAATTAAAAAGTTATAATAAAAGCTTTATTCATTCTATTAAATCACGTCATACGTAATTAATTCTATGATATCCTGTAATAGGTATTGATCTAGGTTTTCCGTATTCATTATGTACCATTTAAGATGGAGCCTTATTACTTTCGTATTACTGAATATAAGATAAATAATCGTGTCATAATTTGTAATAATTAAGTTTTGCATAACAGTTTAACAGTCATTGCATCAAAATCTGAATATGTATAAAAATTAATTATAGTACGAAAGCACCCTATTTGCCACGTTTTACGTGCAATTTCTAACTCGTTTGTTAAAAAGTATTTTTATATTATTCCTTAAATCGGATAATTCAATATTTTAAACAGTTTTACATTAAGGATATATTATCTTTGAAAACTCTCTATGAACTTCTCGAAAAATATTTCAGTATCTATTCCAACGGAATTATACATTAGTGAAACATATCATTGTTATTTTTTATATCTTACACTTATATTTTTATATATATTCCATATATTTCTAAATGTACTTCTTTTGGTAAAGTTATTTTATATGATAAATTGGATGAAAAAAAACTGATTACATCTTTTTAATTATTGCTAATCGTGCCTTTAAATTATTCTTCATTAAATAATAGGTATTATATCTAGATATTGTACCAGTAATTATCACTAAGCACTTTAAAAACAAGTTTATAAAACCATAACACATATTTAAGATTATTTAAAAGATATCTGTATTAATTTATTGCATCATAAAACTTTTGAAGACAATACTTGTAAAAATGCATCTTTTAAAGGGAGTGAATTAATATCCTTGACTATAATATTGTTGATATTTAATAATAAATTAAGGAACGATAATACATTTCCTAAATTTTAAACTATTATTAAATATTATTAGGCTAATTTAAAATTGAATATGAATTAGAGATAATAAACTTTTACATTAATTTTATAAATTGGATATCGAAATTATTTAATTTTTTCTCAGCAGATTAAAGTAAAGTTAATCAAATATGCTATGTACTTGTCTGAAAAATCTATCTAATAATTTTTTGTTGCATACAACCTGTGGAATCAATTAATATTTAATTTATTATGTACTGTTTTAAAAATACATAACAATGTTTATGTGTTTTACACATTAAAACCATAAAAAAATCTTTAAAAATTCTGTCAAATTTATGATTTTTTCCCCTAAAATTAAATGTTTGATTTTATCTTATTTTATTTCCAAAATCTGCGATTATGTAATACAGAAATTTATATTAAATTTTAGTGGCAATAAAAAGCATAAATGTTGACAGCTAAGTTAATTAGATTCACAACAGTGAACATTACAGTAGCTTTGATCTTTTATCACCAGTAGTTAAAAAATCATTGTCAAGGTTAATCGCTAAAATTTAGTAATTAAATAAGATATATACTCGATTTAAAATTTCTGAGGCAAAAAAATCAATGATTCGAAAGTATAGGAAATACTGAATTTTTGTAACTTTTTTCTGCCTTTTTAATGTTAAAAGTTTTTGAAAAATTGTTTTTTGATTATTTTTTTTAAAGTCGCGAAATTTTGAATTTACTTTAAACTTCCGCTGCATTTTTTAAGTTAGAGAATTTTAAATTTCATTTAAACAATTTGTTTTGCTTTGAGAAAAGTCGAAATTTTAAAATTTTCAAGAACACTCAGTAGATTCTTCAGAATTTTAAATATTTTAAATTTCCTTCAGAAACCTTTTATGTTAGGAATTTAAAACTTTATTTTACCTTTCCTAAATATTTGCAATTATGCAATTTTGCAATCGAATTCATTTGAAGAATTTAACTTGAATAATATTAATTTGATTACAAAATAACTTCCATTTTTACTAATTTTAAAATTAAATTTAATGAAAGAATTTAATAATTCCAAAATAGTGATTTGGATTTCTTAATTAAATAATTTTTTCGAAAAGGATATGAAACAAATCCATTCTTATATCTTCGATATTTCTTAAACAGTACTATTTTTTAAATTAAAAATGTTCGCCTTATTTGTTCATAGATTAATGACAGATTTCAAAAGGCGAATATTTCAATGTGGTAGAAATCATGCAAACTGAATAAAAATGTAGAGTAGTGTTAAAGTCCTTTGAAGTTAAAGATATAGGGTGTTTCCAAACTCATGGTACAAACTTTAAGGGTAGGTAGAGCACGCAGTAACAATCATTTATTGTATAGGAATATATGGGACCAAGTGACGTATTAAGGTAAAAACACCAGGGGGGGGGCAATTAAGACCTCTTTTATAATTTTCAAAATTTCTCATTCATACCTGAGAATTTTTGTGCTATCCTTTCTTGACATTTCATAATTACTTAATAATGAAATTCTTCTTTGAAAATTGTTGGTGTGAAATCGAAATTTTTTAAATCGAAAATAGAAATACAAATAGAGATTTTTTGAAATGGAAATGCAGTTTTTAGTGGATTCCACTGGCGGTAGAGGGCAATAAGTGACTGGTCGCCGTTCAATGCCATGCATTCAAGGAGAAGAAATCGCCATTTTTAATTGTGCTACCTTCTTCATGGAAGACTTTACATATGCCGGAAAAGACGACATGCATTTCATGTATGGTCGTGCAAATGACAGCACCAGAGCTGCCCTACGAATGTATCAGGAGCAGTGTTCTCGCAGAAGAATGCCTGATGATAGAATGTTTCAGCACTTACACCGTCAGTTTTCTGAAACAAGTTCTTTCTACGTCACCAGACATTAAACTGGACGAGAAAGTGATGTAGGCAGTGCAAGCCTGGAAGAAATTATTTTGAATTTTGTAAGTGAAAAACCCGAATCAAGTACAAGAGCTGTTGCACAAAATTTAGGTGTGAGTAATCCGACCGTTTGGAAAGTGTTAAATTTTAATCGATTTCATCCCTTTCGTTTTAACGTGTACAAACTTTGAATCCGGAAGACTATCTTCTGCGGTTGAAATTTTGCCAGTGAGCTTTGCAGCAACATGTATTGCAGCCAGACATTACTATTCATATTCTATTTGAAGATGAGGCAGTATTTACACGCGGGGTGTATTTAATGCGCTCAATTTCAATCTTTGGGCAACCAATAATCCACATGCAACGCTGCCACATAATTATCAACAACGATTTTCTGTGAATTTGTGGGCGAATACTGATAATAATTATTTGATTGGCCCATACATACGTCCAAAGAGGCTGGATGGCTGATATTACCTTATTATTTTTTAACAGGTTTTACCAGAACTGCTGTAAGATGTTCTGATCGCACTTCGTAACTGGATGTGGTTTCAACATGATGGAGTGCCCACGCACTTCACCACTAATGTGCGCAGTAATGCCACATTTAGGACGCAATGGATAAGGCGTGGTGGACCAGTTCTTTCACCACCGCGCTCTCCCGATTAATCGGGTCTTGATTTTTTTTTTATGGAGTCACCTGAAGTGTCTTGTTTATGAGACTCCGGTTGACTCAGGCGAAAATCTAGTATATCGCAAATCCGAAGTTTCAGCACGTGTACGGGAAATGTTTGACATCTTTAGGAGTGTACGCCAATCGTTCCACCACCATTTTTTTTTTTTTTTTTGGTTACGATTAATTGGATATTGGTAGAAAAATCTTTGCTTTTGGACTATTTTCCTGATTTCTACCTCATAAATTAATCGTATATTTTTTTATCACGTAATGTTGCTCTTGATAACAAGTTACGTATCAAACATTCCATTTTTATTCATCATTGTTCTACTTTTGTGCTTACCATTTGCTTATGTTGTCAGGTTTGAGTAAATTCCATTAAGTAATCCTACATTGTGTAACAAGATTTTGATATGCTTTACGTGATTTAAGAACTGATATTTTGCCAGACATGATACACAATTCTGAATTGTATTCGCTGTGGATCTTGATTTGTAGAATTGTATAATGGTTATATATATATGTATATATATATATATATGCAAGGTGTTTCAAAAATACACTCTTAAAACGAAAGAGTGAATTTGTCTTCTCAGGAAAGAGCTCTAATTTATTGGATCATGAATGAGTTGTTTGTCAAACGTTTTACTCTTTTTGATTTAAATTGCCTTTTTTAAACTACTCATCTTGATTTAAATTGTTTCAAACAGCTCGCTACTCGAGTTGATTCAACTGTTGTTCAAATCGGGAGATGAGTTAATTTCGACTAAATTTGAGTTATTTTGTGGCTGCAGTTTTAAAAGAGTAACGATCCTTTTTTATGAAAACAGTAATGTATCGATTTCTTTCACAGATGTTTGAAGATATGCTCCCCTTAAAAGAAAGAATAGCCATCGTTTCCTGAAAATTAGGTGATAAAACATATGAAGAGATGCGTTAATTGTGCCATCGAATATACGGAAAACAGCCACCAATGGCAGGCATTATCAGGCTACTTGTGAACACATTCAAACGAACGGGTAGCTATGAGGATGGAATACATTCCTGGGGCAGTTGAAAGGAGCCTACGTTCAAAAGAAGTCTGATATTGGCCCTTCTTGGAGGCTGTTTTTCGTATTTACTATAGTACAGCTGATGCACCTCTTCATATGTTTTATTTACCAGTTCCCAGTAATAAGGAAAGCATTTCTAAAAACACTCGTGAAAGAAATCAATAGATTAGCGTTTTCATAGAAATGTATCGTTATTTTATGTCTTGAAATATAATGAACAAAGAGATAGAAAAAATATTTTCAATATTGAGTGCCGAATTTCCAAAAATCTTTCTCGCCAAAGGATTTTTTTAAATAAACTGAGAAATACAAAATACAAAGCTGTTCCTGTTCGTAGTACATGAAGCTCTGGTAAGCTCCAATAATTTCCGGCAAATAAAATCAGTTTAATTAAAGCAAAGATGTACAGGATCTAGGCTCCTACAAGCTCCTCGCAAATTAAACACTGTCTTCTGAGCAAGTAAGCTTCCTGCAACTGAGCATTTATTGGATTCTATATGTTAAGGACCTAAGTAACTATACTAAAAAAATATTCCAAAATAGAGAATAAGCAAAAACGCTTTTTTTTCAGAATATTACTCAACCAGCGAAGCTCCATCGATGCACAAATAATTTATAGGCAGTGGTGTTCAGATGTTAGTTGCAGATATTTAAATCGAACAAAGTTTGTTATTGGCTATTTACATGAGTACTTGTAGTGTAAGTCACAGGCTACGATTTTTGGCTACCAGTATTTTAGTATGAAAAAATGTGATTTATTTTATTGGCACATTCTCATTAATTGAATAAGGCCAAGCAGACTTATCGAAAATAACGGTGGCAAACAAGCATAGCAATTTTAAGGTAATGTCACTTAGACTACAAAACCCATGGAACTAGCCTATTATAAGTTAGATTGCTTTTATTTCATTATTTCAAAATCTAAAATTATTTTTTGAATAACATGATTTAATAAAATTACGTACTTTTTTATTACATATTTTAATACATATTATGTTTTATATTATGTACATTTTTACATATTATGTTTACAAGCTACGTAATAATTTAAAATTCTGCTACCAATTTAAATATTTTCCAACTTGTACATTTTAAACTTCGGAATTAATGATTAACTTAAAAAATTATCTAATAATGCGTATAAACAACATATCTCGATAATGTCTTAGACAAATAAATAAATAAAGACAGATTTAAAAACCGAATTTATGGAATAATAAATGAAAAACAAGAATATATTTTTATGAAAAAATATTTTTAATATTTATAAATAGCTACATTTTAAAACACTGTTGCTTTTGGTAAATTTAATTTCAGGATTTTATTGATTGAATTCAAAAAATACGTATCTTAAAGCGAAAGAGTTAAAAATAACATGTTAAATATATAAAAATCTACGGAAATTATTATTAACACTTTTGATTTACGAAACTGATAATTTATTTTAGTTAAAAGTTCTTTCATCTAAAATATAACACAATAATTGCATTTTTTATTTAATAATTACTAAGATAAATAAAATATTTATTTTTCCTAAAATGTAACATAACTGGATTTTTCCTTAATGAATTTTCACAAAAGTAAATTTCTTAGAAAATCGATGCAATTAAAAAAGTAAATAAAACTCAAATATTTCATTCTTAATTAAATAAAGGTAGATTTTAATATCACTGAATAACTCCGATTTAAATAGATTTATTTATTAAGTTTTAAAGTTAGGTTTTGTACATCGAATCTTACTAACTTTTTAGCAAAGAAATATATATTTTAAATATACATATTAGCTATAAAATAATGTCCGTAATCGACATGTTTAAATTAGTGAAATGGAAAATTAATTTAAATATTTCATTAAAAATATGATACACATATTTTGCTAGAAATGCTTATAGAAAATTTATATTACAAGTTATGCATTAAATTCACAAATATTATTTACTTCGTCATAGAAGTGTTAAAGAAAAATCTATAGGCTAATTAAAATTTTACATAATATATACTTTACAATCTAATTTATATTTGATTAAATAATTTTCATGGGATATATAATATCTTGTGATTTTCTCTTTATTTGTAGCTACAAAATTAATATTCTTAAAAAGCCAAAGCTATTGGAAAATAAATCAAACAAAATATTATTTTGAGCACATAAAATCGTTTTTAATCATATTTAATAAATATATTTTAAAACACTTTATTATTTATAGTGAATTTATCTGGCAAAATGTATATATTAAATCTGTAAATATTACTTCGATAACAAAATTTTCAAAATATTATTTTAGCAATTTAAATCAGTTTATTATCTGTGTGTTTTAATTTATGAAATTAGTTATTATTTTAAAATATTAATATATTGAAATTTTAACACAATAACATGATATTTCTCTTTTTAATAACTACGTAATTTTGGTAGAAATATGATAATCTTAATAAATACAATGTAATTTTTACATAAAATATCAATAATAAGGGTTACTACGAATAGGATAATATAAATACTAATATTTCCGAAGACTATCTTATTTTAATCGCAAAAATATGTCATTACATACAGCAAATGTATTACCAATCGTGCAAAGTATTTTGTAAATCCCTGACAAATAGTGTTACACTGCTGACAATTGAAATTGCATCGCCATGAAAGAAAGAAATTACAAACAGATATTTATTATACATACATGGCATGAAAATAAAAGGATGTGAAATTAGTAGAAACATCTGCCCCTCCTCTTGCAGTTAAAGCGGCCCTTACCTGTTTGGGTATGGATTAGAACCAGGGTTTGATGACAGAAACCATCAACTCATTTCTTGCTGCTTCAAGTCAATGTCATGCTTCAATGACCGTATTAACTGTAGAGAGATAGCCGGCCAATCTCATAGTAATCGAAGACCATACATTTTCAATGGGTAACAGATCTGAAGACCGTGTAGGCCAAGGCAGCAATCGAGGAAAATCAGTACACGACGTGAGACGTGTGGCTTTGCGTTATCTTGTTGGAATATGGCGTTTGGTAGGCCTCAAAGATATGGTACATCCACTAGACGTAAGATCTTAGAAATGTACCGATCTGCGTTGAAATTACCGTCTATCTGAACTAAAGATGTGCATGTCGTGTACCCAATGGTTGCCCAAACCATTACACCAGGTGCAGGGCCCCTATGCCAATATCGAATGCAAGCAGGTGTCGAGAGTTCTCATTTTAGGCTCCAAACACGCATTGTAAAAAAAATGCTGCAGTAATTTTACTGCAGCAGATTCCAGACAATGTCCGTAAAAATACGCACTTTATTCCTATATCAAAGGCCTTTACCATTACATTAACGGGTTTTGCCCGTAAAACAAAAAAAATGGGGAGTTGACCATTTATGTGAAAAAAGTGACATTTTCAGTAAATTTACTGGATAATTCACGCTAAAGTACCGTAAATTTACATTTTTTTACAGTGCGTATACAGCCATCTAAATGTTTCACGTAGAATCGGAACTCGTCATAAAAGACGAGATTGTGCCACTTACTGTATTCATATTTCTCGTTTGTACTGTATTCATATTACTCTACGTAATTGGCACTATTATAACCCTATTTCTGAACAGTTTTCTTATTTTAATCGCAGAAATCCCTCATTGGATCCCAATCACGAAAACTTTAAAGCAGTGTTACTTAAAGTAAATTTATATTACATTTGATGCATTAAGGGGACGAGGGACCTTTAAAATCATTTTTTTTTTCTATTTTTAAAATTGCGCTTTAAATATTATTCAAGGGTACATTATAACATATATTTATCACAAAAAATGTAAAAAAAAAAAAAAAAAAAAAAAAAAAATTGAAAAAAATAGGGGAATTTGTGTAATATTTGTGAACTTTTCAAAATGTCCCATGCACATTCCATATCAATGAAAATCTCCAATATTATTTATACAAGTTTGATTTACATATATAAATAAAACTGTGTATGGAATTTCATATATCTGAATATAAAGCTAAGAAAAGAAAGTATTTCTAATTTTTTTCTTAAATTTTGAGCATTTTTGAACCTATTTTTACAATAAACTACCTATAACTTTTATAATTATTTTTATTTTCAAAAAAACATGCACAGTTTTATGACATATATTGAGATGAATAACTATAAAAATTTCACAGCATTCAGAGAAAAAATAATGCACATGGAGCATTTTAAAAAGTACTCGTTAAATCTAAAATATTACATAAATTTCAATATTTTGGTCAAAAAATTTTTTTCACATTTTTTGTGATAAATATGTGCTATAATACATACAATGTACCCTTCAATAATATTCAAAGTACAATTTTAAAAATATAAAAAAATTTGATTTGAAAGATTTTGAAGCTCCCTTGTTTCCTTAAAGGGCTGATTATTACTTATCTCCCATAGAAGAGGTGAAAAATATATAAACTGATCAAAACTTTCCTTAACCTATGTGTTCTAATCTGCTAAATTGATAATTATGGAAACTTGGATGTTCACCCGTTATTTTTGTAAAAACCAGTGACCTTATTAAATACAAATGTAAATTACATAAAATATCTTTAGCATGAGTACTCTGAGTCAGGCAATTTAATTACCCCTATTTTGAAAGAACTATCTTATTTTAATCGCAGAAATATGCTATTAGATTCTAAAAAGTAATATTGCAAAGCAGTATAATTTAGGATAAATTTATATTAAATTTTATTCATTAAATCCCTAATTGCAACTCACCTTTCCATATAACAGTTAAAAAATACATAAGGTAATTAAAACTTTCCTTAACCTATCTGTTTTAATCTACTAAATTGATAATTAATTAAAAAATATTCTGTATCTAAAACATAACATGGTAATTCGATTTTCTCTTAATGAATAGTTACGTAACTAACTTTCTCCGAAAATTGAAGCTGATGAATTGCAAAGAGTTTTATTTTAAGAACAAACTTATCTTAAAATATTCCGAAATGTAAATATTCAAGGTAGACGGGTATATTAAGCTTCTGCTATCTTATGATGGTTTAGTGTTAAACTCTTAACGTCTTTAGGACATAATTTCCGTAGAAAGTTTAAAGAAAATGAGAAGTTTATTGTTAATCTATGTTTTCACTAAAATAAGGGTTTTCCAAAGATAAATGAATAACTGAATTTTAGGTAATAGAATTTCATTATCAAAATTTTTAATAACGAATTATTTAAACCGATCTTTTGTGCTTTTTAATTAAAAACTAAGCTAATTAGAAATTTTGCAAAGTACTGCAATTAATATCGCAATGTAGAATATGCCCTAATATTGCTATTTATAGATTAAATATACACTGTTAAAAATCTACAGCTGGACTTTAAAAATGGGCTTTGCTTCTAGGTTAACGGGCGTTACCTTTAGATAAACGGGTTTTGCCTATAAAAATTTACGGAAGTTGGCCATTTATCTGGAAAAAAAGTTATTTTTCGTAAATTCACTGAAGTAATTTAAGGTAAAGTACTGTAAGTTTACGATATTTTTACAGTGCTCTGTCGAGTCATTTTACCGATTTTAACGAAAACAGTTTAAGAAACCGTAATTTTACATTAATTCTGACCATATTACTGCTCCTTTTATGGTCAGAATACTATTAAATTATGGTTAAGTAACCCATATAAAAAAGTCGAATGATTGAACAGAACGATGCAAATTTTTTAAAGTGTGCCTTTGCTGTTTTTGAAATTCGCTTCACCTTGTTTAATGGCGAATATCTGTTACCGATTAAAGCGAATATTTCTATTTAAAAATAGTGGTGCTCAAAGAAAAGAAGATTCGCCAGATATATTAATGTGATCATCATATGGATCACGGACCAATTGAACCAAAATCGTTTATAAATAATTTCACTTTTAAGGAAAAAATGAGAATCGTGATATTATTTCATTGCTTATGAAAATCAGTGACTTTATTGCATGAAAACATTTGTATAATTCCAATCCGATTCAGTGAAATCTACTGTAAAAATCGATATTATTGTTATTGTAGATATTTTTTATGTGAATTAGAAATTACGTCAATCATCATCATCAATTTAGGGGACAGTTTACCCTAAAATTGGTCAAAACTGTTATTATGTTTATATGATTTTATTTATCATAACTATAGGGCGTCCCAACAGACTTTGTAACGGTTTTGGAATTTTATTATTCAATAAATGATTCACTTTCACGATATCTTTAAATGATGAGAGATAATGGTTTAAAAATTAAAAATATTAAATTAAACTTTACAGATGTTAACATTGGGATTAAGGCATGATATTAAGATTTTTATTGAGACTATTGAATTATAATTACAAGCATATTTTTAAAATAAGGAATGAGAAATATAAATCTAGCGCGTTTCGGTATCGAACCTGAACACGCAGAACGAGTAAACACCGTCTTAACGTAACTAAGATCAACCTACTGTTTTCATTACAAAGTAAGTTTTTAAGTTGTGCTACAATATTAGACACCCCCCCCCCCTGTTTCTTAAGAACTGAGGAACGTTGTATTCAGTCCGTTGAGCTTACTAAGTAGTATAACAGATATTAAAAAATAAATAAAATCTGTGATTACCAAAGTCGGTCCTCTCCTTGTATGCGAATACTATCCTTAATGTTCTGCCGATATGCAAAACATTTATACTCCCTTTTATGTCTTTGTTTTTCATCGTAATTTCAAGTAATTATAATATAAACTAGCACATGATACAGTAAAAATTTTGTAATAGTTTTAAATTAAGTTAATTATAGATTAAATTACTGAAACTGAAAATAATGAACCAGAGCATTGAATAATTACTTTAATTTTAAACTAATAGATATATGGGCTCTTTTTCACCAAATTAATTCACACACAAAAAAAAAAAAAAAACAATTGAAACTTTAACTTAGATCGTTTTCAAAGAATTATTAGTACTGTTCAAACATTATCAATATTAAGGATTAGAAACGGCATTAAAACACATTCCAAGATTATTAAGTAATTTCACACCTTTTTCCAACAGCCTGAAAATATATGATTATTGAATTGTAATACTTAAAATTTGTAAATTATTCTTCATTCAAATATTAATTACCGTTATTTCTGTGCATTGAAACTGGACAAACCTATGTAGAAAAAGTATAATTAGAATTCCGTACGTGCCTTTGCGGAAAATTTCGCTAGATTTTAAGTAGCTATAATAATTATTACAATTGTGCATAAACCTAATTAGAGAGACACATAATTACCCTTATTATCGGCTTTGGAAATGAGATAACTTCCTGTGATATCAATGAGTCTTACAAATAACAATTGTTAGTTTTGACAAAATGTACTTTATTAAAGTAACGTATAATAAATAGTACTTATGATTCATGTTTTATTAATATCTAAAATATTCGGAGGAAAACAACACATAATAAATTATTAAAGATAGGAAAAATCAGGACCGAACGAGGAAAAATGTCGGGTGATTTCTTTTGTAATTGAATTACATTTTATTTAATAGAAATATTTGTGAGAGAATTTAACGTCGATTTCAGTTCAAGATTGCGAGGAATGGTCCATGTCCATACACTGTTAAAACGAATGGTGACACATTGCACCTTTTAGGGGCGAAAGGCTTGTCTCTCTGGTGACACCCCTAAAGGAGCCAGAATGGCACCTTTAATTAGGGTGAAAAGATGGCACCCTTAATCCAGAGTGTCCAATAATAAAAAAATAAAAAATATACAAACCGACTTTTGGCCATCGAAGGATTCGAACTCACAACGTCTGATTACAAGCTCAGCGTTCTAACCGCTCGGCCATCGAGCTCACCTTCATTCACTCATAGCCATAGATTTTACTTGCCATCAGAGAAAACAGAAAGACACACGTCACAGCGCATGCGCATGGCTCCAGTCACCCGATGAGGTGCCACATTGCGGCCAATACTAAGTGTATGGCACCTCATTTAGCTCCAATCACCTAGTAAGAGACCTGTCGGCACTGCAACCACATATCCAAGCCCCTAAGGCACCCTAGGGTTCCAAATGCCCCGGGTTCCAATGGACCCTAGGGCCTTTTCACCTCCGGGTCCCAAATGGCACCGGTTTGTCACCTTCACTTTTAACAGTGTAGACACACGAACATACTAAAGTTTTAATATGAATTACAGGGCGCTGGTAACGGAAAAAAAGTCTTTGTTTCTTTTGTAAAATGTAGTTCTTAAATCACAAAGGTCAAATTTGTGACATAAGTTTTAATTAATTTTTGTTCGAAAATGCATGAAACGAGCAGGTGTTGTTATTCAGAAACTATCGAATCGCACTCATTTGTCTGTGTTTGTACAAGCTCAAAAGATATTTCAGAAGAAGCCGTCAAAAATGATGTTTTGAACCGCTTTTTTCAAAAAAGTAGAAAAACCAGTTAACGAAAGGTAGAAAATCGTGTGATCGCGTGATCAAAATACCTTATAACTCGGTAGGTTATTTAACTACATAAAATGTTAAAATAGCAAATAAAGCCTTTGTGAAAAAATGTTTAAAGATAAAAAACCAACGATTATAAATGCACAAATAAAGTAAGAAAAGGTAGCAAACAGCCGTTTCGTATCTACTATGGAGACTCTTCATCAGTGCAAAACTCAGCGAGCTAGAAAAAGCAAAACTGAGCAAAGAGACAGAGAGACGGGCTTATATACCCGCTACGGAAACGATCCCGCCTAAAGGAAAGCAACCAATGAGAAGAGAGCAGCCTAACAACTGGGTGGACAAGTAGGGACATCTACCGGAGAATAAACAAAACAAAAACTAAAAAGCGAGGGAAAAAAGTTTTAATTAATTAAATATAATAAAATGCTAGGAAAATAAGGCGTACTTGATAAGTCATTGATTAAGGAGTGAGAATTCGAGTTCGATTTGAAAGTGCTTACATAGCCAGACCGTCCAATTTTATGTCTATCCGTTAAAAAGTGAATTTGTTATTGTTTCAAAACGTTTTGCGCTTTGAAAGCCAATTTGTTTTCAATGTCGCGGTGAATATAAATAGACAGACTACGCAGAAAACAAAATGAAAATTGTAGTTTAAATGACAATTTCAGGATGCTGGTGAAGTAATAAATGATCTTTGTTTTCTTTGTAAAATGTTTTGTATTTTAAAGAATTGAAAGCATGTTCGTGTTGTGATGAACAAAAATAGACACACGAAAGCAGAAGTAAATTAAAATTCCAAAGTTTAAATGTGAATTTGAGTACCCCGGTAAATTAAACAATGTTTTGCTTCTTTTGTAAATAATTTAAAATTATTATTATTAACACTATCTAAAAAATTTTAAAGTGTTTATGAATTCGTTTTATCTCTCTGTCTGTTCGTCTATCTTTGTCTAATTCGCTTAAGTATGGCTAAAAGTTTGATATTTTTTGTATGTTATTGAAATTTAGTATTGAAAATGGAAGGTATATAATTAACACAAAAGAGTTTCGTTACATTAAGGTCACAGGTGAACAATCGTAACGTTTATATTTTTATTTATGATGCGATATCAAAATTATAATAATATTTCTACACTGTTAAAACGAATGGTGACACATTGCACCTTTAAAGGGTGAAAGGCTTGTCTCACTGGTGACACCCCTAAAGGAGCCAAAATAGCACCTTTAATTAGGGTGAAAAGATGGCACCCTTAATCCAGAGTGCCCAATGATAAAAAATTAAAAAATACATTAACCGACTTTCAGCTCTCGATGGATTCGAACGCAGAACGTCTGATTACAAGCTCAGCGCCCTATCCACTCGGCCATCAAGCTCACCTTCAAAGTCTCCCTGAAATGTTCATATATCCTGAAATTCAAAGGTTGCTTTATATAAAAAAGCTCGCCAAAAGTTAGCCATCCGAAGATCTAAACAAAATTGGGATAGCGTATAGCGGTGATAGTCATCGTAGGAAAAAATTGCTGTGTTGATCCACCAGTCACAGCGAGTTGAAGTGTACACGCTACAGAGCGTGCGCAAATGACTAAGGGGGTGAAACTCTTCCAACAGTATGCATTGCGCGGCACCCTAATTAACGTGAAACACCCAACGGCACCCCAAACACATTTTCAAGCCCGCTGGTGCCAAGTGATTTAACCTTTTCACCCCTGGGCGTCAAATGCAACCGATTCGTCACCTTTAATTTTAACAGTGTATGCATAACTCAGATGACAACGTCCTATCTCAGCAATATAAAATAAATAGCACCTATAGTTTATATAGACGCTGAAAAAATTATTTTGCATTTTCATGATGCTTTGGTTCTTAAATATAATGAATGTAAACAACATAACTGAGATGACTGAACTGCAATATGTTTTATACAGATGAAGAAGGGCGTAGAATTTGTCTTTCATTTTCAGAGATTCTCAAAGAATTCGGTTTCAAGACTAATTGTGATCGATAATTGCTAGAAATGCGTTTCCCGCTGTTATGTACTTTTAAAAACTTATTTCATTTTTAGTATATTGTGTGGTATCCATAGGTTACATAGATCATATACAGAGTTGCTCCACTCTGTGTGCCCATATTAAAGCATATGGACAGCAGCAGTTGAAAATGGGATTTTACTGACAAGGAAAATATAAGACGATACAGAACATTTTTAATGCTATTAAATTTACTTATGTAAGCATACTTTCCAACTTTCAATTAAACTTCTGGGAAATGTGAGTTAAGAACCTACACTACTCACTGAGAAAGACCCGAATGATAATATTGAGTCTATGGGGGCGTTCTTTTTAAATATTTTGTTCAAGTGTTAATATTTTTACATGATTTTTCTTCCATAGGATAGCTGAGGACGATCTACAACCGGGTTTTACTTTTTTTTAGTATTTACTTTAGTTTTTACTTTTTTAATTTTGGTTTCAGAATTTTTTTTAAATACTTTGATTTTCGAAACCGGTTTGAACCGGTTCTGAAATTGAAACTATCATAATTTTGAAAATATATAACCAAAATCGAAAAAATAACAAATAGCCCGGTTGTAGGTCGTCCTTAGCTATCCTATGCAAAAAAAATCATGTAAAAATATTAAAATTTAAGCGAGATATTTGAAAAGAATAGATATAACATTATCATCCGGGTCTTTTTCAGTCAATAGTATGGGCTTTTAAATTGACCCATGTTAAAAACGTTTCGAACCAGATTTTTTTTAAAGGAATGGATTCAAACTGATGCCATAGAGAAACATAACAATAAATTTATAATGCTTTCGAATATTTCGCATGAAAAAACATATGCGTACCGCCATTTGGCGAGTAACATTTATCCTCGCCAAATGCAAACGGTTTTAATGCATTTTTTAAATGCTGGTTAAATGAGTGTTTAAATACACACTACTGAACGAATTTAAGATAAAACGTTCGAACAGTTTATTGTTCTTTGTATAACTTTATACTGTATACATTTGTTGTGTGTTGGTGACGTTATCTAATTTTACACGGTTTGACCGACTGGGTAAGGTTTAAGTGTAATTTAAAAGTAATCGTTCGATTAAGAAAAGTTTCTGTATGCATTTTGATATTATTATTTTTTTTCATGACAACATTACTATTCTCATATTATCTCCGACAGAAACAATATCGAAGTCAGATTGACAGTGCTCAGAATATGTGCATAATTTTGAGAAGTGATTTTAGTCCAATGAATTTTGTTTTAAACCGTGTAGAACGATCATTAAATTTCCTTATACATACGTATACATACAGATATTATATGTATGTTATGCATCCTTAGTTATAAAAGTTTAATTACTTAGATTAAACTCACTTAAGGGTGTATTTCGATTCAAACTGCTAATTTTCTGATTTGTTTTTAAATTCAATTTCGCTCTCATATGCATAAAACTGGCAAATTATCATATTTAGAAAGTGCACAAGGTGCCGTGATGGTCGATTCTTTGATAAATGCAGAAAATATTGCAAAAAAAGCAATCAAAAACGGCATTTTGAACTGATTTATCCGAAGCGGGAGATCTGCGAACGAAAAAAAGGGTCCTACTCAGAAGATAACCGTTTATAAATCAAATTCTAATGAATGAAGCGTAAAATGACATCACACGGCACCTTGTACATCTCTTCAAAAATCCCCTCGGCAAGTTTCATGTTTCTACTTTTAAAAATGTGTTTGAAATTGTATTGGAAAATTTCGAGCTGTTGAAGGTAAAAAAGCGTTTTTTCCAAAAACACCCTTAAACAAATTCAGCATGAAAAAGTTTTTCTTAAAAGAGAAGTTGACATAAAAGCATTTTTTTTTTTTTTTGTTCGCTATTAAGCGGTGATAATTCGTCAAATAAAGGACATTTTTATTATTTTTTTAAAGACGCTATATCAGTTTTCTGCTGTATTTATCATTATTATTATTTATAATCATGTATATGCAGATGAGAAGAACACTATATTTTTTTCAGATTTTTCTGAGTATACACGTATGGAGAACATCCTTGTGATTTATGTGTTTTTTAAATTGCTTATTTAGAACCCTCAATTCATTGAATGGTAAAATATAAGTTCCTTATAATATCCAGCTTACTGTTGGAAAGTGTTTCATAATCTATGTTATGACTTTTCTCACTTGTTTGTATATGTATTTTAAGAATTTACAACCAATTTTAGTTGGATATTGGAATAAATAAATGTAGACACAATAATAGAGAAAAAATACTAAATGCTTAGTATGATTTTAGCATCTATTACATTAATCTGATTAACTAAATAGTATTCATTGCTTTCTTATTAAATGTATTGTTTCTTATTTCATATAGTTGTGAAGAAATTTAAATCCCATTTCAGCTCGATTCCATGATGAACAGAAATAGATACACGAAACATAAAAAATGCAAATACGAAAGTTTTAATATGAATTCTAGAACACTGTTGAACTAAATAAAGTTCTTCACCCCCTTTTCGTGACGAAGACTTGTAAGATCGAACGCAATATTCACTGATTTGATTATTAAGCATCTTATGGATTTTAATTCTGGCCCACTACGTGACTCTTTCTACGGAAATTGCAATACAATTGATTTCTCATCAAAATATAAAATATATATACACAGATTCATTATAAATGAATATCCCAAATTTAATTCGGAAAATCTATGTTAAAAGTTTAAACGCATATCCTGAAAAGTAAGTAAAAACAGAAAAGAAAAGAAAAGGCTGAAAAAATAGTTTTTAGCTTACAAGCTATCAAAGCCTGAAAGCTTATTTGCCCGCCTATTATGCATGTAAGTATGTGCGTATGTGTGTGTGAAACATAGTTACTCATGATAAAAATATCCGATTTGTTTAAATTTTGTATATAGGTTTATTATAATAAGGTGCTTTCCTGATACATTTTGGGAGTTCATTGGATAAAAGCGGGAAAGGGGGTCAAACCACCCTCCTTAATTTAGATAAATGGGTTTCTCTTGCAGAATTATTAGATTTCATTCAAATTTTTGATGTAGGATCATTACGATAAGGCGTCTCCATGATTAATTCTTTGCTGCATTATTCCATTTCTGATGCATTATTTCTTGGGCAATTAAGTCTATAATGTACAATTAGTGTGAATAGCCTGTGAGCTCAATGCCGTCAGTTTAACTGGGAAATATTCTTTTTATATTTTCAGATACCATTTGACTGAATTGCAGTGATCACAATGGAGGACTTCCAGAACAACACCATCTCTGCGGAGTGGGACATCTGACGGGCACCCAACTTTATTTCATCATATTTATAAATATATATATGTTTGCTATTACCGGTGTCACTCATTTATTTGAAGATTTTAGCGATGGAAATGCTTTTTCCGTTAAAGGGCTAAAATCAGTGTTGCCAGTGGGCTACTTTTTTAAAATTCAGATTTCTTGAATCGCATCATTTTTTGGGAATGGTAAAATTTCGTTTGTTTTTGCCTTTATTAATATGTCATTAAAAATAACGCATTTTACTATTTCAAAAAAATGGTGTTAGTCAAGAATCTCAATTTAAAATATGTAGCCCATCTGACAACACTGGCTAAAATACCCTATTTCTGAGAAGGTATGAATACAGTATTGGGGACTTTTTTAATTCAGATTATTTGACTGTCACAACTTTTTGTAAATAGTACAATATGCATATTTTTCAGGATTTTCATCTATTTTTAAATAGGCGGAAAATTTCTGTTTCAAAAAAAGTGGTGACAATCAAACAATCTGAGAACAGTGGATGAAAGCTTCAATTAATAATGATAACAAGTCGATAATGAAAAATGTACGCTTTATGTCTTAATTATGAGAAAAAATGAAATTTTTAATTGAAATTTTAATCAAAATTCTCATTTTTTAATTAATATTGCAATTTTTATATACATATTTAGTATGATTAAGTTATTCTCTAGAGGTAATATCCTTTTTAAAGATTTCCACATTATGGAAAGATCCGTTATTGCTTTATATATAATAATTGCTGGAATTAATAATATTATTTATTGAAAATTTTATTTAAATTTCCATTGCCTAAATTAATATCGCAATTTCCACATGCATGTCAAATTTCTGAAAGTAATTTTAAAGAAGCAACATATTTGTATGTATACTCACATAATAAAAATACCTGGAATTTTACTAATAAAAATATTTTTCTTCAAAAAAAGAGCTTTAAACTTACTATATTAAGAATTTTTTAAATAGTCATGTCGATGTGTAATTGGCGAACATTAAACAAAAATGCATCTTCATCTAAATGAAGCAGAGATATTGAAACCGTTATTTTCTATTGTCGCTGGAATATATTAGTTAATTATAATTACGATAACAAGTCGATAATGAAAATTAAATTTAACAGGGGTCGCAGCCTCCCTAAAATTTTCCCACTTTCCTACCACAATTTTAAAACATTAATATTTATCGTCGAATTTCATTGTAGATGTTAGAGGAATCTGACACGAAGATTTTGGATTTAAAATACTTGTTGAAAAGTGCGAAAATTTTAGGAACGCTGCGACCCCTGATGTAATGACAGTTAAATGTAATTATTGTTTTCATTAATAAATTTTAAATTGAAAATTTAATTTAAAGATTCATTTTATGAAATAATATTACAGGTTTCTCTGGATAGTTGAAAGACTTATAATATTCTATGTGCAGTAATATTTTGTAAAGATACACATATCATTAAAATATTCGAAACTGCATCTAAATGTGATAACTATTTGAAATATGAAAATTTTAATTGAAAATATAATTTAAATTTTCATTGTATAAACTAACGTTTCAATTTTAAGACCTTAAAATTTTGAATACACCTAAAATATTTCAATAGATATCGAAATTATGAAAAGATTCCAAACTATACTGATAAAATTTCCTTTTATTAACGAGTTTTAAAACTTTTTTTTTTTAAATAGACATTTTGATGTGTGATTGAAGATCATTAAGAAAAGTACAGCGCCTTCTAAATGAAGGTTTGCAGCAACAGCGATTGTAACTGTTACCTTGAGTTACCTAATTCTAGGGAAGTAATGGCTGCATAAATTAGTTATGATGACAAGACGATAATGGCAATTCACTGCTAGCCCTACCCTAATATCATCGAATAAGTTTTCAAAAGATAATAAAACGAAAATGAAAAAAAAAGAATGAAAAAAATATATAAAAGAATGTGATCGTGAATAATGAGTATGATGAGAATTGAAAGAGGAAATGGTTCTTTGGAATTTTGCCAACTTCACCTATCGTTCGAGAATTTTTCATGCCACGAATAAAAAAAATTTTTTTTGAAAGCCTTAAATTATTTCTATGTCGACGATGCAAAAAAAAAAAAAAAAAAAAAAAGGATATCAAGGTTTAGCTGTCTTGGATCGATAGCATAATCACTTATATAGCTGGAAGGCAGTACTAGGGATTTATGGTTATGTGATTTTTTTATTTTTTTTTAGTTCTGGAACGTTGTACCAAAACATTTGTCTTCAAAAGACTACCATTAATATAAATTTAAGTTTCAAAAAACGCCGTTTACTAAATTTTCTTTTGTTATAGAACGAAAGTTTCCAGAGTTCAATATTCGAATTAATTCAATATATGGATGCTGTTACAATCTGTTTCACTCTGATTCTGTCATTGATCTGGCACGGACATGCCAATTTTATTATGTTAGATAAGATGAAATATTTAGCTATTCTGAATTAAATATTTTATTCTTGTGTATTTTTTTATACATTTTTTAATATTTCTCTTATGCGTTCAAGAAGTGGCGTGGAGTAATGTTTGGGAGGGGGGGGGGGGTAAATCATTTTACTACTAGTATTATTATGTAGAAAATTTGGCTTCATTTAACCCTTTCCGGCGCAGTGGTTTCATAGATATACCACTTAATTTTTATTCCCAAACACCACATTCGCACCGGAATTTTGTTTAAAAAAAATTGCGGTTTATTGAATGCGTGAAATATAGCGCTTTCTTATTTAAAAATAAAGTTGTTTTCAAATTCCGGTGCCAGTCATTAATTTCAACACTTAAACAATAAATTTGTCCTGCGCCGCAAAGGGTTAATCAAAGGACACTATACGATTAACCCTCTCACTGACAAGCCCGTCTTAAGAGGTTCCCTAAACTCCAGGTTTCATTGCAATGCAAGCAATAATTAAAATGATATAATTCAGTTGATTTAATGGATTTTTAATACATTGTGCAAAAATTAACATACTCAAGGATAACATTCATATTCGTAAGTAAGATTTTTCTATAATTTTGAAATAATCATATTGTTTTAGCAATTAAAACAAAATGCTGAGAAAACAACATTACAATTTTGCCCTTTTGCAAGACTGTCAAAACAAAGCGAAATTTAGCATAATATAATACAGGTAGTAATATGGTTTCAGCCCCCTACCTCCACCCCCAATCTCAAAGCCACTGCGTTGAAGTATTGTTGAACAAATTGCTTTTAACGCTTTATTTACCGACGGTACTTATAAGTACCATTATGGGTAGTTTAATAAAAAACGTATTTGATCAGTCTATTAATAAAAGTTCTTTTTCTTAGTACACAACATATTTTACTCGATATAATTTAGATGGAATAGAAAAACAGTCGAAGTTAAATATTTAAAAAAAGAGGTAAACTTTTCAACCCTTAAATGCATATTATATCGTTTTCGATACTATAAGTGTTCCCGATTTATTGGGGGTTTTAGTCACATATTCCGTATTCTCACCAGAAATTTAAAAGAGCAATTTTCACTTTACTTAATGACAGGCCATTCGTAATTAAATAAAGAAAAAATTACTATTTAGATTTTTCTGGTATGAATTCTAATTCTTTGAATTGCGCATTTTTTTGGAACGCGTTCTGTCCTATGCATTTAAGGGTTAATAATTTTCATACATATATATTTTTTTTTTTCGCTTTGAAAAAAAGTTGCATGAAATATTTTCGACGGTAAAAGCCTTTCCATTTACAGAGAGGATCACAATACATTTAACTACATTGCTTTTATAAGAATTGTAATATTTCCATAGAAGTATTTTTGGTTAATTAATTTGATTATTTTTGCAAATGATTTACAAAAATATATAATTACCGATATATTTAATCAGTTTCAATGAAAAAACACTTATAAATTTCACATTATTATTATTTAAAAATTCTAGTATATCTTCAAATATTAAAGAAGACAATTATTGGTGTCAATCCATTTCTTGATAAATAAATAATTCAGTATATAAAGGGTTAAATTGGCTTTGTAGAAATCATGTTATGCAGTTTGTTCACGTTGATGAGTAGTGCTCCTAAGATTTTATGAAAGCGCTTTCAAACAACTATTTCCAATAATTCACATTCGCATGCTTGCCAACTTCCTTCTTAACTCCCGTACAATGTGAGTAAATTTTAACCAAGTTAAACAGGATTTTAATTGGAAAATATTTTAGATGGGTTATTAGCTATTTTACAGCAGGTCGGGAGTTCGGCTCACGGCCGGGCACAGTCCACTTAGCCTTTCATCATTTTAGGATCGATAAAATGACTATCATGCTTTCTTGAGAACTAAAATAATGAGGGCCTCGCGTTAGGCTGGGACGCATGCTGCAAAGAACTTTGGGGCCCCAGGTATGGTACTGTCGCACTGATCCTTCATGGACTGTAATGTCACAGAGTTGTTTTATTAGTTATTTTATTTAGTGTTTCTTGGTGGCAACTGGAAATTGTTTGATATAATTTCTTACCAAAATAGTCAGGTGTGGCAATCCTAAAACTTTCTTCTATCTTATACATGTTTATGCTTCAAAATTCCCTATCAAAGTACTAAAAATAAATGGTGATCTATGCCCACCGTGAGGATTCTATCGGTATGAAATTCCGCGCATTATTTCTTGAAATAAAACTATTTCAATTATCCGAAAAAATGCAAAAAAATAACGTCACTTGTCGTGCGATTTATTAAAAAAATTCAGCACTAATACCTGAATTTGAAGTTTGATGAAAATTCTTACATTAGTTCTTGAGTTAGAGTTATTACGAGAAGCGGAAAAAATTCAGCATATTAGCGCCACCTGTTGAGTGATTGACACCAAAACATAAACAGAATCCCTTCTTATAATGGATTAAGTAAATCTGAAGTTGGATGAAATTCTGTGCCTTAATTCTTGAGATAGAGCTATTGTATAAATCGTGAAACAAAAGAACATAGCAGCATCACCTGTTGATTTATTTATACCAAAATTTAATCAGAATTCATTCATGTCATGGACTAACAGAATCTGACGTTTGGTAACATTCCGTGTATTAGTATTTGAGATAGATCTGTTGCGAAAATCGGGAAAAAGACAGCGCAGCAGCACCACCTGTTGAGCAATTCACACCACAATATAAACAGCGTCTATTCATGTCAAAGACTAACAATATCTAAAGTTTGGAGAAAATCGGTGCAGTAGTACTTGATATAGACATGTTGTGTAAATCGTATAAAAGGCAGCGTAGCAGCTCCACGTGTTGAGCGATTTACACCAAAAATTAATCAGCATCAATTTGTGCTAGGGACTAACTGAATATAAATTTTTATTAAATTCCGTGAATTAGTGTTCTTAAGATAGATTTTCACAATATTTATGTCACATGCAGACAGACAGAGTCACAAACTCAGAAGCAGACATTTCGTAAAAACATGTTTTTGGAATCTCTGACCTTTGAAACGTGTAAATCCGTCAAAAGAAGGAAAACGAAATTTCCACTTATCTGATACTTTCTTCTTGTGAAGACAGAAAAAAGTAAACATTCTGGTACGAAATGGGCTTAGCCTGGCTTTGATTAATTCACATTTTGTGGAATTTAGTCAGAAGTTGGCAAGTATGAGTTTGTATTACTTAATGGGAGAAATTTTAGGACAATTTAGGATAAATATTTTTATTTTAAAATAAATGTAGCTTTGAATTCCACATAGAAATTTGCATAGATCGTACATTTTTAGGCCTGTTTCGTACATAATTTCAAATAAACACTTCAAATAAACAAGCAAATAAAAATGAGGGTTTGTATCCAAATATAGTAGTAAGTGTCTTATTGTCTATTCTATATTGACACTAATCAATGGATAAATGGATACAGCCCGTCATTTTTTTGCTTTATTTTGAGAATAACGGATTTTGGGCTTATTATATTGACGATCACTTTCAGAATTTCCAAAGTATGTTTTTGAGACTTTCACAAAAGTTGCTCTTGCATTTAGCTAACGCAATACACAAATTGAATTTTGATCACGTTCCCGCATGCGCAATGAAAAAATATTTAATAAACCTTCTCATTTTTCATAAAATTTCTCACAAAATTTTTATTATTTTTTAATTTTGATTACAGAGTGTTATTTAAAATGTTGTTTGTCATATTTTTGGGAAAGAACGTCATTTTATATTAAGAACTCTGCAATTTATAAGCATAAAACATGGAAAAATTGTAACTGTTCTTTATGAACAGCTTAATTTTGTACGAGTATACATGCTATCCGCTTAAAAATTAGCGCAGTTTATTACAATCAGCCACGTAATCATAATCTACATTTGGACGCTTTTGCTGCATTAGTTTTGACAGGGTTATCCAAAAGATAATCGTTCTTTTTCAATTTGTTAATTCCCTATGGATTTCTAAAGAAATCTTCACGGAAAAATACGACCTGTAATTATGTTTACACACTTGGAGTTTCAAGATTTTCAGGTACTATTCTATTTAACAAAATGTCTAAAATTGGAAGTGGCCGTTGATCTTTGCCATATAGTGTATTTTTAGATATATAGATGGGTGAATATACAAACAGATAAACAGAGAGAAAATAAATATAGATAAATCTACTTGTTTATTAAAGGGATAGGTATTCATATTGTTAAAAAAGAATTTAAAAAGGAAATAAATTGGGCTTTTAGTTCAAAGGAGATACATTTGGGAAATAGATAAATTTTGTATAATATGTGATACATTGTGTCCAATAAAGTGCAGTGATCTATCACTAATACGACTCTCTTGGTTACACGCCAGATTTTTTCGTTTCTCAACCGCCTTACAGAAAATAATTTGAAGTTTCTGTGAGGTTTACTAAGTTTTTCTCATTTAAATGGCGTTGAACTAATTTGTCAGAAGTTTTTTTTCTTTCTCTAAATTTTTGTGTGAATAAACTTTCTTATTTAATTTTGACATCTATTCTAAGTCTTTGTTTCCTCTTTATTTATTGTAAATTACAATGACATTTTATTGTTTAAGATATAAATCGTATTTTAAAACAACTGTAAAATTTAATATATTCTAGCTTTTGATCTCGTTAGATTATTGATTTTACTTACACCAGAGATTACCCTGAAGATCTTTTATTCTTTTGTGCGGATAATTTGAATTTGCATTATTTGTGCTAGTGATAATTAACATCTTTATAGCCTAAAGTGCTGCTGTAAATCTCCTGTAGACGATACATGGGTGCGGTATATGACTGGAAATATAATGCATTAATGAATTCAAAGAATTTATTGTAAAATAAAGAATTATAAAGCATTTGTCTTTTACATGTGCAATGCTGCTTTTTATTCTAAAAATCAAATTAAATGATTTTAGAAAAAAAAATGTGGAAAGTCACAGTTTCTCAATATTTTCTATTGAATGAATGTGTATTTTCATATTATTAGTTTCCAAAGAATTTTGATTTTAACCTGCTTTTTAGAAGAATTATTTTTTCAGATTATCTACAAATTAAACAGCGTATAGGTACAACTGAACAATGGAGTTACAAATTAAGAAGAGGAGACATTTAGCGTACTTTCTACTAAGGTGGTCTGGTGTAATAACACCAGGCGGGGTAATAATGCCAAGTGCTAATATTATGCATAATTATGAAATAATCTGGTAAATGACACTCATGTGCTCTGCGCAGAAGGGTTTTGAGTCATATAAATCGCAAAAAACAGCTTCAAGTTAATTTGCTTCATTTTTAGGTCTTATTGTTTTTACAAGCAACTAAAATTAACGCTTGATCTAAAATTTGCGAGATACGTTTTGTGATGTGAAGACGATTTTTTTTATCCGGAAATACTTTGTTAATTACATAAATTTGTAGTACATTTCATGGACTTTTAAAATGTTGTTGAAGATTTTGGATATCTTCTCGAGATAATTTGTAATTTAAAATGTACAGCGCAATACTATAACGGGGTAATAACGGCAATCCTTGGCATTAATACCCCGGTTGATTCCCTACAGTGGCCGAGCTATATCCTAAATACTGATTCAAATAAACACAGTTAGAACTGTGCAATGTTTCTAATAATTCTATTTAAGCGGTCCTTTTTAAGCAAAAAGAAGCTCACGGTTGTGATATTCTTTTGCCTCAACCTCCCCCCACACCACACCTTTATTTTTCTTACACTTTCACAAAAAATTGAACATTTTCAATAGTTCAGAATGCAATTTGTCAATTTCTAAATTTGTAGAGTTTGTATTTTTAGAATTGGGCAATCTACATGCAATTATTCCATCTTATTTCATAGTTTTGTTTTCATGGCGTTATTACCCATATAGGTGGGTATTAACGTCAAATAGCATTGGTCAAGAAATCACGCCATTACATTTTATGAATACATATCTGTTAATTTTTTTTTTTATATAGATAGTCAATGAGTTGCTGTATCAAATCATATATTTGTTTGAAAAATACAATCTAAAACTGAGCCGTGAAAATTGGTAGAACCTTAACGTGGCGTTATAACCACGAACGAAAAAGCAAGTTGGAAATTGCACGTGAAGCGTAGCAAATGAGGTGCGTTCGTACTAACGAAGTTTTAAAAAATTTCCGATCTTTCTGTTATAGTAGACAGTACTTCAGATATAATATAGTGGTCGAAATCTTACTTGTGTTCCTGTAAATATTCAGGAAGAAACTTTTATTACACCTCAGCAACATATATCATATTCATAAAATGTGAAATAGTTTAATATAATTAACACACGCCCCAAACAATGTTTTCCTTTATAGCATTATGTACTGGAATACTTTTGTGTGACTCTGAAGTATATATATATATATATATACTTCATAGGTTCATGTATTCTGTTATATTTAAATGAGTGTAACACCTTTAAAATATATTTGAAGCATTTTTCCCCATTGGCCTTAATGAAACGGAATACTTTTGATTGTCCCTGTAATTGATCTACGCATCCAATTTTCATAAAACTTGAAATGACGCGCTAAAATTATGCTATAATTATATATTTAAAATTTCAAACGATTAAAATGCATTTGAAACATTTCCCCCATTGACCGTAATGTAACGAAGTACTTTTGATTGTCCCTGTAATTGATCTATGCATCCGATTTTCATAAAATTTTAAATGACTCGACGAAATTATGTAATAAGTATATATTTTAAATTTCAAATGATTCGGTTGGGTAGTTTTTGCGTTGTTATATGCGGACAGACAGACGGGCAGGCAGACAGACGGACAGACGGACGGACTGAACGACAACTATAGGTGCTACGAATTTACATAATTACGAATGCACCTAAAAAGGGCTACCGCGGTGCTTTACGCGTATCTTTTTTTACAGACCACTGGAGTCACGTGATGCTAGAACATGCCAATGCAGGTGTACGAAAATAACATCACGCTGCTCTAGCGGCCTGTAAAAAAAAAGACATGTGTAAAGCACCGCGGTCTTTTCCGTTAGCCTCGGAGTAAAGTAACTAAAAAAGTTATCACAAATCAGTTTTTTTTATAATTATTGAGAAACTTCGCAACAAGAAATTTGAATACAAAATTTCGATTTATTTAAGCGCCTTATTCGTGGAAATATTTTTTCACAAATATAATAAAATTTTCTATATGTTTTACTGGTATCAGTTCGCCCATTTATTATGATTATTTCCATTGAAACTGACAGGTTTTTGTCTACGTTGTCAGATTATTGAGGTAACGCAAAGTCCAATTTTCGCCAAAGGAATTTTTTATCGGTAAAAATGAATAGCTGTTTCTGCCATTATTTATGACTTGAAAAATTACCTTAATAATGCGTGTAAATAAAAGGAAAAAAATAATTAAATTTGCTGGAGGTTTTCCTTGCTGGTAAACGTAACCTGGAAAAGTGGTAACAGCTGAAGCTTCAATATTTTAACCGTTTACATGCCGAATTAATATCACAATGCAATTATAATTTTGTTTTTCCTATATTACAACTCCAAATGTTTTAATTTATGCATACAAATTTAGAAAATAACTAAAAACATATTTCTGCAATTTTTTTGGCTGTTTTCATTTCAGCGTTCGCAATTTGGAGCATCATTAATGATTGACAGCCTATGCAAATATAACAAATTTTTTCCGCTATATACTATTGTATATTATTCTAGAGTATTTTTTAGAATTCCAAAAACATTTAGATACATAGAGGTCAAATGTAAGTAAAATAGAGAAAACGATAAAAGCAAATAATATATATTTTATGCAAATTAATAAATTTACATTTTCCTGATACCTGTAATAAATGCTTAAACATAAATATTTTTTTCAAAAGTTCAAATCAACATTATATTTTAAAAGAAAAATAAGCACATCTTATTATGTTGGAAAGTATGTGTTTTGTATTGCAAATAATGCAATGTTCCCATTTGGGAACATTGGCGTTTAAACGGTTAAGGCCTCAAAAGAATGCACTGAGACAGAAAAACATTATGCAGCTAAAATATATTGACATTACTGATCGTTGCGCAGACTTTTCTAAAAATTTCAAATTTGCTTCTAAAAATGTACCCGAGGAAAAAACAGATATGTCTTGTTACTTCACTGTGTTTGTGTAAAAACATTTAGATTCACTAAATGGTTATTGTATTTGTAAGGGGCTATGAGTAATCAGAAACAAATTATATTGGCAGTAAAAAGGTCGACCCCTGACTACAAAAAGGATAATAAACAGAATGGCCGAAAATATTATTACATTATATGCAGCTCTCAAATTCCTTTGTGAAACTGTATAAACTATAAGTTAGATTTAAATAATGGAGAGATTAGCTCAGTGTTTTTTGACAATATATAATGAGCTTTTGTAAGCATTTTTTCTAATGTAGTCAATTAAAAAACACATACAGGTTATATTTACCTTTTTCCAAGTGTCCCGAGAAATTCGGGGCCACAAATATTCTAGAAGACAGAAATTTCTGACAGTTTATCAGGCAATTTTCAATAGCATTTAATACTGTCATTCGATAAGACAAAGAAAATCACTTTAAAATACAAGTGTCCAGGGAATTAAGAATCCCCACTTACGCGACACAGGTGTCAACGCTACTTATATCCCTTAATAGCTTCATTATCGAGTGTTAGGAACGAAAATCCAGATTCTGATTAAAGCGAGACGCCCTGTATTTTTTTTCTAAATTTAATTCCAACCCTATATTCCTACGTGAAAATTATTTATTTTGCTGTATTGCATCAATTTCTACTTTTCCCCAAAATTCTTTTTTATGTAACAGTTGCCGTATGCAATAATATGGTAATAAAAGATAATTTCCCAATATTCTTTTTAATCTAATAGTTTGTTTAACACTTATGGACTTTAAATGAGGATATTACGCTAAAACTATTGCTGGACACTGCTGATAAAAGTTGGAAACAAAATAAAGAAAAAAGATCGAAGTAAAGCAAAGAGAAAGTGAGTGCTTTTCAAAAAGTGCAAACAAAGGCCAGAGACTCAAACAAAAATCATAATAGCATCACTCTAGTTTTTTGTTTACCTTATCATCAAGTTACTCCAAAGAATGTCCTTTCTTTACATTATATTTTCTTGGAATTTCTCACATGTCTTGCGATGTGGAAAATTCTTTAATACGTTTTTGTGTTGGAGTAAGAATATACTTTTAATGCTGAATTAAACCCTTTTTTGAGGCACTTCATATGTGTCCATAAAAATAAATTTCGTTTAGTATGCTGGAGATATCTTTATCAACTTAAGTATATAAAGAGCTCAAAGTTCTCAACTTATGTTAATTTATAAAAGATAAAAGATAAAAATTGAGTAATTGGTTATTTCGACTAAGTTTAAGTTCATTAATTAATACAATAGTCAAAGACAAGTATCAGTTAGGGAAGTGTGTATGTACCTTGTTTCTAGAAATAGCCTTTTCTTTCGATTTATTACTTAGTATAAAAATATTTTATTACAAAATTTAGAACATTTGTGCTTTTTTTCACATATTAGTAACTTTGCAATATATGTTGCATATATACTTTGACTATCTAAGTAAAAAAGTCCTTCCGGCAATGCCGGGAGGAAGAGGTAGCTTTCATATACTTATAAATTTATTTATTTATTTTAAGGTAAGTTACATTGTTCAAAAATACTAAGCTCAAATTAGCGGAAATAATCTTATAAAATTAGTGATTTTATAAGATTGAAACTAGTTTTTGTCAAGACTGAATATTAATAGGAATTTTTAGAAAATAGTCATCTTTTATTCAACCTGGTTTTATTTTAAGCGATTTAGAGAGTCACCAAATTCCATGATATCATAAAGTGTATGCCATTTTAAAGCAACATTGTGGATCGTTCAGATCAGACCGTTTCAAAATGTCAGCCATTAGCAAAATTCAAAGTGCTATAACTCAGTCATTTTTTAAGATATAAACAAAATAAAAAATGTTCTGGAATCGTTGTTTTAAGTTCTAACACGTAAAAGAAAAATGTTTTTCAATTTTTAATTTTTTCGCATTTAATTTTAAATTTTAAATTTTTTTAAAAATTTAAAATGACTACCATTTTGAAACAAAATGGTGGATGATGCTGGCCAACGAACTCGGTTGAGACATTTGTATGTACTATGTACATCCCAAGTTTCATTGAAATCGGTTTATAAATACGCGTGTTATCACGTGACAAAAATCAGATCGTTTCAAAATGTCAGACATAAGAAAAATTCAAAGTGCTATAACTCAATCATTTTGTAAGATATAGACAAAATAAAAAGTGTTCTGGAATCTTTGTTTTAAGTTCTAACACGTAAAAGGAAAATATTTTTCAACTTTTAATTTTTTCGCATTTAATTTTAAATTTTAAATGTTTTTAAAAATTTAAAATGGCCGCCATTTTGAAACAAAATGGAGGATGATGCTGACCAACGAACTCGGTCGAGACATTTGTATGTACTATGTACATACCAAGTTTCATTCAAATCGGTTCATAAATACGTTAGTTATCGCATGACAAAAATCAGATATATATATATATATATATATGGTTATATATATATATATATATATATATATATATATATATATATATGTCAACATATAAACGGAGGGTGGTTTTGGGGTCTGGGGGTCATGATCGGTGAAAATATACCAAAATTTTCCGAAAGTGCTTTCCCCCGGACGGCTGCAATAGGTAGCTTTTTACTTTTTGTAATGAAAGCTACCTAAAAATTAAGACACCCCAAAAACTTTTTTAATATTAATCATACAAAACAAAATTTTAAATTTCAAGTGGGCCGGAGAATGACAAACACAGCATTTAGAACCTCTTGAATTTCAAAAGACTGCACTGAGACAGAAAAACAATATACAGCTAAAATGTATTGTCATTACTGATCGTTGCGAAGACTTTTCCAAAAATTTCATCTTTGCTTCTAAAAATGTACCACAGGAAAAAACAGGTATGTCTTGAAACTTCACTGTGTTTGTGTAAAAACATTTAGACTCAACTACATGGTTATTACATTTGCAAAGAGGTATGAGTTATCTGAAAATAAATTATATTGGCTTGTAAAAAGGTTGGCCCTTGACTCCAAAAATATAATAAACAGAATGGCCGAAAATATTATTATATTATATGTAGTTCTCAAGTTTGTTAAAGAAACTGTTTGAACTATAAGTTAGATTTAAATTACGGAGCGAATAGTTCATTGTTATTTGACAATAGATAATGAGCTTTTGTAAGCGTTTTATTTTTTCAATGTAGTCAATGCAAAAATATACACACAAATTTTATTTACTCTTTCCAGGTGTCCCGATTAATTCGGTTCTCCGAATACTCTGGAAGACAGAAATTTCTGGCAGTTTTTCAGGCAATTTTCAATAGCATATAATACTGTCATTAGATAAGACAAAGTAAGTTATTTTAAAATACTAGTGCCCAGAGAATTAAGAATCCCCACTTATGCGAGACACCTGTCAACAGTACTTATATTCCTTAATATCGTCGGTATGTATGGTTAGAAACGAAAATCCAGATTCTGCTCTGAGCAAGACGCCCTGTATTTAATTGCAACTGTGTTTTTCTACGTGAAAATTATTTATTTCGCTGTATTTTATCAACAACTTTTCCCCAAAACTTTTTTCTATGTAACAGTTACCGAATGCAATAAATGGTAATAAAATATAGTTTCCCAATATTCTTTTTAAATTAACAGTTTGTTTAACACTTATGTACTTTTAATGAGGATATTACGCTAGAACTATTGCTGGACACTGCTGATGAAAGTTGCAAACAAAATACAGAAAAAAAGATCGAAGAAAAGCAAAGAGAATGTGAGTGCTTTTCAAAAAGTGCAAGCAAAGGCCGGAGACTCAAACAAAAATCATAATAGCATCACTCTAGTTTTTTGTTTACTTTATCATCAAGTTACTTCAAAGAATGTCCTTTCTTTACATTATATTTTCGTGGAATTTCCCACATGTCTCGCGATGTGGAAAATTCTTTAATATGTTTTTGTGTTGAGTAAGAATATAATTTTAATTCCGAATTAAACCCTTTTATGAGGCACTTCATATGTGTCCATAAAATTAACTTCTTTGAATGTATGCTGCAGATTTTCTAGTTGTAGCCTTTTCTTCCTGTTTATTAATTAGTATAAAAATGTTTTATGACAAAATTTAAAACATTTGTGCTGTTTTTTCACATATTAGTAACTTTGTAATATATTTTGCACATATGTTTTGACTATCTAAGTAAAAAGTTTTAGACACCCAAAAATTTCTTTTAAAATTAATCGCCTAAAACAAAATTTTATATTTCAAAAAGCACGAGAATGACAAACAGAGCATTTGAAAACTCTTTAACCTCAAAAAAATGCACTGATATAGAAAAACAATGTACAGCTAAAATGCATTGACATTACTGATCTTTGTGCAACTTGTCCAAAAAATTCAACTTTGCTTCTGAAAATGTATCGGAGGAAAAAACAAATATCCCTTGTTACTTCACTGTATTTGCTTAAAAACATTTAGATACAACTACATGGTTATTGTATTTGTAAGGGGGTATGATTTATCAGAAAATAAATTATATTGGCAGTAAAAAGGTCGATACCTGTAAAAAAAAGGGATAATAAACAGAATGTCCTAAAATATTATTATATTATATACAGTTCTCAAATTCATGAAACTGTATAAACTGTAGGGGAGAGTGGGGATGAATGGGACAAATTTTACATTTTTACTAATAACTTAAGTTGCATACAGTTGTTAATTTAAAAAATATTACTCAAAGAATACTTCAGCATTTAGCAACTTATTGACATACTAATTTCAATAAACAATTGTTTTTTAAATTTTTAATATATTTTTAAAATATGCATGCATACTGTCCCATTCATCCCCATGGTGGGGATGAATGGGACAACTTTGGGGATGAATGGGACAGGTAAAGAAAAATTATTCCAAACATATTTTATTTGAAAACTGAGTGATACATTTTATTTTACTACATATTGACTGAAGCTAATATCAAATGGCAACACTCCTTTGGTTCTGGCAGTTCCCAGGGGTCTAGGCCTTTGGTAGTTTTATAACAATATCCTCCAGATTAACAAAATAAATTTCTGGTGGATCGATATATTAAAATAAGGAATTATTACCTTTTTTCCTCAAGAATTGTACTTGAAGGTTATCTTTATTGTTCTTTAAAACCCTAGCTACGTAATGATAAATATTTTTTCCACATACCTTTGTTAGGAGAAATTCGTCTTCTATTATATTATCCAAGCTGCAAACTTGGTGGTCCATATCACTTGAAATCATGTTCAAATCCCTTTCATATTTATCATGAAGTGATAAATTGTCAGATTCATCACTACTTCCATAAGTTTACTAAAAATATTTCTTGAAGGAAGGCAATTCATTTTCCTTATTTATTTCTGTTTTTTTTTTTTTTTCAATTTCATTTTCCAAATATTGTTTTTTTGGTGTATCCGTTAAAACACGACAGTGGCCTCGTTTTCTCCTCCTAACATCGGGTGATTAGGTAATGACAAAATGTAATTTTATCTATTATGGAATAGCGCGGAGGATGAATGTGACAGTCCTATTCACACCTCTCCCCTAAGTTAGACTTAAATTATGGACAGACTACCTCAGTGTTCTTTGACAATAGTTAATGAGCTTTTGTAAGGATTTTTTAATGAAGTCAATTAAAAATATATGAACAGGTTATATTTACTCTTGCCAGGTTTCTCGAGTAATTCGGGGCCCCAAATACTCTGAACGGCTGAAATTTCTGACAGTTTATCAGGCAAATTTCAATAGCATATAATACTGTCATTATATAAGACAGAGAAAATAACTTTAAAATAGTAGTGTAAAGAGAATTAAGAATCTCCACTTCCGAGAGACACCTGTCAACACTACTTATATCCCTTAATATCTCCAGTATTGAGGGTCAGCAACGAAAATCCAAATTCTGATTTGAGCGAGATGCCCTGTATTTTTTTTTCTGAAATTAATTGCAACCAAATTTTCCTACGTGAAAATTATTTATTTTGCTGTAATTTATCAACTTCTAATTTTTCCCCAAAACATTTTTAACGTAACAATTGCCGAATGCAATAAATGGTAATGAAAAATAATTCCCCAATATTCTTTTTAAATTAATAGTTTGTTTAACACTTATGGACTTTTAATGAGGATATTACGCGAGAACTATTGCTGGACACTGCTGATAAAAGTTCGAAACAAAATGAAACAAAAAAGATCGAAGGAAAGCAAAGAGAAAGTGAGTGCTTTTCAAAAACTGCAAACAAAAGCCAGAGACTCAAACAAAAATCATAATAGCATCACTCTAGTTTTTTGTTTACCTTATCATTAAGTTACTTCAAAGAATGTCCTTTCTTTACATTATATTTTCTTGGAATTTCTCACATGTCTTGCGATGTGGAAAATTCTTTAATGCGTTTTTGTGTTGGAATAAGAATATACCTTTAATGCTGAATTAAACCCTTTTTTGGGGAACTTCATATGTGTCCATAAAAATAAACTTCGTTTAGTATGCTGCAGATACCTTTATCAACTGAAGTATATAAAGAGCTCAAAGTACTCAACTTATGTTAATTTATAAAAGATAAAAGATAAAAATTGAGCAATTTGTTATTTTGCCTACGTTTAGGTTCATTAATTGACACAGTAGTCAAAGAAAAATATTAATTATATACGCGTGTATGTCCATTGTTTCTAAAAATAGCCTTTTCGCTATGTTTATTTATTGGCACAAAATATGCTTTATTAAAGAATACAGAAAATTTATGATGTATTTAGAGGTTGCAGCGTACCTAAAATTTTCGCACTTTCCTATCGGTATTTTTAATGAAAAATATTCGTGGCACTTTCCTTTAAAATCTACATTAGAAATCTACAAAAAACATCATCTTTTTAAAATTGTGGTAGGACAGTGTGAAAATTTTAGGTTATGCTGCGACCCCTGTGTATTTTCACATTAGTTTTATACATTTTTTATCATCATCTATTGCATTTGTGTAAAAAAAAGCAATAGTATTACTGTAACAATATTTTTTTAAAAATATATTTACCTCCTTTGAAATTGGGTTTTATTGTACTTCGATATGTATCTAAGTAATAAATTGCAGGCATGAAAAATTGTTTCCAATGTTAATTACACAAAAGTAAAATATTAAAATTCAAGTAGACAGGAGAACGACAAACATAGACAAAGGAATGCACCGAGACAGAGAAATGTTATACAGCTTTAAGTAGAATTTTTTTATTTTATTTGTCACAACTTAATATTAAGTAATATAAAAACAATATTTCAAATTATAAATGATAGCTCACGAGAACTTTTATGTCACAAACTTTCATAGAGAGAATCACTAAAGTACAGAAGAATTGGCAATATATTTTTTTTCACTTGCTAGCTTATATTTCTTATAGAAGTCACTTTACATTATTCCTTTAAAAAATTGCCTTGATTTATCAGTTTTCAGATTGTTGTTTCTCATTGCCAATTCCTTTGTCAATAGTTCTTCAAAGAACATTTTTATTTTCTTTTCAGGTGTTTCATTAATCTTTTTCGAGATGTGTCTTATCTTTCGTCCAGGTGATTCCTGGCTGTAATTTTTGTCTCTAATCTGTAAAACTTTTTCTTGTGTATTTTAAGCTCAATAAATCCTTTATAATTAATCTTTCAGCTTTTTCAGTTCTGTTGTGAAATTTGCTCCATTCATGTTTAACTGTTCTTACTTGCTTAAGACAAGCTTTGTTTCTTCCATCTGTATTTGTTTCTCAGTTATTCTTGCAGTTTCTTGCAGTTTCAGTTTCTTGGAATAACTTAGATTACGTAGCTTATGTTGTTGTTGTTATTTATTAAGGGAACTGTGGGGGAGGGCCGACGAAATATCAGTATATGAGACGAAAATATCAATTTTCTAATTTTTAGCTTAAATTATACATTGTTATCCTTAGCACATTCTCATGAAGTTTCGTAAAGAACGAGTATAATTGATACAGTTGAAGCAATTTTATTACATCACTTCACTTCAATGCCGAACCACATTTAGGAAAAAAATTCATAACTTCGTCAATACAAGATATATCAAATCCAGATTAATTTGCTATAAATCTTCTGAATATTATCTACTATCTTAAAATGACAAGTTTTTGATAGGAACAACTCTTACAGCAAAAACCAACTAAATTAATAAATTGGATATTTAGACAAAGGGGGTAGGTGAAGATAAACGTAACCTCGCCAATTCACAAAATATCAAATCCGCTTGACTTTATTATAAATCTGCTTAATATAATCTACAACTTATACTCTGACAAGTTTTGGATATGACCGAGTCTTTCAGCGAAAATTATTAATAAATAAAAGTAAAAACAAAAAAAAATTAGAGGAGGTTACACAAGGGAAAAAAATATTAACATGATTCTGATAAAACCAACTCTTGCATAAAAACAAAATTAAAACTCATATAAAGCGGCCAGAAAAACTTGTTATACGGGGTTTATCCGAAATCTATAGATTTAGTTGTTGTTGGTGAAACAGGTATTTAACTTTGAAATCTATCTGTGCCTGTACGCTGAGAAGACAGAGACATTTTGTTATTGAAAACCCTAATAGATTTTTTACTTCTATATATTTTTACGTTACATATTTTTTAGATTACCCACTAGCAGCACAAAAAAAAGACTTTATATGAAAAGTATGAGCGACATAATTAAAAAAAGTTTCGAAGTTTATAACAAGCGATACTTTATTAGCCGCAGGCAGGGGTTACTACTCGAAGGAATGGCCAAAAACTCCGCTACTTACAGAAGCATTTTTACTGTAATAATTTCTATATTTTAAACGTGTAGTTAGTTAAATTTCTGCTTTATTTGTATTATTTATTTATTGATAAAATTTTCAATTTTGTTATGGAATATTAGCCGAAATTAAATGCTGTGGATCAAATGCTGATACCACGGCAAATTTTGGCCATTGACATAAGGAACAATAATTTAATTATTATGTACATTTAACGGACACAATTAATAGTAACGTGTGTGTTAGTATGTATTCATTACTTAACTATATTTTGATTTTCGTTTCGCTTTTTGCCAAAATAGGAAAATTAAGAGTAAACGAGTTAATATTTCATAATGACGCAGCAATTACTAGAAATAGATTTTTTAAAACTACGCTTAAAAATTTCTTTAACAACCATAAACAAATCACTAAATTAAAATACAGTTTTCGAAGAACTTGCAAAGAATATGTGTTTAAGCAATGTTTGTAATTGAAATCGTACAATCTGTAAAAGTAAGAAAAAAAAAAGAACTTTTAAAATCGACTTTTTTTTAAATTCAAATTTTGTCGCCGTCAGTATGACGTTAAAAATATTATCATATTTTCAACGGACATGTTTCGACATATTTTAGTCTGAATATCATATTTATTGACATATTTTCGATTTATAATTTAGGTATTACAAAAGCCTGGAATCGATAAGCCCTTTTCAATAGTGAACAAAAAGTCAAATTCAAAATATAAATATTTATTACATTTCAAGGGGTAATTTTCTTTGAATTTGCACGCGTTTCTTAAAATATTGCAGGATTTCAAAAAGGAGAAAACATTTAAAAAATCCATATAAGTGAAGTCATTTATTTGCATTTAAAAAATAAAATTAATTATCATTAAAAATGGCAGAATTATTATTATTTTTTTGGAATATAAGAATGGTTTTCTATTTTCAAATCATTTTACAATAGATTATATTGAACAATATCGCACGATACAAAGAATTACGATGTATTTCTCCTCCATAAGAAATGATTTATCTCCACCAACGAAAGTACCAAAAGCTGCCAATTCGAACCAGCCAAGTCCTTTAATGTCAGTATTCACCATTTACCTAAACCTAGAAATCTGGGTCGAACTCTAAAATGATATTCATTAGCAATCTGATTGGTCTTCCGCCTCTATCAAGTCCAATCAGGATGATCGGGGATGTCATTTGAGCATTCCACCCACGTTTTTCTACGTTGAGGTAGATGTTGAATGCAAGCATTAGTGTTGTTGGATTGTAATATCGTATTCACTACTTAACTATATTTTCATTTTCGTTTTCGCTTTTTGCCAGAATAGGAAGATTATTGTTTTAAGTTTCGGTTTTAGTCTTAAAACTACGTTTCGGTTGATCTTTAATTATAAAATCTTTTCTATGTAAAACCTTTGGCGTTGAAAAAATAGAAAACTTAACTCACTTTTACAAGTGTAGTATCTGTTTGATGTCCTATAAAGTAAAATTTTAATAAATGTTTTCTATATTTTTTATATCGGTATTGAACTCGAGTCATGTTATTTTCTAGACATATTTTTTTTAAATAAAAGAATAAATCTAGATTAATTATAATCTAGATTATTTATTTACTTTTCAGTATGTATTTATTACTTAACTATATTTTCATTTTCGGTTTTGGTTTCAGCCAAAATAGGACGAATAGCGAAATTAAGTTTCTATTTTGGTCTTAAAAAGATGTTTCAGTCGATCTTTAATTATAAAATCATTTCTATGTAAAGTCTTCTTTGACGTCGAAAAAATACAAACCTGAACGCTGTTTTACAAGTGCAGTATCTATTTGATTTACTAAAATAAAATTTTAAAAAGCATTTCTATAAGCATTTTTATTAATGTTTCCATGCGAGAATAAATATTACAATTCGGGTCCCGTTATTTTCCAGGTATAAAAAATATCAGCATTTTTTTTATAAAAAATAAATCTAGTTTAAATTTATCAAATATCGTCTTATTTAATGTAAAATTGCCTATACAAATAGAACCGGTACCGAAATTTTCCTTATCTGGAAATTCAAGGATCTGTAAGAACCCTGGATCGAAAAGTTATTATCTCTTCAAAAAAATCATTCACAGTGAGCATAAATCATGGTAGGAATGTCAAACGCATTCCTACGAACTACTTAATATATATACCGTATTTACTCGTGTATAGGTCGCACGCGTGTATAAGGCGCACCCCTACTTTACAAGAAAAAATGGCGATTTCTTAAAATCTCGTATATAACGCGCACCATAAATTTGATACACTAATGAAGAATGACCAAATGAATTTCAGTTTTTAAAAAAAAAGTCAAACAAACATTACACCAGACCAAAACACAAGACGAAAATGCATATTTAGATTTCGGGTTGTAAGAGAATAACGGGAAGTAGGAATGAGTGGTGATAAAGAGAATTGCTAATTACCGTTTAGATAATGTCATTGTTGTATAAAAAACTGCAAGGAATGAAATAAATATGCAGTAATATTTCAATTAAATAACATTTTCCGAGTTTTAATATCTTCTTTGAATAATTTCTTGTTTCATATGTATATCGTTCGACTGCATCCAACAGTAAAAAAATTATTCCATGTATAAGGCGCACCTAGGCGTTTTGCCCTAATTTTTTGGAAAAAAGTGCGCCTTATACACGAGTAAATACGGTATATATTTGTTTACCAATAAAATTTAATGGATTCTTTTACCTTTTATTTAATCAAAGATATCTGCAATGAAGCAAGGCAAAATTTATTTTTGCATTTTCGTGGCAAAAAGGAAAACGTTAAATGTAGCAGTTGAACAAATGATATAGCAATTGATTGTTGCTGAAATTAATGATGCCTGTGACCAGTGGCGCCAACTGTTATGGTCCCGTGAAGCCCGAGCCCACCCAATAATTTTGAATCATAGCTCACCCAATTCTCATTGTTCTAGTTATTTATTTAATTTGTATTTGATAATTCATTTTTTTTTCTTAGAATAAAATTTATTTTGCTAATGATCATGTGTTTTAATTCTCCAACGAGCACACATAAACCCCAAATTACAGAAATGTTTTACTTCCATGTTTAACTTTCTTCCAATTCAATTTGTAGTCCTGTTCATGATATCATGACATTACCATAAATATAAGTGCCTTTATAAAAAAAAAAAAAAAAAAACGCAAGAGAATCAATTTAATATAATTGCAACTTTATTAACTGTTTTAACCGTTTGTCCCGGCCTTTTTCCGTTTCTAAAAATCAAATTTAAATGGCTGCAGACAAAAATATTTTAAACGGAATGATTTTTTTAATCATACATGGAAAAAAGTAATATTAAAGATATTATAGCATCAAACTGTGATTAATTAATATAAATATCCTGCAATTTTATAAGCATTCTTATAAAAATACATGAAAAACCTTGGACGGTGAAAGGGTTAAAACATAATAGTCTGACTTAAAACTCTCATCTTTCACCATCTGTCAACCCTTCAAAGAAAAACAAATTGATCGTACCATTTTACAAAAATATTTTTGAGACCACCCAATACTTTTGAGCCAACCCAATATTTTTCAAAATTTGGCGCCACTGCCTGCAACTGTACAGGAATGGATGAATCATGGCAGTGATGCAAACGCATTGCTACCAACTACTACCTTTTTTTGGTTGTCTTGAAATTTAATGTAGCAAAAATTATTATTGCATTTTTGTGGTAAGAAGAAAATGTTAAAAGTAGTAGCTGAACAAAGGGTTTATGAACTGAGTGTTGCTGAAATAAAAAATGGCTGCGACTGCACAGAAATGCGCATAACTCGGTCACAAGTGGTCGCAAATCGAATAAAGTTTCTGGAATTCGAAGTTGTGGTCATAAATGCTAATATTATGCTAAAAATAAAAAATCGATACTTAAAAAAATTGAATTTGAAACGCAACTGTACTTTTATTAGATTTGTTTCACAAAACTTTGAAACTGCTGTTTCAAATAAAAGACAGTAGCGGTAAAGTAGCAATGAATTATTGTGAGCGCCTTCTTATCAATATTCTCTGCTGATGCACTACGAATGTATTTTTCTTTGCAAACGCAAAATGAATATATCTCTTGTACAAAATTTAAATAAATGTTAAAGTAATTTTCCGTTTGAAATATTTTTCTTCACTACCTACAAGGAAGGTCTCCATACGGGCATACTCAAAAAATTCTGAGAAAATTACAAAATGTTCTTCTCATGTGGATATATATGTTTGTAAAAATTTTTTGGCGGAACCCCGATACAGCGTTCGCTAAAAAACAATGAACATCTCTTTTATTTGGCGATTTATCATCGGTTGGAGACAAATAAAATTTCAAAAAATACTTTTTTTATGTCAAATTCTTTTTAAGATAAAAATGTTTCATCTTGAACTTGTTTAAAGAAATTTTAGTTACATAATGTTAGTTTTGTCAGCTTTAGTTTGTTTTATTTATATTTTTGTCATAATGTATTTAAAATGAAAATTAACTGTGAAATTTTAGGAATTAAAACAAAATTTAAATTAATTAAAATTCTTTCAATTTCGAAATTAACTCCAATCTAATTGAACTCTGTCGATTCAGTTTTGTTGCTATGGAAATAAAAACCTCTTTGATATTGAAATGCATTACTGCAGCATTCTACATCTGGCCTTTATTTTGTCATACATTTAAATATATGAAAAAATACTTTCCAATATGAAAGTATTTTTTACATAAAAAATTATTTTTAAAGTCATAAAAATAAATAATTGCAGCAAAAGCAACAAAAATATGTAATATAAAATACATCTATGTGTCAAACTCTCTCATTGTTCAAATTTAAATTCATTAAATGCTATTTACACGTATTCTAGAATTTAATTGACAAGAAGTTTTCACGTGCATTAAAATCGTTTGTTTTTGGCGAGGGAAAATTCTGCTCGCCAAATCGCGTGGCGCTTTCGTCTTTTCGGGCCAAATACTGGAAAGTATTTTATTTTTTTACTGAGTTTCTTTTGTAATTCCGCCACTGAATTTGGCTGATCCTTTATTAGATATATGAGTAGTTCAATCAGTATTTTTTTCAAAAAATTCTGAGTATGCCCAGTATGGAGACCTTCCTTGTTAGTCTGATAACAATTCATTAAAAAAACAAAAATGTACCCACAGAAAATGAAACTTGTTAACTGAAATTGTGTAGGAATAGCATTCTAACGTATTGCTTTGATAAGAGGTTGTATCGATGTTTTTTTTCGGTTAAACGTTATATAATTGCAGGCTATCTATAAAATAGAAAAATAATGAAACTCATACTTTTTTATATTCTTTAAAAAATTCAGCTTTAAAAATCCCCTTTTTTATTCTTCTCTTTACTTTTAAGTATAAAAGTTAAACATGGCAAAAAATTAATTACATTTTTGACTGCATTCTACTGGAAATCAAAGATGGAAAAGTGTAAGAGACCCGACAGAAGAGACCTTATATTACGAAATGTAGTATAATACATAGTGAGATTGTGTTTCTCTTGCCAGAATCACACATATAGCCAAAATTAGAGGACTTCAGTACAAACAATCACAAATGAAAAGGACACACCCGAATATTATTTTAATTCAATATTCAAACTCTGCAATCATTGTAATGCTCTCTAATTTTAATACAGTGATGACTACAGAGCACTTATTTTTCTCTTCTCATAATTTTTTTCCTCTACCAATATATACTGAAAACGATCAAATAAAACAATTGCTTCTTAAAAGACCGAAATTGTCCAACACATACAATATAATCGAGCAATGACATTTACTTCGTTTTCAGGAATGCGGAAGGACAAACAATGTAATGGTCCATATCTCTTTAAAATATAAAGTCAAATTCACCTTTTTGTTTCATTCAAGCTCCATTAGGGAACATAGACCACCTTAGCGGACCTAGATTGCCAGTATATAAATAAAATAAATAAGGCACAAGAATAGACTGTACCTATATGTAAGTCAAAATCACGAAGGGCGGACCCTCTATTTTTGTAATAATTTTAAGAACTTTAAAAATTCATCATTAATTTTTAATAATACATTTTAAAGCTATTTCAAGTACAAAATATATTTTACATCCATTTAAAAATAATTGAGAGCGATATATTTATTATCACGTAGCGTAATATGTAGCATATTCATTTGTAAAATAAACAGAACCTAATAACAGCTACGCGAATTCATCCATAAAAGCATACAATGTTTTCAACTATTATTAAACAAGTATTATATTCATTGTTTACAAAGGTTTTAAACTGCTATTGTGTATTACATTCATTCATGTTAAATTGGGAACGTTTGCAATATAACATTAATGTTTATTGAATATTGATTAGTCAATGGAAATCTGCTCAATGTGAATTCACTTATTACATCAGTTTTAGACCTATATTCGCTGTACATTGAAAATATCCTTATCCTGTTAGCAAAACTGGATAAATACTCTCTGTATATGTTTAATCTATTTATATCTATTTGTATGTGCATGCATTTTGCGTGGATACAGAGTGCCCCAAAATGGCGCGCTTTAATTTTTTTCATGTGTTTGCGATACCGGATGTCCCAAAAATGACTGGTGGATTTTAAAATTCAATAACTTGCAAACGGTGACAGCTATTTAAAAAAATTTTGCAGGAGGGTTATATATGATGTCAGGAGTTTTTTTACTGTAATTTTTTTTTATTTTAGTTCGAATTTCAAATAATAGGTGGCGCTGACGGCGATTGAAGGCCAGGTCGACACTTCACTCAGCATTAATCACCTGGCCTTCAATCGCCGTCAGCGCCAACTATTGTTTGGAATTCGAACTAAAATAAAAAATTACGGTAAAAAAAACTCCTGACATTATACATAACCCTCCTGCAAAAATTTTTAAAATAGCTGCTACTGTTTGCAAGTTATTGAATTTTAAAATCCATCGATCATTTTTGGGACACCCGGTATGTAGGCAATGTTAGTTTCAAAGCTGTTCAGTATAATATGCGAATAAAGGTTATGTATGAAATTTCCGTTTATTTGAAGCTTTATTATCAACTGGCGATTAAATAAAATTTATAAAAAATATACTTTTATGTCGAATACTCTTCACAGAAAAACTTTTTATGCTGAATTTGTTAAAATAACTTTAATTTAAATAATTTAATTTATTTTTTAGTTTATTTTTACAGTAGTTTTGTTATATATATTATGTGTGTACGTTTATAGCTATTTAGAAGGAAATTTAACTGCCATATTTTACGGAAGCAGGACGTTTCGGTCCCTCCATTTCGGTCCTGCCATTTCGGTCCCGCCGTTTCGGTCCCGAGACACTTCGGTCTTAGCCATTTCGGTCCTTAGCCGTTTCGGTCCCAGGACATTTGGGTTTCTTCTCCTGCAAACTGATTTTTTTTTAATAAGACATAATTTTATAGCGAACATTGTAGAGCTTTTAAACTGAAGGCCGTAAACTTTAAGTATTATTTAGTATTTTAGTATTATGCGATTGCGTGCCTGAAAACCGCAGTTACATATAACTCTTATCCAAAATATTATAATTCACACAAATTTTGTATGGTAATTCTAATTCTCAAAACAGTTAGTAATTTTAATATAAAAATCAAATTAATATTTTATTAACTATATTTATTAATTAATAACATTATTAATTTACATAATGAATTTTACTTTAAAATAAACTCAATATATAATCCATTTTATATTCAATACATCCAATTTCCTAGTAGTTCTTATATTTCCTTGTAGTCCTTATATTTCCTAGTAGTTCTAAACTGAAATTTATCTTTTACTTGTTTATTTATTGTGTACTTAAAATTACAGAAATTAAAAAAAAAATTACTATAGTTAAAAGCAAAACTAAATTAAGAATTTTTTTCTGGGCAAATACTTTTATATTTATATTATTATATTTTAAAATATTATTATATTAATTTAATGTAAATAAAAAAAAATAATCATCCTATTAGAATGAAATAGGCCCAGTTTCAATAAAATTAACTAACAAAAATCGTCTTCATGGCGTGAGAAGACTGTTAAAAAATGCAATCGATAAATACTATTATTATTATTATAAAAGAAAAGGGGGGGGGGAGGCAGAGGCAAATTTCTAAAAAAAAAAAAAATTCATAGTATGCCCAGTTACGAATTAACTATTGCGTTCACAATGTTAATAATGGAAAGTAACTTATGAAAACAAATTCATAAGATGCAACTTTGTATTATAAAAATAATAATAATAAAAAAAAATTCTTCAATAAATATATCTCATTTCTGAATTATCAAAGGAGAGGGTGTAGATAAGTGATTTGTGGAAATATGTATATATTATAACTGATAACTGTCTAATTGAATTATTAAAAACATTTATTATTAAACTAATTGGAAGAAAAAAATTAAGCACAGTTTTTTTTTATTATTATTATTTAATTAATGCTAATTTAAAGGTTCTAAAAAATTGTACGTAAACAGCCCAAAAAATATTTATGGCAGTTATATAAAATACTTTTTAGTTTATAGTAGTTTATATAAAATACTGACACTAATAATTAATAATAAAATTTATAATATTTATTCTGATTAATAATAATACTACTAAAAGCAAAAGACAATATCCCTTAAACTTATATCACATTGTTTAATCAAACAAAATTTTCAGTTCGCTGTGATTTCATTATCACGAGTAATAAAAGTTGAAATTTATCGGACTCTTATATTCAACTTTTTATAAAACTTGGGGAGAGAGAGGGGGAGAATTAAAAATATTAAAAGAGCCCCAAATCATATTGAATTTATACCATTTGGCAGGCCCGCAACAATTAGAATCCAACTTATAAGGTAGAGCGCAAAGAAATAACAAGAGACCGAAATGCAAGGTACCAAAGTTGCTGGGGATTGAAATGACCAGGGTCCGAAATGTCTTGGGACCGAAATGGCCAGGGACCGAAATGTCTCGGGACCGAAATGGCCAGGGATCGAAATGTCTCGGGACCGAAACGGCGGGACCGAAGTGGGGGGACCGAAATGTCGTGTACCCATATTTTACGGTTTTAAATAAAATTTAAATTGATTTAATTTGTTTCAAGATAAAAAATAGGTCTGATTGAGCAATGTCGATATAATTTTGTTGTCATGGAAACAAGGAGATCTTCGTTATAGATATGAATAGCAACAAAATAATTCATGTAGAATTTATTTTTGAATAGATGTTTAAATTTAAAAAAATCTTGGTTTTGAGAATAAAGGAATGATAAAATTTCATTTAAATCAGTAATAAAAAGAAAACGGAGTTATTTATTACTCTATAGCTGAAATTAATATTGCAGCAAATGTATTAAACGCAGGAGTAAATAGTATTTTCTATATCATTAAAATTAAATTTAAAGATGGCTAAAATTTAACATATGCATTTGAATCTTGCAAAATGTAGAAAATATTTTATAAGTGATAAAATTAAATAACTAAAGCAACAAGCAATATATATGTGTAATAAAATATATATATAATTCAATCTTTCATTGATTAAATTTTAAATTCATAAAATATCTCATATTCCAAAAGACATTTAATAAGCAATTTTCAGATGCATTAAAATCCAGATACATTAAAATCGTTTGCTTTTGGCGAGAAAAAACTGCACACCAATTTGCTGTTTTCGTATATATATAATTCAAACTTTCATTGATTAACTTTAAATTCATAAAATATCGCACATTCCAAAAGACATTTAATAAGCAATTTTCAGATACATTAAAATCCAGATACATTAAAATCGTTTGCTTTTGGCGAGAAAAAAAAACAAAAAAAAAACTGCTCACCAATTCTCGTATTGCTTTCGTATTTTCTCGCCAAATCTTCGAAAGAATTTTATTTTTTTACAGACACACTACTGATATCCTGCCATTAAATTTAACAGACCTTTTATTACATACAGAAGTAGTTTCACTAGCATTTTTTTTGTCAACATATTTTGAGTATGCCCAGTAAGGAGACCTTAATTGTTAGTCTATGTAACAGAAATATGTAATGAAAACTCGAGTAGAACGATCATGGAGTAAAATATAAATTTGTATCAACAGATAGCAGTTGTAGTGCATGTTTTACTTTCAGCCGGCATGACTAATTTTATTTACAAGTACAAGGGATACATCCATTTGGTTCTTAAAGGGTTAAGACCCCACACTAGTCACTGAAAATGCCCGGATGATAATGTAAAGTCTATGGGGAAGTTCTTTTCAAATATCTCGCTCAAATTTTAGTATTTTTTACCTGATTTTTTTGTATAGGATATCTGAGGATAATCTACAACAGGACTAGTTTTTACTTTTACGATTTTGGTTATATTTTTTTAATATTAGGACAGTTTCAATTTCACAACCGGTTCAAACCGGTTCTGAAAGTTAAAGTATTTTTTAATCTGAAAAGGAAAGCAAAAAAGTAAAAGCTAGGCCGGTTGTAGATCGTCCTCAGCTATGCTATGGAAAAAAAAATCATGTAAAGATATTAAAATTTGAGCGAGATATTTGAAAAGAACGCCCCCATAGAATTTACAATATCATCCGGGTTTTTTTCTGTGACTAGTTTTGCACCTTACATGTTCTGTTCACAGATCAACCACAAAAAGTACGTTTTAAAAGCCTCAAAATTTTCTTTTAGGTAGATTTCGTATGAAATACTACCTATTGCAATCGCACCAGTTTATCTATCTATCTATCTATATATATATATACATATATATATATATATATATATATATATATATATATATATCACTTTTTTATGGACACGATAACTTCTATAATTCTTCACCAATCTCCACCAAACTGGTACATAAAATCAAAGGGGATAAAATCTCGGCTAAGTTCGTTAATGGGCAAAATCGGACCAAGGGGGTCGGAATAGGGGTCGTTTTTGTGAAAACCGAAAAAAAACGCCATAACTTCTTAATTAAAGTAGACATCGAATCGGTTTAAAGTTTATATTACTTCTTAAAAATGGGCCAAAACTTTATGCATGACAGATTTTTGTTAAATTCAGAAGTGGGCTCAAGGGGCGAAAAAAACAGGGGTTTTGAGAGAAAAAAATTCATAACTTCGTCAATTTTCAAGATATCAAGTCCAACTAAATTTTTTGTAAATGTTCTTAAAATTATCTAAAACTTTTGTATTTACAAGTTTTTGATAGGATACTTTTACCCATGAAAAAATTTAAAAAGAAAAGAAAAAGGGCGGTGAAAAAAAAGAAAAAGCCATAACTCCGTCAATTTTTAAGATATCAAATCTGATAAAATTTATTTTACATCTTCTCAAAAATATCTACAACTTTTATATTGACAAGTTTTTCATAGGACCAATTCGTATAGCAAAAAGAAATTTAGCAAAAATAGGAGTTGGAGAAAAAAACCTCAAATCCAAACTGCTTATATTCTGACTCCTTTTTAAATTCATTTTTGATTTTAAACACATCCAAATGGTAGATCCTCTTATTTAGAAACTGTATAAAGTGACGCATTGGTCAATTTTCTGATAAAGATAGAATATATTTAAAAAAAGGCTACCAAAAAGGGTATTTTGAACGGAATTTCCCAAAGTCATCGGGACTGACAATATAAGGAAGTATTCAAATAAGAAATTGCGTTTTTTTTCTGACTCGTTTTTAAATCCATTTTTGTTCTCAAACGCATCCAATTTTCAGTTCCTTTTATTTAGGAATTATATAATGTGATGCATGGATCAGTTTTTTGATAAAGACGGAGTATATTTCAAAAAAGGCTACCAAAAAGGGCATTTTGAACAGAATTTTCCGAAATCATCGTGACAGAAAATTTAAGGAAGTGTTCAAATAAGAAATTTCGTTTGTTTCTGACTCGTTTTTAAATCCATTTTTGCTCTCAAACGCATCCAATTTACAGATCCTCTTATTTAGGAACTATATAATGTGATGCATGGATCAGTTTTTTGATAAAGACAGAATATATTTCGAAAAAGGCTACCAAAAAGGGTATTTTGAACAGAATTTCCCGAAGTCTTCGAGATTTGAAAATTTAAGGAAATTTTCACATAGCAAATTGCGTTTTTTATGACGCATTTTAAAATCCATTTTCTCTCTCAAACGCATCCAATTTACAGATCCTCTTATTTAGAAACTATATACTGTGACTCATTGGCCAGTTAGTATATATTTTTAAAAATGATGTCAAAGTGAGTATTTCGCACAAAATTTTCCGAAGCAATCATGATTAAAGAATTAAGGATGTATTCAAACAACAAATCGGTTATTTTATGACTCATTTTTAAATTCAATTTTTTTCTCAAATGCATTCAACTGACAGTTTTTTGTTTTTTAGGAACTGTATAATGTACTGTTTTGGTCGATTTTTTAATAAATTCAGAATTTATTTCAAAATATGTTGTCAAAATGGGCATTTGAGCTGAATTTTTCTTAAGATGATTCTGATAAAACCAGTTTTTGCAGAAAAATGAAATTAAAAAATTTTCATAAACGGCCAAATGAAGTTATTAAACTGGGTTTATCTCTAATATATTTTTTTTTGTTGTTGAAAAGAGCACTCTTCGAAATCTACCTCCGCCTATAGGCCCAGCCGACAGGGATTTTTATGTATCAGAAAAATTAAGACATTCAAACTTAATCTAAAAATGAATCTTTTGAAAGCACAGAAGGGAAGGAAAAGGGGGAAGGGTTTAAGGTTAAAGGTTTTTTTAAAGGTTATTTTAAGGAAAAATAACCTTTAAAACCAGGTAAAGACGTATTCTTTGGCATCGGTTTTATATTAATGCAATATGTTCTTTTGCGTATGAGTTATTCTCAGCTAAATTCTTTTAAAATAAACATTTTCTTGAGTTACTTCCTTTTCCGATACGAGTAAAAAATCTGTCAGAATTTTTATTTTAGCACACTTGAATGGGTGACTTATTGAATCCATAATTTTATTGACATGTTTACAGAGAAAAAGATGCAAGGACATTATTAAACAAAAAAAATTACGAAAACAGAGTCGAAAGATAAAAATTGCTGCCGTCATTATATAAAACTGAAATTTCGCTTTTTCCTTGGAAAATTGAAATATTCTTTATATTCCATTACAATTACGAATACATTCAATATGCAAGTTGTTCATATAAATCGAAACTAGTGATTAGTATTAATATAAAACTTAAGATACAAATATTTTTTAATTATGTAATTATTTAATATTAATAAGTTTTCATTCCTCGTAATGTTAATTAAAAAAATATTTTACAATTATGAAATGAATAAAATGGGATTTAGTCAAATAATGTTTATTGTTTTGGCGCTGTAGCATTACTATAACGGATTGACTAAAACATAGAAGATATATGGAGCAAGATAATCTATAGGAATACAATATAGAGGGAAAGCCTGACTCACATACCAACACTGAGTTGAAACGACTCAAGTCAGGAAACTCAGGATTATAAAAATTGGGCCAGTAAATTATTGTTATGAACTAGGCAAGCAAAAAGAAAGGATTTTTGAAAGTTCAGTTCCCACGGGTGTTAAATGGGGGAAGGGGTATCGAAAGTTTTAGGACATTTCATCATATCGAAATATAAGTTTTATGCAAGAGCGTAAAATGCAACATAACTAATCGATTAAAAACTTTCCAACACAGTTAAAAAGACGTTTCGAGGCCTTTAAGACCCCATCTTCAGTCCATAAAATCCAAATTAAAATCCCATTAAAAACATTGAATTAAAAAGGGGGGACAGAAGGGCCGAGAGATGTACAGTCGGCTCTCGTTAATTCGAACTCGTTGGGATCACAAGAAATGTTCGAATTATCCGAAGTTCGAATTATGGAAAATGTGAAATGAAAACATGCTTAATATGGTACTATTACAAAGGAATTTATGTTATAGTGTTTTTTTTAATTTATCTTGCCTGTTATCATTGGAATATGACTTAATATTAAATTAGAATGCATAAATACATAAAATATTTGAAAGATTAGAAACAAGCATGATGGAAGAAAAATTTTACACGTCACTGATGGACAGACGGGGCACTAAAGAAAGTGGATATATGCATTGGATTATATGTATACTTGTTTGGAACAATTTTCACAAAAATCAAAGAAAGAAGTTATTCAAACGATCTGAAATCCATGAGAAAGAAATGAAAAAAGAAAAATCTGAATTCTCGTTCGAATTAAACGAAGTCAAGAAAAAATGAGTTCGAATTAATGAAAATTTTAAACGTTATTCTGGCATTGAAAATTTTGGGACTTCATGTTTAGTTCGAATTAAGCGAAGATTCGAATTATCCGATTTCGAATTAACGAGTGACGACTGTACCTCACTTTCCGACTGTCAACGGTGAAAAGCGCCGTTCGCCAAATGCATCTTATCATTGACAGTCGGAAGTAAGTTACGCCTCTCGGCTCTTCTGTCCCCCGTGCCCTTTTTTTATTCTATATTTTAATCTGATTTTAATATGGATTTCATGCACTGATGATAGGTTTTTTAAAGGCCTTGAAACGGCTGTTTGCAATGTGTAATATTTTTATTTGTGTCTTATAAAATGTTGAATTTCATTCTTTATATACCAACACAAATTGTAATCCCCCCTATTTTTGAAAGTTAAAAAGTATTTATGCATTTGGTTTGTCTGTTAGTCTGTCCGTCTATCCACGCTCTAATTCCCGCAAATATACTCGGATCTTCAACTGGTAAACGTTGTTTAGCATCACCTAATCATGTTTGGTGTATGAAGTTTGTGGGACTACTAGTTGCTTTACATGGGCACCCAAAAAAATCCCATTGCTTTATGATATAAGCGGGAAAATCGCTTACAAAGTATTTTAATCACATTACGTAATTTCAAATGTATTGAAAATGGTATAAATCGTTGAATTTTCGGTACGCGATAGTAACGATAAAATAGAGCATTCACAGCATTTGTAGTTCATTTACAGAGACATACAAAAGAAATCAATTACTTTTATCTGAAGACTTGCCAATCAGAGCCTAACGTATTTTTTATACCGTACCGGGACTACACGGGACGAAATTTTCAAACCTACACTGTAAAAAATGTCAGATGTTTCTGAATATATAAAAATGTACTGTAATCAAAAACAAAAATATGCAGTAATCTCTTCTAACTCTCGCAAGGTTTCAAAAACCGTTCCTTTGCCTTTAAAAATCCCAGAAAACTATTTGTTTTAGAAATTTAAAGAAAAATTTATAAAAATTAATTTTTATTAGCTGCCCATCCTTTTCGGAAACGTTTCTATGTAGCTTTTACAGTACAATAACCACTTTTCTCAAATCAAAATATCACTTTTTCTGATGCTACCAATTCATGCAAAAATATTTTGATATTCAGAGAACATGTTTAATAGACAAACATACAATTTTAACAGTATTAAAATCAATATGAAAATTAACATTATTTTACTATAATTGCATGCCGAAAATCAGTTATGCAGCTGAAAATGTTTACTTGAGAATTGATAGAATCCGAAAAAGTGATAGTTTGATTTGAGAAAAGTGATTATTCTACTGTAAAAGCTACTTAGAAACGTTTCCGAAAAGGACGGGCAGCTAATAAAAATTAATTTTTATAAATTCTTCTTTAAATTTCAAAAACAAATAGTTTTCTGGGATTTTTAAAGGTAAAGGAATGGTTTTCGAAACCTTAGGTGAGTTAGAAGAGGTTACTGTATATTTTCGTTTTTGATTACAGTACATTTTTATACATCCAGAAACATTTGACATTTTTTACAGTGTAGTCTCGACGCAACTCGTATTAAAATCATTGTCTCTGACTGACCCAATCCGTGCATAAAATAAGTAAAATTTGTCTCAGTCAAAAATTTTTACGGAAAATGCATATTTTTTCAATTGCCATTATTTCACAAAAAAAAGGAAAAAGAAAACGAAAAAAAGAAAAGTAAAAGAAAAAGAAAAGAAAAGAAAACTTTTACATTCATTTTTTAAAGAATTGTGGATTCAAAGGCAGAAAAATTAAAATACAATAAAACCAGGGAATAAAATCTATTTAAGACGGAATCTTGTCTAAAACGGAAAAAGTGGTGACCATGATAAATTAATATAATTATACCTGAGATAAAAAAAAATAAACTACATTTACTTCTCCTCATAAGGTAAGATGTTTATAACGTATTTTTTTCTATGCGATTCCGTCGTGAAAGGTTTTACTGTTTAGCATTTTTCAGTCTCCAACACATGGAATATGGGTAAACGATATCAAAGTATAAGTGAAACATTTACATATAAATAGAGATAATTGATCAAATAAATACATCTAGGCTTTCGTATTTATTTAATAATAAAAATATAAATATGAAAAACGAAAAGCTTTAATAAAAGTATTTTTTATCAGAACTCCTTCAAACAAAACAATTTTGAACCGTATCGTAGTAAAAACTATATAGAAATTCGAGGCTGAGCCGGCCTATGGTTTAAACTTTTTTCCAGGTCAAGCCGGGTAATGATTTCAGCATTTTACTAGGCCCGAGCGATTTGTTTTCCCTGTAGATCGGTTTGGGATTGGATCAAGATATTTCGACGCGTAATGACCTCTAGTGCAGATGGCATCAGCATATTTTCAAAGCAGGTTTAGCGTAAAGTGTATATGCTGCTATTTTATGTTCAAAGCAGAAGTACTGTCTTAAATCGATTTCCCTTACAGCACAATTTGTGTATGATCTTTCTTTGAAATCGTGTCAAGAACTCGCCCCTGAGAGGCAAGGGAATGTAATGCAAGTCACGAATTTTGGATTTTTAATATCATTTTGGGATTTGTGGAATTTTTTTTTATTTGTTTAATTCAAGAAAAAATAAGGAAATTTTTCCTAATTGGAAATTTTACCCTATAAAAATTTAATTTTCGTATTTTTTAATATAAACCCTTCCCCCCATGGAGTTGCAACTTACCTCATCATAATTTGCAACTTTTTTTACGAAATTTTGCAATTGGAAGTATGTGGGGCAATATTTAACGAGTTATCCTATTGTTTCTTTAATTGTAACTCACTCTGTATATTCTATACAGGGCTGATCAAAGAACTAGGATAATTTTCGGATTATGCTGACAGCTGAAATTAGGTTTTCAAATATGTTATGTGTTTCCATACGGTTGAAATATACATAATGTTTTAACTTATTACATGATGAAATTTTGTTACATTATTCTGAACATGTTGGAAAGTGTTTCATTATCTATGCTTGAAGACATGATTTTTTTCTTGTTTTATTTCTTTGCAGGTGAGTGTACTGAAAAGTGTGTTCGTCTTGAAGAAATGGAGTCAAGCAGAATGGAGCTGTTGTTTAGTAGCTGATTCTTCTGGAACACGCGAAATTCATCATCACATATCTCCGAATTACTGGAACACGCCTCTCTAATTTGGACCTTCGAAAAAAGAAATTCGTAGACTTCAGCAGCGTTGTAAGCGGTGTAGACTATTGTTTTAACACGTTTGAGTGTCTCGTCACTCACCGGTGACTGATGATCTAATCTAAAATATGATATAAATTTTTAAAAATATATTGTTTTAAGTAATTACTAAAAACTTATTGAAAATTTATTTAACATTTTTTTATTACAGGATTATCCTTTCTTAATAATTGCTTTAAACAATGTATTTTTTTTTTAGTTTTACATCATATTTTACGCTGTCAGTCACCGGTGACTGACGCGACCGAAACGGGATATTCAGTGTCCGTAACCGTGGCATTAGATTTCTTGATCGGCATAACTCTTTTGAAACGGTAAATTCTCAATTTTATCGTAATATTAATAATATATATTCCACAACAAAAAGGAATTTATAAGTAAAATAAATATTTTGCTTACAAGACGTTGTTGTATTAAAAAAAACATTTAATATACCTTAAAAATTTTTAATTACATGTTTCAACTCTTTTTAATCGACTCATTTTCAGAATGTAAAATGTTAAATCAATGTTAGATGTTTAAATGTTTTTATTAACCTCTTCAGACCTGAGGTACACAAATGTGTACCTGTATTCTTTTCCTCATAAAAACTAAACTGTTCGTATTTTTTGCATTTTTACTGTACTTCTATACAGCTGAATGTTTTTTGCTTTTAAACAAAACCAAAAAATCTAAACACTGATGAATGTTACGTCATAAAATAAATATTATTTTCATCCGAGTTTCGAAAATATTTTCAAGACAATGTGGCCAAGAAAGTAAGAAATATTCATTTTTATTTAACTTAAATGCTTTACAATAACAACTTTTGAGGATTTGCTGATCATTTACTTGCTTAAAGACCTTAATTTTTTTATTACGTAAATTTATGTAACTGATAGTTAAACTGGTGTTTAAAGGTGATTAGTACTTTTATATCCATATTTGTAAACCTAAATTACCAGTCCCCTAAAGTACTGATTCAATAAAAATAACCCTTTTTTTCATCTATGGTATCATTTCGATTATGCAAAAGCAATAAATATATATTTGTAGAGTTATTTTATGCTGAGGTCTGAAGAGGTTAATACAACAACGTCTTATAAGTAAAATATATATTTATAATATAAATTACTTTTTCGTTGTGGAATAGATATTATTATTATTACGATATATTTATTAATTGACGTAATCAAGGCTCACTAGTGTTATTTTTCCCACTGAACGCCCAACTGGTTTTCACCTTAATTAATATGTCATTAAATAAGACGAATTTCAACATTTGACAAAAGGAGAGTCAATCAAGAAGTCTGACTTTTTAATAAGAATTCACAGTACTGGGTTTTAATGGAAAAAATAACTTTCCTCGATAAAATCTGTAATATTAATTACACATGACTTTTAAGAAACGGTGTTAAGGAATACATTTCACTTGCTCGCTGCATAAAAAAACGGAGTATTTCGAAAGATTCCAAACAATAAAGCAAAAAGTAACAATTGTAGACGCCCCTGTGGCGTGATCAGTAGCGGCAGCTGCTGCCACGACGAGGGTTCCTGGTTCGAATCATGGATGGTGTGTTTGTTCTTTTGTAGAAATTAAATTAAATTAAATATATAATGGATAATAAAAATAATACTGTATTGTCTCTGTGTAATGGATCATTCGAGGCGAAAGCCATAGCTGCTATAGGCCTCAAAGCAATATCACATCAAACAAACAAACAATTGTAGAAATAATCTATACTTATTCTTAAACAACAGTAGGCTGCCATTTAAATGTTGAAAACTTAATTAATAAAATTTTCAGTATATATTTAAATGGCAACATTAAGCATCAAAGTTTCAGTATTTTTCTAACAATATTTTAGAAGACTAAATTGCATATGTTGCTGATAGACAAAACAGGCATGTACGGATTAGTTTAAAAAAATTTTTAAATATTTGTTTTGCGTCATTTTTACAGCTTCCAATCCAAATTATGCATATTTTAAAAAAGCGGTTTAATACTTTTAAAATAATTGTCTAAAACTAATTTAACGTAAAATTATTATAATCAGTACTTTTATAAACCTATATTTTTTCTAAATATGGAATGCTGATAAGCATGTTAACAATAACTGAAACAAATTCATTAAGAAGAATTTCTAAGCATAAGTCATTAATTACAGGAAATGTTTCATTGAAATAGTACACAACAATTAATACCGAAACTCATAAACCTAATCTGTTTATCTACCTATCTATATCTATATCTATCTATCTATCTATCTGTATATATATATATATTATATATCTACAGAGAGAAATAGTGAGAGAGAGAGAACAAATAGTCTCCAAATTCGTATAATAAAAGTACTTACAAAAAATAATTAAGATACTCATATCCCATGAAAGAAATATAACGAAATACGATGCGTTTTTATATTAATAAAATTGAAAAGGAAATCACTCTACTCCATTGTCAAATTAGCGAAAACTATGCCAATTCACATCGAATAAAGAAAAAACATATTTAAAATCCTTATTCAGAAGTAAAATATCCTGATTATTTAACGATAATAATACTAAGTTAACAAAATAATTTTTTATGTAATTCTATTCCGGGCAGAATAATTTAAAAATCATATCAGCGATAATTTTCCTTCAACTTCCTATTTTACTAATGTAGAAAGTTCATCATTACCGAGTAAAGAAACTTTTGAATGAGGAGTGAAACAAAAACCGTTTTAATTACATACATCTGCTGTTTTCTGGAGCACTATAGCCTAGTTAAGATTAATTACATTTAATGTGCAAAATTCAACACTTAAAGTGAAATTTTTTATGGTAATCCCGAACGCGTATTGCTTGTAAATGCAATCTTCGTTTTACTAAAAGCTATTGCTGAAGATTATATTTAGGGCTAGTTCCATGGGTTTTGTAGTGTAAGTCACATTACCTTATAATTGCTATGCTTGTTTGCCACCGTTATTTTCGAAAAGTCTGCTTGACCTTATTCAATTAATGAGAATGTGCCGATAAAATAAATCACATTTTTTCGTACTAAAATACTGGTAGCCAAAAAGTGTAGCCTGTGACTTACACTACAAGTACTCATGGAAATAGCCTTAGAAGAAAAAATTAAAAGCGACGCTTTGAATAAATGGAGATTATATAACTGTAATAAGATAAAACTAATTCCGCTATGATGTGGGTTTATTTATAAGACATTTTAAGCTATAAATGTAACAGTTTTTTTATATATATGAAATCTCTCAGAGTATTAATTGTTGAAATACACTATCAATTGATAAGCGTGCTTTTTATCAAGGTACATGCGCATCTTATACAACAAAAAAGTTCATTTTACATTGCAATTTTTAAAATATTTCATTGAGAAGTTTTATCGGGAAAAACATCTTTGGAAATATAAATATTATATTGGTTTTGCTTTCATTTTAAGTGTTTCAAATCGAAATTATGTCAATTTACATAAGAAATTTTTTTGTTAATAAATCATAACTACAATTAATTTAACGTAAACATTTTATCAGCATTACTTTTTAAACCACTGATAAAAAAAATCTGAATACGAAATGCAAATAAATGTTTTAATATACAATAATTGATTTAAATTAATAGATAATATTCCTAAGCATACGTCATTAATAAAAAAATTCAAATGAAAACGTATACAAATGTTAAAAATGAAGCTTTTGAACATTAATTATTATTATAGTCTTTGTAAAAATCACCAAAAGATAAAAATCAAAGCAAAATCACATAATCAGGTTATGAATCAGATGAAAATCAAATATATTAGTTCATTTTCGACCTCGTGCCATTAATCACACTTGTTTCCTTCAGCTGATGATGAGCTGTACTATTTTAAGTCCGAAACGAGTCCTGCTTTGATTTTGATCTTATGATGATTTTTACAAAGTCTTTTATCCTAATTATTAAGTATCGCTAGTGTATTTGGTGTTTTTTTTTCCCCTTTATTAACCTTATCTGTCTTATTTTCCTCTTTTCCATACAAAAGGGAACTAAAAAAGGGAATCTACAAGTTTATATAATAAAATTGCTTAAATAAACAAAATCATTGATATAATCAATACACATGAAAAAATTTAACGAAATGCGATGAGTTTTTAATTTAATGAAACCGTAAAAAATATTGCCCGACTTCGTTCTCAAATTAGCAAAAAATATGGTAATTCACATAGAATATTGAAAAAACATATTTAAAGGTTTATTCAGAAGTAAATATCCTGATTGTTCAACGATAATAATTTTAAGTTAACAAATTATATTTTTTATGTAATCTATTCCAGGCAGAATAATTTCAAAATCATTTCTGGGATAATTTTCGTTCAACTTCCTATTTTACTAATCAAGAAAATTCATCAAAGCCGAGTAAAGAAACTTTTGAATAGAGGAGTTAAACAAAAACCATTTTAATTACAAACATCTGCTGTTTTCTTGAGCACTAATGCCAGTTACGAATAATTATATTTTATGCAGAAAAATCAACATTTAAAGTAAACTTTTTTATGATAATCTTTAACCGTATATTGCTTGTAAATGCACACTTCGTTTTGCTAAAAGCGATTGCTTAAGTTTATATTTAGAAGAAACATTGAACAGGAACACTTTGAATAAATGGGAATTAGATAACTGTAAAAAGATAAAAGAAATGCCGCTATGATGTGGTTTTGTTTATAAAACATTTTTTATAAATAAATAAAACAGTTTTTTATAAATAAATAAAACAGTTTTTTGTATATGAAACACCTCTGAGGGTAAACTTGTAGAATTCTATGTATTGATAAACATGCTTCTCATCATGATACATGTGCATATTTTAAAGCAACCAAAAAAGCATTTTACAATGTAATAACTTAAAAGATTTCATTGAAAAGATTTTATTTGAAAATAATGTGTAGAAAAAAAATATATGTCGGATTTTGCTTCATTTTCAGATCATCAAATCGAAATGATGCAAATTTACGTAAGAAAGCTTAATATTATTTAAAACAACTAGAAATAATTTAACATAAAATTTTTACCAGCAATAATTTTTCAAACGTTTTAACAACGAATTATTGAATCAAAACAAATAGAGGAATGTTTCTAAGCATACGCCTTATATAACAGGAATTGATTAATTGGAAAAGTGCTCAAGAGTTAATGCTGAAGCTTTTGAACCAAATCCGTTTTTTTTTTCATTTCTATAAAATATTAAAAAGGGTAGTCTACAAATTCATGTAATAAAATTACTTTAATAACATAAATAATAGAGATAATCAAAACACAGGATAGAAATTTAAGAAAATACGATGAGTTTTAATTTGAAAAAAAAAAACTAAAAAAAATTCTACTTTACTTCGATCTCAAATTAGCAAAAAAATATGCTAATTCACATGGAAGAGAGAACGAAACATATTTAAAAGCTTTGTTCAAAAGTAAAATATCCTGATTGTTTAAAGATAGTAATACTAATTTTACAAAATGTTTTTTTATGTAATTCTCTACCAAGCAGCATCATTTCAAATTCATTTCTGCGATATTTTTTCTTTTAACTTCCTAGTTTACTAATCATTAATTATGGGAAATTTTTAATTGAAAACGTTCACAAACTCTAAAAATGACGAATATGAACCTTATCTGTGCCTTTTTCTTCTTTTCTATACAGAACTAAAAAAGGTAGTCAACAATGTCATATAATAAAATTATTTAAATAACCAAATTGATTGAGGTAATCAAAACATATAAAAGAAATAACGAAATGCGATAAGTTGTTAATTTAATGAAATCTAGAAAAAAAAAATTGCTCTACTTGGCTTTTAAATTAAAGAAAAAATTCTCATCGGGGATAGAAAAAAATGTATTTAAAACTTTGTTTAGAAGTAAAATATCCTGATTATTTAACAATAATAACACTAAATTAACTAAAAAAATATGTAATTAATTCTATTCCAAGCAGAGTAATTTCAAATTCATTTCTGCGATAAATTTTCTTCTAACTTCCCATTTTACTAATCAAGAAAGCTCATCAATACCGAGTGAAAAAATTTCTGAAAAGATGAGATGAAAAAACAACTAATTTAATTCTAAACTCATCATGTTTTCTTAGAGTACTAATGCTTGATGAAGAATAATTATATTTTATTTGCAAAATCCAACATTTAAAGTAAAATATTTTAATGGTAATCCTGAACGCCTATTGCTTGTAAATGTACTCATGGTATTACAATAAGCGATTGCTAAAGATTACATTTAGAAGAAAAAATAAAAAACGACGCTTTGAATAAACTGGAATTAGATAACTGTAATAAGATAAAAGTAATTCTACTATGATGTGGTTTTGTTTATAAAACATTTTTTGATAAAAATATAACCATTTATTAGTAAATGTAGTAGAACTCTAAGAATTGATACACATGCTTCGTTTCATGATAATGTGCATCTTATAAAAGTAGCAAAATGCATTTTACATGTAGTCACTTTAAATATGTCATTAAAAAGTTTTTTGAAAAAAAAAATCTAAAAGAAAATATATATGGGATTTGGCTTCATTTTCAGAGCTTCAAATCGGATGATACAAATTTACATAAGAAGGTTTAATGTTATATAAAACATAACAACAAACAATTTAACGTAAAATTTTTATCTGCAGTGATTTTTCAAATGTTTAAGTAAAAAAAAAAATAATATTAATTCGAAATACAAATACACTCTTTAACAAACAATAATTGAATCAAACTCAGAAAGAAATATTTCAAAACATAAATCATTAATTATGGCAAATTTTTAATTGAAAACGTTCAAAAACGCTGAAAATGAAGCTTATGAACTTTGTGTTTTTTTTTTAAATTCTTTTCTATATAGAACTAAAAAAGGTAGTCTACAAATTTTTTGTAATAAAATTACTTAAATAACTAAATTGATTGAGAATATAAAAACACATGAAAGAAATTTAACGAAATGCGATGAGTTGTTAATTTAATGAAAACTAGAAAAAAATGTTACTTTACTTCGCTTTTAAATTAGTTTTAAAAATATGCTAATTATCACCGAGGGTAGAACAAAATATATTTAAAAGCTTTGTTAAGAAGTAAATATTCTGATTATTTAACGATAATAATATTAAATTAACAAAACAATTTTTTATGTAATTCTCTTCCTTTCAGAATAATTTCAAAATCATTTCTGAGATAATTTTCGTTCAACGTCTTGTTTTACTAATCAAGAAAGTTCATCATTAACGAGTAAAGAAACTTTTGAATGAGGAGTGAAACAAAAACCGTTTTAATTTCTAACATCTGCTGTTTTCTCGAGCACTTATCCCAGGTTAAGCGTAATTATATTTTATGTGCAAAATTCAATATTTAAAGTGAAATTTTTTAAGTGTAATCTTGAACCACGTATTGCTTGTAAGTGAACTATTCTTTTTTACTAAAAGCGATTGCTGAAGATTATATTTAGAAGAACAATTAAACAGCGACGCTTTGATGGGCATTGGTTAACTATAAAAAGATAAGTATTTTTGGTATGATGTGGCTTAGTTTATAAACATTTATATAAATAAATATAAGAGTATTTTTTAATATGAAATGCCTATGAGGGCAGAACTTTTTGTAGAACTCTTTTAAATTGATAAAAGAGCCTTTTATCATGATATATGTGCATCTTACAAAAGTAACAAAATGCGTTTTACATTGCAATCACTTAAAATATTTCATTGAAAAGTTTTTATAGAATAATCCTTTTGCTTTTATTTTCCGAATTTCAAATCGAAATGATGTCAATTTTCATGACAAGCTATAATTTTTTCAGTAATAAAACTACAAGTAATTTAACTAAAACTGTTATCAGCAGCAATTTTACAAAACTTTAATTACAAAAAATAATAAAATAATAAATAAATAGATGTTTTAACAAACAATAATTAAATCAAACTCATAGAGAAATATTTCTAAGCATCCGTCATTAATTGCAAGAAAAGTTTAATTGAGAGCGTACATAAACGTTAGAAACGAAGCCTATGAACCACATCTGTTTATTCTCTTCTTTTCTATACAGGCACTAAAAAAGGTAGTTTCCTAATTCATTTAATAAAATTACTCTCGTAAAAAAAATGATTCATATAATCAAAAAACATGAACAAAATTTAACGAAACACGGCGAGTTTTTAATTTATAGAAGCATAGAAAAAATATTACTCTACTTCTTTCTCAATTTATTGAAAAATTATGCTAATTCACATCAAAGACAAGACAAAACATTTTTAAAAGCTTTGTTCTAGAAATAAAATATTTTGATTATTTAAGGATAATAATACTAAGTTAACAAAACAAAATTTTCGTGTAATTTTACTCCAGGCACAATAATTGCAAAATCATTTTGGAGATATTTTTTTTATTTAACTTCTTATTTTACCAATCAAAAAAGTTCATTATTACCGAGTATAGAATCGTCTAAATGAAAAGTGAAACAAAAACCATTTTAATTACAAACATCTGCTACTTTCTCAAGCACTAATGCCCGGTTAAGAATAATTTTAGCTTATATGTGCAAAGTTCAATATTTAAAGTGAAATTTTATGGTAATCCTGAACGCGTATTGCTTGTAAATGCACTCATACTATCACTCTAAGCGATTGCTAATGATTATATTTAGAAGAAACATTAAAAAGCGACGCTTTGAATAAATGGGAATTAGATAACTGTAAAAAGATAAAAGTAATTCCTCTATGATGTGGTTTTCTTTATAAAACATTTTATATATAGATATAACAGTTATATTTTATATAAAACTTCTCTCGGGGTAGTACTTTTTGTAGAACTTAATAAATTGATAAAAGTGCATCTTTTCATGATACATGTGCATCTTATATATATAAAAAATGCATTTTACATTGTAATCACTTAGTTTGTCATTGAACAGTATTTTTGGGAAACAAATTTTCGGAAAACAAATTTTCGGAAAAATAAAAATGATATGGATTTTCGCTTCAATTCAAAATGATGCCAATTAACATAAGAAGGTTTAATAGTATTTTAAACCTAACAAAAAAAACGTAAAATTTTTATCAGCGGTACTTTTTCAAACCTTTAATAAAAATCATTATTGAATTAAATTAATAGAGTAATATTTCTATGCATGCGTCATTAACTACAGAAAATGTTTAAATGAAAACGTACACAAACGTTAAAAATAAAGCTTATGAACATTATCTGCTTTTTTCCTATGCAGCATTAAAAAATTTTAGTCTACATATTCATATAATAAAATCACTTAAATAGCAAAACATTATTGATATAATCAAAAGAAATGAACGAAATTTAACGAAATGCGATTAGTTTTAATTTCATGAAATCTAGAAAAAATATTACTCTACTTCGCTAAAATAATTTCAAAATCATTTCTGCGATAATTTTCCTTCAACTTCCTGTTTTACTAATCAAGAAAGTTCATCATTACCAAGTAAAGAAACTTCTGAATGGGCAGTGAAACAAAAACCATTTAATTACAAACATCTGCTGTTCTCTCGAGAACTAATGCCTGGTTAAGAATATTTATATTTTAAAAGCAAAATGCAACATTTAAAGTGAAATTTTTTTATATTAATTCTGAATCAAGCATTGATTGTAAATGCATTGCTTAACGTAATCACGTATTGCTTCGTTTCATTAAAAGCGATTGCTGAAAATTATAAAGTGGTCTGGGGTAATAACGCCAGGCGGGGTAATAACGCCAAGTGTTAATATTTTGCATAATTATGAAATAATCTGGTAAATGACACCCATGTGCTCTGCGCAGAAGGGTTTTGAGTCATATAAATCGCAAAAAACAGCTTCAAGTTAATTTGTTTCATTTTTAGGTCTTATTGTTTTTACAAGCAACTAAAATTAACGCTTGATCTAAAATTTGCGAGATACGTTTTGTGATGTGAAGACTACTTTTTTTATCCGAAAATACTTTGTTAATTACATAAATTTGTAGTACATTTCATGGACTTTCAGAATATTGTTGAAGAGTTTGGATATCTTCTCGAGATAATTTGTAATTTAAAATGTGCAGCGCAATAACTATAACGGGGTAATGACGCCAATCCTTGGCATTAATACCCCGGTTGATTCCCTACAGTGGCCGAGCTACATCCTAAATACTGATTCAAATAAACACAGTTTAAACTGTGCAATGTTTCTAATAATTCTATTTAAGTGGTCCTTTTTAAGCAAAAAGAAGCTCACAGTCTGATATTCTTTTGCCTCAAACTCCCCCCACACCACACCTTTATTTTTCTTACACTTTCACAAAAATTGAACATTTTCAATAGCAATAGAAAGCAAGCTTAAAATTCAATTTGTCAATTTCTAAGTTTGTAGAGTTTGTATTTTTAGAATTGGGCAATCTACATGCCATTATTCCATCTTATTTCATAGTTTTGTTTACATGGCGTTATTACCCATGTAGGTGGGTAATAATGCCAAATAACATTGGTCAAGAAATCACGCCATTACATTTTATGAATACATATCTGTTAAATTATTTTTTTTATATAGATATTCAATGAGTTGCTGTATCGAATCATATATTTGTTTGAAAAATACAATCTAAAACTGAGCCGTGAAAATTGGTAGAACCTTAATGTGGCGTTATTACCCCAAGTTACCTTATTTAGAAGAAAAATTAAAAAGCGACGCTTTGAATAAATAATAATGGGATAACTATAAATAGATAAAAGTAATTCTGCTATGATGTGGATTTGTTTACAAAGCACTTTTATATATAAATATAACAGTTTTAGTATATGAAACTTTTCTGAGTGTAGCACTTGTTCTAGAACTTTATAAATTGATAAATGTGCTTCTTATCATGATACATGTGCATCTTATAAAACAAAGTTCATTTTACATTGTAGTCACTCCATTGAAAAGATTTTTGGGAAAAAAAACTTTAGAGAAATAAAAAAAATGATATGGTTTTTGGCTCCTTTTTCTGAGTTTCAAATGGAAATGATGTCAATTTACATAAGATTTAATATTATCTAAAACGTAACGACAAACATTTTTCTTAAAATTTTTATCAGCTGTACTTTTTCAAAGCTTTAATAAAATAAATAAAATGCGAAATGTAAATAAATTTTTTAACAAACGAAAACTGAATCAAATTCATAGAAAGATATGGCATGCATTCTAAGCACGCGTCATTAATTACAAGGAATGAATAATTAAGATCATGCACAAACAGTAATGCTGAAGCATGTGAACAAAATCTTTTTTTTCTATAGAAAAGTAAAAAATATACCTCATTAATTACAGAAAATGTTTAATTCAAATCCTATACAAACGTTAAAAATGAAGTTTATGAATATTATCTGTAATTTTCTTCTTTTCTATGCAGCATTAAAAAAGTAGTCTACAAATTCATGTAATAAAATTACTTAAATAACTACAATGGTTGATATAATCATAACACATGAAAAAAATTTAACGCAATGCAATGAGTTTTTAATTTAATGAAGTCTTGAAAAAATATTAATCTACTTCGTTCTCAAATTAGCAAAAATATGTGCTTATTCACATCAAAGATAGAGTAAATCATATATTTTAAAGCGTTATTCAGAAGCAAAATATCCTGATTATTTAACGATAATAATACTAAGCTTAAAAAAATAATTTTTATGTAATTCTATTCCATGTAGAATAATTTCAAAATAATTTCTGCGATAATTTTCCTTTAACTTCTTATTTTACTAATCAAGAAAGTTCATCATTACCGTGTAAAGAAACCGTTTTAATTACAAACATATGCTGTTTTCTCGGGCACTAATGTCTGGTTAAGTATAATTACAATTTATATGCAAAATTCAACGTTTAAAGTAAAATTTTGTGTGGTAATACTGAACGCGTATTGCTTGTAAATGCAATTATAGTATTATCGAATGCGATTGCTAAATATTATATTTAGAACTAAAAAAACGACGCTTTGAATATATGGGAATTAGATAACTGGAAAAATATAAAAGTAATTCCACTATGATGTGGTTTTGTTTATAAATTTTCTTTTATATATAAATATAATTGTTTTTATTATATGAAACGGCTCTGAGGGTATCACTTTTTGTACAACTCTATAAATTTATAAACATTATTCGTACCATGATACATGTGCATCTTATAAAATTGACAAAATGTGTTTTACATTATAATCAATTCAAATATTACATTTAAAAGTTTCTTGGGGAAAAAATCTTTAGAAAAGTAAAAATGATATTGGGTTTTGTTTCGTTTTCAGAGCTTCAAATCGAAATTATACCAATTTACGTTAAAAGGCTTAATAATATTTGAAACACGACTGCAATTATTATAACATGAAATTTTATTTAGTCGTACTTCTTTAAACCTTTAATTTAAAAAAATAATTTCGAAATATAAATAAATTTCTAACAAACAATACTTAAATCAAATTCACAGAGAAATTTTTCTAAACATGCATCATTAATTACAGGAAATGTTTATTTGAAAACGTACTCAAGCGTTAAGAATGAAGTTTATGAAGTTAATCTGTTCTTTTTTCTTCTTTTCTACACAGCATTAAAAAAACGTAGTCTACAAATTCATATAATAAGTTTACTAAAATAACAATAATTTTTGAGATAATCAAAACACACAAAATTTTTACGTAATGCGATGAGTTTTTATTTTAATGAACCCTTGAAAAAATATTTCTCTACTTCATTCACCAATTACCGAAAAAAATATGTTAATTCACATCGAAGATAGAACAAAACATATTTAAAAGCTTTGTTCAGAAGTAAGATATCCTGATTATTTAAAGATAATATTACAAAGTTAACAAAACAAACTTTTTTTCGTACAATTCTACTCCAAGCACAATAATTTCGAAATTATTTTCGAGATATTTTTCCTTCAACTTCTTATTTTACCAATAAAGAAATTTCCTCATTACCGAGTACAGAAACTTCTGAATGAAAAGTGAAAACAAAAACCATTTTAATTACAGACATCTGCTACTTCCTCGAGCACTAATGCCTGGTTAAGAATAATTATATTTTATGTGCAAAATTCAACATTTAAAGTGAAAATTTTTATGGTAATCTTGAACCATGTATTGCTTTTAAATGCACTCTACGTTTAACTAAAAGTGAATACTGAAGATTATATTTAGAAGAAAATTTTAGAAGTGATGTTTTGGAAATAGAAATGGCAATTGGGTAACTGAAAAAAGATAAAGGTTATTTCGTTATGACGTGGGTTTGTTTATAAATTTTTATTATTTACAAATATAACAGTTTTTTATATTATTTTAACTTTACCAAATCAAAGTATTGAATTCTTAAAGTTTTTTTTTTCCAAGTAATATTAAAATCAAATTTATATAGAAATATTTCTAAACATGCATCATTAATTACAGGAAATGTTTAATTGAAAATGTACTCAAACGTTAAGTTTGTCCTTTTTTTGTTCTTTTCTATACAGCATTAAAAATGTAGTCTACAAATTCATATAATTAGATTTCTAAAATAAAAATAAAATGTGTGGCATAATGAAAACACATGAAAGAATTTTTACGAAATGCGATGAGTTTTTATTTTAATGAAACCTTAAAAAATTATTTCTCTACTTTGTTCACAAATTAGCGAAAAAATATGCTAGTTTACATCGAAGATAGAACAAAACATATTTAAAGGCTTTGTTCAGAAGTAAAACAACCTGATTATTTAACGATAATATTACTAAATTAACAAAACAAACTTTTTTCGTGTAATTCAGCTCCAGGCACAATAATTTCGAAATTATTTCCGAGATCTTTTTCCTCCGTTATTTTACCAATAAAGAAATTTCATCATTACCGAGTACAGAAACTTATGAATGAAAAGTGAAATAAAAACCATTTTAATTACAAACACCTGCTACTTTCTCGAGCACTAATGCCCGGTTAAGAATAATTATATTTTATGTGCAAAATTCAACATTTAAAGTGAAATTTTTTATGGTAATCTTGAACCACGTATTGCTTGTAAATGCACTCTTAGGTTTACTAAAAGTGAAGACTGAAGATTATATTTAGAAGAAATAATAAGGAGCGATGCTTTGGATAAATGGGAGTTAGGTAACTGCAAAAAGATAAAAGTAAGTTCGTTATGAGGTAGTTTTGTTTAAAAAGATTTTTTTATAAACAATGATAACAGTTTTATTGTTTTTTTTATCTTTGCAAAAAGAAAGTGTTGGCCTCTTGAAAATTAGTGACTTCCGGTTTTTGATGTATTTATGCGTTTTAGGGGTATGATATTCCGGTGTCTGTAAAGTGCGTCACTGCCTGCCTGCCAGTTTGTTTGTGACAAAAATTTTCTGGGCAGTCTATCTCAAGGGCTTATACACGGAATTTAATATAAATTTATGTTGAATTAGAAACTGATATAAATTGTTGCTGATTAGATTTCGTTGTAAATCGCCACAACAGGCGGTATATTTAATGTAAGGTGGTCTGGTGTAATAACACCAGGCGGGGTAATAACGCCAAGTGCTAATATTATGCATAATTATGAAATAATCTTTTAAATGACACCCATGTGCTCTGCGCAGAAGGGTTTTGAGTCATATAAATCGCAAAAAACAGCTTCAAGTTAATTTGTTTCATTTTTAGGTTTTATTGTTTTCACAAGCAATTAAAACTAACGCTTGATCTAAAATTTGCGAGATAAGTTTTGTGATGTGAAGACTATTTATTTTATTCGGAAATACTTTGTTAATTACATAACTTTGTAGTTCATTTCATGGACTTCCAAAATGTTGTTGAAGATTTTGGATTTCTTCTCGAGATAATTTGTAATTTAAAATGTGCAGCGCAATAACTATAACGGGGTAATGACGCCAATCCTTGGCATTAATACCCCGGTTGATTCCCTACAGTGGCCGAGCTACATCCTAAATACTGATTCAAATAAACACAGTTTAAACTGTGCAATGTTTCTAATAATTCTATTTAAGCGGTCAATTTAAGCAAAAAGAAGCTCACGGTCTGATATTCTTTTGTCTCAAACTCCCCACACACCACACCTTTATTTTTCTTACACTTTCGCAAAAAATTGAACATTTTCAATAATTTAGAATGCAATTTGTCAATGTCTAAGTTTGTAGAGATTGTATTTTTAGAATTGGGCAATCTACATGCAATTATTCCATCTTATTTCTTTGCATGGCGTTATTACCCATATAGGTGGGTAATAACGCCAAATAGCATTGGTCAAGAAATCACGCCATTACATTTTATGAATACATATCTGTTAAATTATATTTTTATATAGATAGTCAATGAGTTGCTGTATCAAATCATATATTTGTTTGAAAAACACAATATAAAACTGAGCAGTGAAAATTGGTAGAACCTTAACGTGGCGTTATTACCCCAGGGTACTTTATTTTTAACGATTTCTGCAAAAGCTGTATCTCAAGAATTAATGCACGGATTTTCACTTCAGACTTTAGGCTATGTTATTCTTTGGTATGATTTTGTACTGATTACAATTTGGTGTAAATTGCTGAATTTTTGTGGCGTTGTTATGATATATTTTTTATTATTCGCGCACTTGCTATATATCAAAAATGAATTTAAATATTTTCATCAAACTTCAGATTGAGAGACTTTAACATAAATTCCTACTGAAAATTTTTGGTATAAATCGGATAACAGGTGGCACTGTTATAATGAATTTTGCAGGATTTACACGATTTTAGCGAAAGTCATATCTCAAGGGCTAATGAACGGAATTCCATACCTTTCGAATCTTCATCATAGGCATATATTGCGATTTAAGTTTGTCAGCTAATTTTAAAGTATCAACATTTATGAAAAAGAAGAAAGTTTTGGAATTGGCATATCCGACTATTTTTTATATGAAACGCCTGTGAGAGTAATAACTGTTGTATAGTTTTGTAAATTGGTGCATGAGCATTTAACTTATAAACTTTATAAAATGATTATTGTATTGCGATGATTTATAATAATATAATGAAAAACTTCCTCTAAGAGAAAATAATATTCTCTGATAAAAATGCTTTGAATGACAAATCTTTGCAAATTTGAATGACACAACTTTGGTTTTAATATGGAATTCAATATTTAAAGTAGAACGTCCTTTTACAATTACTATTTCAAAACTTCTGATACATTATAGCGTAGACGCAACTTTAATTTTAAATTAAAACATTGATTTAAATTTGTTTCGTAGCTGAATAAAATGTTATATTGGAATCACTTTCTGTACCACCATCAGCTTCGATTCTGTCAATTTATAATTTCGTTATCGATTGAAATTTTTTAATAACTTTACTTTCCGTGTCTTCACCTCATTGATTGACATAAAAAACTGTTGTGAAGGGGTGGAGCCCCGTTTTGTTTAACCAACCAATCGAAAGATTATAGATATGTAATCGAGGTAGCGTACACTGCATTTAGATACATTCAGAGCGTTTCTAATTTTCTTTTATTTTTTGGATTTGTCGGCGTTCGCAGCAATATCATGTCAATAGCCATATCAATATATTTTTAAATGTTACATAAAAAATGAATAATGAAACTTATCTAATATTCTCCGCATGGAATGCTACTTTCCTTGCATGGTATAATCATACAACTGTTACAATTAAAGACAAACTGTTGACAACAGCTTAACATTGAAAAACGCTAGGTTCCTATGAAATCCACGAGGGAATCCTACACCTACAATGTTTACTTCTTTTCAATAGCGAATTTGTAATGTAATTAAAACAAGATAAACTCACTTTAAACAAATAAAAGAGAAAATTTGAACATAAAATAAAACTTCACAAATATTATTTATTTGTGATTTTCTTATCAATAACAGGTCTACATGAAGTATTCACAACCACACATATACGTTTTATCTACTCTTAAATCAAACCAAGTCTGTAAACAGATGACATATAGGAGAAAGAATGTAAAAACAGTCTTAATTCACAGTGGAAGTAGATTGTATGCAATTTCTAAATGGACTATATGTTTCTTTTCAAAATGGATTTAGCCCACTATGATTGTGAACCTGTCGTATGATCGTTGATGTTTAAAATTGAAGAATCATGCACGTTTCGCATGAATAGTCCTTAGTACTCCCGGTATAGGTGCGTGATATTGAATACTATGTAAGAATTTGGGTAAGATATTAAATGCAAGATTTATTAACTTTTTTAAAAATCCTGTTAATTTTTTATGTATTTTAATATTGGTGGATAAATTCAGAATATCCTTATTGTTTCTATAGATAATTTTGGATAGTTAGATGATAAATAAAATATTTTGAAACAGCTAAGATTATTAGTTTTATTTTATAATCATAACTACGTATCATAATATAAAAATATAATTTTAAATTAGAAAATAACTTTAATAACACGAATTTTCAAGCATCGTTAACAATTATCAGAATACATAAACAAATTAATTTTGGCACAATATTATTAGGATAATATTTACAAAAGAAACACCATTGTTCATTTAACTACAGTTCAGTTAACATTAAGCTTAGAATTGCTAAAACAGAAATAATACGTTAGATTTTTTTTTTTTCTCAAATCAATGTAATTGGTTGGTATTGATTGAATACAATGTATAATTTTTCTTCTCTTGGAGATAATTAATTTCGGAATTTGATCTTTAATCCATTCTTTCACTCGAAAGTAAAAACTATCAGAAGTAAGAATAATTAATAATAATGAACTAGAACATATACAAGTTAAACAAAGAGAGTCAATTGATTTTCATTTGTCCAATAATCATGCTGAATTCCATTTTTGAAAAGGCAAATAATGAAGTTAGATAAAGGGAAATGACTGGAATATTTAATTTAATGCTAGATATCTAACTTTTCCAGTTTAATTTGAACATTTGTTTCTGCCTGATTCGGGAGATAAATATATTAATAAATGTTATATTATTAAATGAATAGCAAGTTTTAGATAATGACAAATGCGTTTTGGCTTTCTATTGTTAATCCTCAATCACTGACTTATTAATTTATTCCATAGCTGATTACATGTATTTTCTATAAATCAATTTAAAATTTAAGGCAATGTCAATGAACACGCCAGTTTAAATTATGAGCAGTTCATTTAAAATATGTATTTGTTGAAGCAATATCAATCTGTAGAATTTAGAATAGATACATCTGAGAAAATAATTATTATTTGTATGTTGTAATAAAATTACTCCAGAATAATCATGTTGACTAAGGATATAGATTTTAATATGATGTATAAACTTGAAAAAGATGATGTTCAGCTTTAAATGTTACAATTTTTCTGGATTAAGCACTAAAGTCAAACTCGATTACAAACATAATATATTCAATATATGAATATATAAATTTTCTATAAATCAATTCTAAATGTAAGCCACTGACAATGTCATATACAATTGTTAGTTATGGGTATTTCGTTTAATACAGTAGCGCACAAAAGTATTTGGACAAAGACAAAAATTGATTTAATTAAAAACAATAATAAAATACAAAAGTCTTTCATTAATTTTACTTAATTCTATGCAATGTTTTACAGAATTTTAGTAAATTAACTGCCATTTAAACAAAATAATGTGAAAACCATGAAAAATCAGAAAAAAAAATCAAAGTATTTTGACATAAAAATAATAAAATGTTTATTAACACAATAATTATCAACTATAGTAATGAGTCAGTCCATATTTAGTAGCATATCCACTGGCTTTTATGACAGCCTCACAGCGGGTAAGCATTGTGTCGACTAATTCTTGTATTCGACTAAAAGAATTCGGCCCAAATTATGTTTAAGAACTTCCTTTTAAGCCACCTTATTTGAATAATTTTAGCATCTTATTGTACTATCTAGTCCCCCCCCCCCCCCCGACAGCTGTTCTGTGGGGACTTTCGCTTTGCCACTCCAGAACCTTGACTTTTCTGCGTTTCATAAAATCACTTATCTATTTTGATTTGCGTTTCTTGTCATTACCTTGCTGATAATACCACTTAGCATACATGTTTTATTTAGCATATGGTAGCATATGAATCTTTATTGAATCAGAATAAATGAGTTGATCCACATTCCCACCAATTCGAACTAAGTGTCAAACTCCGCAGAGTGAAATGGAACTCCAAACCATCACATTGCCGCCTTCATACTTGTTGGTGGATATTTGGTATCGAACATAGTATTTTTTCTTTTTTAGGACGTTGAGTGTACTACATGATCAAAGTATTTTGACATAAAAATAATAAAATGTTTATTAACACAGATGACTATCATCAGATGACTTTAAATTAAATTTCCTTTCATAGCTCCAGCCATTCTACACTTCTACACGATTTATACCTTTTCGCAAATACAACTCTACCTCCTTAGACTTAGTAGGTAACAAAGCTGTTTTTGCAGGTCTTTTGTCATGTAAACCATTGACGTTGGGCGTCGTTTGACAGTTGAAATGTGTATGTATGTGCAGTAAATTTCTTTCAATTATTTTATTACTATACAGTGGACTTAAGATAATCAGTTGTAGATATGATTTGTCAACATTTTTTTGGATAGCTACTTAGAAGCTTATATTGATGTATTTCTGTTTATAAAAAACGTTATTCTATGTAACCAATTGTCGAGATATGTTAAAAGAAGTAAAAACTTCTATTGCATTGCTTCTTTTTTAAATCCATTTACAAGGGTTTTTTATAAAATTAGTAGAAAAGTCTTACCATTTCAGCATTAAAAAAAAAGTCAATATAATCGCTAATCAGAACTGTAGCGCAACTGATGCCATCAACAATTAAATGCAAATGAATTGCCAGAATAATTTTGAGCGAAATAGGAGTCTTATTTCTTAAGTAGCGCCGAATGTAAACAAAAAAGTTTAAACTTGATACATTTGAATAACTGCAGTTATGGTGTTCCCAGTTACAGAGAATATATTTTCTTTTATATTTTTATCTTAAATAAAATAAGACGAATATAATATTGCCAAAACACTTTTGAGCGCTTCTGTATATACACTTGTTCAAAGAATATGAATTATAAAAGTTAAAAATAGTGCAACTCAGAAAAGAATTATCAACTGCGCACCCTAATTAATTTACTCATAAATAACAGATTTAATTAAGGTTATGCATGCTCAAAATATATTAATTTTCTAAAAGATGCTGTTGAGCTATGCGTCTTCAATATTACTAGATTAATAACTAGAGTCAAACCACAATCTTTGACATGATTTATTGTATAGCTAATTACATGAATTTTTTAAGAAGTTCCATGAATTTTCGGGAACTTTTAATACAAAATAATGTAAATGAATGAACACCACAATTGAAATTACAAATATTTTATTAAAACATATATTTATACAAGAGATATGACGTTTAAAATAGGTATATTTATGAAAATATTACTTTTTTCGTTTACCTTAATAATATTATTTATAATAATAATAATAATATATATATATATATATATATAAGCTATATTTAAGTATATGCGTTCAAAAATGTATTGCAAAAATTTATTGCATTTGTAAAGTCAGATGTTTAGCTATATACTGCAAATTCTCAAAAACAAAATTAAACATATATTCGATAACTTTTCCTCACTAAATTATCAACATATTAATGTGTTGTGAATTAGAAGATTGCAGATAAAAGACCTTTTTTGTGTTGTAATTTATTCTTAATATGTTGCAAAAGTATTTCTATCTAGAAATGCGTTCTAAAATTGGTGTTGTTAATTATGTTAAAATAGTGTAAAGAAAACATGTTCTTACAATAGCGTTGTGCTGCACAATATTTTGCCACCAAATTAATAAACCATTGTAAAAACTACAAAATTTAGAACAATACACGTAAAACACCTTCAAAACACTTACTACATGGTGCCTTTAAAATTACACAATTTTAAAAATCAATGTTTTCAAAACACATTTTCTCCTTTGGTAATTTTTAGCAATACTTTTTGCACATTTTTTTTCATTTGACACAACACATTCACAACACAATCGAAACCGATTTTAGTTAGAAGTGTTAATTATTGCATGAAACATTATTAAGCATGAAATATTATTTAAAATGGATTTTAGACCGTAACTAATGTTGTTCGATACAAAAGACGATCCTGATAAAGATCCAGAAGAAGTTGAAACTGCTAAATTTTTTCATACAAATAGTAAAAAATGTTGCCACTACTCTATGCTGCGCAGCTTCTTTCGTTAAACATAATGTTAAAAAGATGTTGCAAAATGTCGGGTATCTTGCCTTCAACAGAAGACAATCACTGATTACTCTATGGTAGATTATCTTAAATTTACATAATGTAAAACAATTCAACTATATTGTCTTATATAGATGTGTGAACCGATTTTGAACAATTTTATTTGTAGTTATTTTTCATTACTTGTTATTAGGGATAATTTTTTAAAATACAAGTAATTACAATTAATATTCATTTCACAAAATATAGAAATTATGTCCTTAAAACTACATAAATTAAAGAATTGAATGCATCGCACATGTTTGATTAATAAAATTAGGTAGATGCTTATATATATATATATATATATATATATATATATATATATATAATAAAGAGAAAATTAAATATGTAAAACATATAAAGAAAAGTAAATATATACTAAATAAATAGTAAATAAATAAATAAATAAATAAATAAATAAATAAATAAATATATATATATATATATATATATATATATATATTTATATATATATATATATATATATATATATATATATACAGGGTGTCCCAAAAGGTCGTTTACAAACTTAACATGCTGGTCTGTCATATCATGATGAAAAATATTAAATAGGAAACTAAGGGTCCCAAACGTCTTCCAAAGGAGATATGCGCCATTAAAATTTTTTTTTAAATAAATTATAAAGATAAATTTAAAAAAATGTGGATAGAGGGCGCTTTAGACTTTGGAGTAACGATAAACTAGTTTTTACCATTATTTTTTGCATCTCATTAAACTTTTTTAGAAGCTTAGACATAAACTTAAATTTTGAGCTGAAAATCTAAATCGTTGGAAGTAGTTAAGTAGCGCAAACTGAATTGCGGAGGGAGGTTCAAATTTCAAATGATTATAAAAAACGGAAAAATTGGTCAATTGATTTGCAATTTTCACTTAAATTATTCTTTATGTCAGTATTATCTTGAAAATAATTTATAAAGATAAAATTCAAAAAATGTCGATAGAGGGCGCTTTAGACTTTGGAGTAACGTACAACTATTTTTTTCCGTTATTTCTTGCATCTCATAAAATTTTTTTCGAAGCTTAGACATAGACTTAAATTTTGAGATAAAAATCTGAATCGTTGGGAGTGGTTAAGTAGCGGAAACTGAACTGTGTTCAATGGGGGTGGGGAGGTTCAAATTTCAAATGATTATAAAAAACGGAAAAATTGGTCGGTTTTCTCTAAAACTATTCTTTATATCAATATTTCCTTGAAAATAAATTTTAAAGATAAATTTTAAAAAATCCGTTAGAGGACGCCTTAAACTTTAGCTTAACCAACAAATATTTTTAACCTTTTTTTTTTTTTTTTTTTTTTTTTTTTTTTTTTTTTTTTACTTTAATTAAATGCTTGCAAAAGCTTAGACTTTGTGCTCAAAATCTAAATCGATAGTAGGGGTTAAGAAGCGCAAACTGAACTGTGTTCAGGAGTTGAAATGTTACCTTCCCCACCCCTCGAACGCAGTTCAATTTTTGGCCGCTTAATTACTCACAACGATGCAGATTTTGAGCACAAAATTTAAGTTTGAACTTTTACAAGCATTTTATTATATACAAAAAATAACGGTTAAAAATAGTTGTTGGTTACTAAAAAGTTTAAGGCGCCCTCTGACGGAATTTTTTGAAAGATATCTGTAAAATTTATTTTCAAGAAAATATTGATATAAAGAATAATTTTAGCGAAAACCGACCAATTTTTCCGTTTTTTATAATCATTTGAAATTTGAACCTCCCCACCCCCATTGAACACAGTTCAGTTTGCGCTACTTAACCACTCCCAATGATTCAGATTTTTATCTCAAACTTTAAGTTTATGTCTAAGCTTCTAAAAAAATTTTATGAGATGTAAGAAATAACGGAAAAAAATAGTTGTACGTTACTCCAAAGTCTAAAGCGCCCTCTATCGGCATTTTTTGAATTTTATCTTTATAAATTATTTTCAAGATAATACTGACATAAAGAATAATTTTAATGAAAATCGCAAATCAATTGACCAATTTTTCTGTTTTTTGTAATCATTTGAAATTTGAACCTCCCCCCGCAATTCAGTTTGAGCAACTTAACCACTTCCAGCAATTTAGATTTTGAACTCAAAATTTAAATTTATGTCTAAGCTTCTAAAAAAATTTAATGAAATGCAAAAAATAATGGTAAAAACTAGTTTATCGTTACTCCATAGTCTAAAGCGCTCTCTATCGACATTTTTTGAAATTTATCTTTATAATTTATTTTCAAGAAAATACTGACATAAAGAATAGTTTTAGTGAAAACCGCAAACGAATCGACCAATTTTTCTGTTTTTTATAATCATTTGAATTTTTGGATCCTAAACTTTAATGGCGCATATCTCCTTTGGAAGACGTTTGGGACCCTTAGTTTCCTATTTAATATTGTTCATCATGATATGACAGACCAGCATGTTAAGTTTGTAAACGACCTTTTGGGACACCCTGTATATATATATACAGGGTGTATCTAAACTACTGGGCAAAACTTTAAGGGGTGATAGTACACATCAAGACAAATAATATTAAATGGGGAACAAAGGATCCCAAACGTCTTCCGAAGGAGATAGGCGCCATCAAAGTTTAGGGTCCAAAATTTGAAATGATTATAAAAAACGGAAGAATTGGTCGATTCGTTTGCGGTTTTCACGAAAACTATTGTTTATGTCAGTATTGTCTTGAAAATAAATTATAATGATAAATTTAAAAATATGCCGATAGAGGGCGCTTTAGACTTTGGAGTAACAAACAGCTGTTTTTTACAATTATTTTTTGCATGTCATTGCATTTTTTTTAGAAGTTTAGACATAAACTTAAATTTTGAGCTCGAAATCTGTGGTTAAATAGCGCAAACTGAACTGTGTTCAATGGGAATGTGTAGGTTCAAATTTCAAATGATTATAAAAAACAGAAAAATTGGTCCATTGATTTGCGGTTTTCACTAATATTATTCTTTATGTCAGTATTGTCTTGAAAATAAATTACACAGATAAATTTCAAGAAATGTCGATAGAGGGCGCTTTAGTTTTTGGAGTAACGTACAACTATTTTATACCGTTATTTTTTTCATCTCATTAAATTTTTTTAGAAGCTTAGACATAAACTTAAAATTTGAGCTGAAAATCTGAATCGTTGAGAGTGGTTAAGTAGCGTTAACTGAAATCTGTTCAATGGGGGTGGGTAGGTTCAAATTTCAAATGATTATAAGAAACGGAAAAATTGGTCGATTCGTTTGCGGTTTTCTCTAAAACCATTCTTTATATCAGTATTTCTTTAAAAATAAATTTTAAAGATGAATTTCAAAAAATTCCGTTAGAGGGCGCCTTAAAGTTTAGAGTAACCAACAACTATTTTTAACCGTTATTTTTCTTTTTATCTAAATAAATGTTTTAAAAGCTTAGACTTAAATTTTGAGCTCAAACTCTGAATCGTTGTGAGTAATTAAGTAGCGAAAAATTGAACTGTGTTCGTAGGGTGGACAGGGAAACATTTCAACTCCTGAACACAGTTCAGTTTGCGCTTCTTAACCCCTCTCAACGATTCAGAATTTGAGCTCGAAATTTAAGTCTAAGCTTTTGCAAGAATTTAATTAGATAAAAAAAATAACAGTTTAAAATTGTTGTTTGTTACTCTAAAGTTTAAGGCGCCCTGTAACGGAATTTTTTGAAATTTATCTTTAAAATTTATTTTCAAGGAAATACTGACATAAAGAATGGTTTTAGAGAAAACCGCAAACGATTCGACCAATTTTTCCGTTTTTTATAATCATTTGAAATTTGAACCTTCCCACCCCCATTGAACAAAGTTCAGTTAGGGCTACTTAACCACTCTCAACGATTCAGATTTTCAGCTCAAAATTTAAATTTATATCTAAGCTGAGAAAAAATTTGATGAGATGCAAAAAATGACGAAAAAAAATAGTTGTACGTTACTCCAAAGTCTAAAGCGCCCTCTGTCGACTTTTTTTGAAATTTATGTTTACAATTTATTTTCAAGACAATGCTGACACAAATAATAGTTTTAGTGAAAACCGCAAATCAATTGACCAATTATTCTGTTTTTTATAATTATTTGAAATTTGAACCTATCCACTCCCATTGAACACAGTTCAGTTTGCGCTACTTAACCACAGATTTTGAGCTCAAAATTTAAGTTTATGTCTAAACTTCTAAAAAATTTAATGCGATGCAACAAATAACGGTATAAATTGTTATTCGTTACTCCAAAGTCTAAAGCGCCCTCTATCGACATTTTTTGAAATTTATCTTTATAATTTATTTTCGAGACAATATTGATATAAAGAATATTTTTCGTGAAAACCGCAAACGAATCGACCAATTTTTCCGTTTTTTATAATCATTTCAAATTTTGGACCTTAAACTTTGATGGTGCCTATCTCCTTCGGAAGACGTTTGGGACCGTTAGTTTCCCATTTAATATTATTTGTCTTGATGTGTACTATCACCCCTTAAAGTTTTGCCCAGTAGTTTAGATACACCCTGTATATATATATATTTACTTTTCCTGTTTAACCAGTTTATCTCCTAACCGGGAAGCGTCGGTCCCCTTTAGTCCGGTTAATACGTTGATTTTGCAATTGTCGATATTTCTAAATAAGCAATTTAAAAAATACATAACTCGTAGAAAACCTTTTTCAACAATTGGTGTTAATATGTGGAAACGTGTGCGATTTCTGTCTCACCGTTGGACATACGATCGAGACAACATACAAGGTGCAATATGTTATCTATCGCAGACCTTTAATTTCTGAACCTTTGTACGTAGACATATAGCTCCAATTAAAAAACGTTTCAAAGTTTCAAATGAGGTAAATATTTAGGGTATGACACTTTTAAAAGTAAAAAATTAATTTTATAAAAATTAAGAAAACTAATTTTTTATATTCCACCAGTCCCTATAGTTATATTTAGTAAAAGTTTACACACAATATAAGAGATAGAAAAGTTTGACTTCTATACTACAAAAATTCATACAGTTATTAAATTTCAAAGTTTGAGATTTTTGCACATGATTTTGTGTTTCGTTGAGAGAAGACATAAAAAATGAAGTAATTCGTGGTCGAAATCGGGATGCAATGTCCTTTATACGGCGAAAGTACCTATCGCCGGTATCGCCAAGTAAATTAATTTAAAAAAAAAAAAAGAGTTTAATTTTAGGAGTTGCATACAAAGCGAAGAATGAAATATTGAAAAACAGAAAAATAAATAGCAGCTTATCATTATATCAAAAAAGACCTACTAACAATGAATATAGTACCTGTGCCTAATATGGACACCCTAAGGAAAATGTATTTTTTTCACCCCCATGTACACGTGATAGGACTCCAAAAATATATGACCATGATCCCTGGGCTGTTGACTATCATTATTAAAATTAGCGACCTTGTAACTATTATGGTTTTTATTTAAAGGATAAAAACAAAAAATGTTTACAAATGTCCATATAAGGGACCACTAGTCCCGATTATGGACAGGTGGCTCCTTATTGACCTATTACATAGGGGGTATGAATGAGCCACTATTCTATGGAATTTTAGATGAGAGGGGATAAAAAATATACCTGAAAATATTGCGGGGAGGGTAGGGCACAATAAATATCTTCAGAACATGCACTTTAGAACGAGGGGTGATTTTCGGTTGTGGCTCTTCGAAGACCGATGCAAAGCACCTCAGTTACTACAAAATATTATGAAATAATGTAGTTGGTTTTGCTTATATTTGTATTTTTGTGAATCTGAAGATTCACCTGCTGTACTTCCAATGTGGACATAAGAAGTCCATATTGGGAATCGGGAGTAGTTTTATTAAATCTTGTAATAAATAAATAAATAAAACATTTTTAAGCAATATATGCAATAGCAATCGAAAATATGTTTTAAAAGCTTTCTAAAACACCTCATTTTTCAATATTTGAAGTAATTTTACAATATCTAATAAGAATTTAAATTTACCTGTAATTACTATCAGCACACCACGAAACAACAAGTTTCCTCCTAAATGGTGAACAGCGCGCTTTTTTGTCCTTTGCTGGCTTAATTATCTTTTCAACTGCTTTTCTTCATGGACATGTAGAGCTATCTCTCTAGAAAAATTGTAACTTTTAAAAATATTAGGGGTGTTCATATTGAGAGCACTGTCCATATTGGGTACAAATACCTTATATCAAATAACGGAATCTACTGGAGATACTGCTCAAAGGCTTAGTCCATTGACGGCAGTGCACAACTGAATGTGTGACAGTAATGAGATACTTGGGCATGTTAGGAAACAGCAGATGTATCTAACAGGTGTATCTGGTCTGACAAATAAGGAAGGTGCGCTTCTTCAGAAAAACGAGAGAAGTAGGCTCAGTTATATGGACTTGTGTCTTGATATAACCCTAGAGATAGAAGTTTCAAGGGAGTAAAGTCCGACAAACGCCAGCGGTCATACTACCGAAACATCGCATTCAATGCACAAAAAGAAAAATTTTGTAAAAAAAAAAAAAAAAAAAAAAAAAGAAATTGAACCAAATTTTTGTGCACTATATATCTTTACTAAACGTTGCTCAAATTAAGTTTCGATTAAGCAATGTTAACTTTTACACAGAATTTCAAATTAAAGCACAGGTGGATAAAGTCTCCCCCTCCATATAGCGTTTGTGACATTCTTTTCTGATCTGTAAGTAGACGAAAAATATTTTTTTTCTTTTTGATCACACTTATCTTTGAGAATGATAATTTGTTATATTTCTCTCTATATATAAATAAATATATATATATATCATAATTTTCACTTACATTTGTTAAATTTTTGTCTTTCTTTCACAAGATTAAAAAAAATCAATAATTATAAATTTTTATTTTTATTTTTTTTTTCATATTGGTAATAAAAGAAAAATGGTTTGACACATGAAATTTTCCATACTTTCCCCACATTAGATTTTATACATTTTAATCGTAAGAGACTTTTGAATAGTAAAATTCATATGTCCTGTTCAAAATCCCAATTCTCAATAGTTAATCGAATTAATGCATTTATTTTGAAATTAGCATAAAATAAAAAAGGAACTTTTTCCCTTATTCCAGGTTTATTTTTCTTGAAATCCATGTGATAAGGTATATACATGTTACCTAGTGTATTACATTCTTATTTATATTGCAAAGTAAAAACATGCACGTGAGTAACACTGGCAGATATACACTGTGGCAACAATCTAAGCATTCAATTTCACATTTTCCTCAAAATTAATTACTTCTACAATTACATAAATTTCACACTTTTTCACTAGCAAATAGGGCAAAAATATGCAATTAGAGCTCAATTTATTTGAAAACTGCATTTTAATTTATTGACTTTCCTTGTTTTTAAAAATTATTTTTAAACCTTTCTAAATCTAAATTTAACAGTTAAATTTTTATAACTAATTAAATTATTATGTTTAATTATTCAAATATGTGCTAAATAAATCATTTTTATTATATAATAAGTAAGATTAATATATGCTATATTTTTTTTAAAAATTTCAAAATACCTGAAGAAAAATGGATTTTATTTCCTCTAACTTTAAACGTAATTTACAAAGATAAAAATATTTTTCGGGACAATATAAAATGATACGCATATACACATTTAAATATTTAAATTTAATACATAATATTTTTTCGTTATTTAATTACTATGGTTAATAACTTATGCTTAATTACTAATAAATGAAAAAAAATCAACTGTTACACTATACAGAATATATATATATATATATAATTATTTAGTTAAAAATTTATTCTATATGCTGCTTGTAAGCACAAGAAATGTTGTTTCTGATTTTCTTAACTTTTTTTAATTATCATTTTTTTTGTCCCTTAAAATGATAAGTCTGATATAATCTATGCTCAGTTGCTTTATCTTTATTATACCTCTCTAAATATTAAGTTACATTTTTTTGCATAATTTAATTTTGCAAAAATTATGACTTTTTTTAAGAATTATATGAAAACAAATTAAGAGATAATATAATTCCTGTTTTTTGTAAATTTATTCTGAAACATTTAAAAATATTTTATATATTGCATATTTTTTAAAATATTTTTTTTCACTTATATAGAAAGACAATTGTTTTTCCAGAATCACGTGTATGTTGCATTTTATTTCATGTTTCATAATTTATTTTTTTTTCTTTTAATTTTTTTGAAATCTTTTATTTTAGATATAAATATATATTTTCAAAATCTCTCGTGTCTATTATTATGTGCATTGAAAATGTGAAATATTTAAATGATTTAATCAAAGTAATTTAATCTTAAATTTCACAGAAATGAAAAACATTAGGCATTGGTGAATATTATACATATAATTGTATTTTTTTTGTCGCTTCCCCCCCCCCCTAATTGCCCCGCTTATCAAATAAATGTTGATAAATATGTGGTCAAACATAATATTTATAATCCTGAAGTTTCAGAAATATATTTTTAAATGTTTGACAAAATGTCAGAAATTGAATTGTCCAAATACTTATTGGTAGATATTGTAGTATCATAAATATCTTTTTAGGTGCGTTTCTAATTATACAAATACGTAGCACCTATAGTCATCGTCTGGCCCGTTCGACTGTCTGTTTGCATATACCAGCGAAAAATTTACCCCACCGAATGATTTGAAATTTAATATATATAATCGTCGTAGTTATTTCACATTTTATGAAAATCGAATCAAAACGTAAAAAAAATTAGTGAACGTTTTCTCCATTCTATTAAATCCTATCATACGTAATTAATTCAATGATATCCCATTATAGATAATGATTCAAGGTTGTCTTCATGATTACGTTCTATTTAATATGGGGTCCTTTTATTTTGGTGTTGGTGAATATTATATATATAATATATATATCGTAAAAAATGCATTTTTGCATAAGAATGCAACATGTGTTGAATCTAGATCTGAATATTTCTAGAATTAGTTATAGTGGGAATGCATTTCATTTGGCACGTTTGGCATGCAGTTTCTGACTCGATTTAATTCTTTTTTTTTTTAGTTTAATACCTGAAAAATAACTAATAATTAAAATGAAATCATGTATTTGAAAAAGTTAGAGTCGTATTTTAAACGACACTCCATATAAAACTACTATTATGTGACATTTTTTTTGAACGCTTCTAGTCAAAATTAAAAACTGAGAAGTGTATGCATCATTTAATGTTGAAAAAATATGCATAAATAATTTACCCTACAGCATTAAAAATGTGAATTCTGATATAACGTAGTTTATTGTGATTTGAAAACTTAAAGTGGCCTTTAATTGATACATATACCTTATTACTCATTCAATTATTCACTTTCAATAAGGAATTTTTTAGCTCTTTCTGCTAAATGATTTCTGAAAACTAAAGTAGGTATGAATGGATTAAAATTCACATTTTATTAAATATTTAAATGCTGGTAATATGTTTACATAAATATTCAGACCTTTTATCAGTTTTATTTACTAATCATCTCATTTTCCATTTTAAGTTTTCGTTAGCATTACTTTAAAATAGGCACAAAAATATTAAAATTCTATTAAATATCTAAATATCGTTAATAAAAGGTCTGAATATTTACATAAGGATATAAGTTTTATTTGTAAAACATGGTATTTTGCGTTTTAAATTACAGATAGCATTACTTGAAATTAGAATAAAATATGCAGAAACAATTAAATTGAAAGAAGTACCGAAAATGTATAATAAACATGTTGTCAGGCTTTAAAATTGCACTCAGGGAGAAAAGTTCTTTTAAGAAAAATAATTGTATAGATTGTGGCATGCGTGTTTCTGACATTCTTAACAAGCAACTTGCTATTTAAACCGCAAGCTAGTTATTAAAAGAAGTTGACATATTGGAATGTTCTTTGCTCAAGGAAATTTTAAGTCAAGTATAACCAAACACAAAAGCGCCCATTCACGATTAAATCTTAAGTATTTATAAAGCATCCTGAACTCTTTAAAATAACAACAATACAATTATTTTTATTTTCCTATTAAATTAGTTTTCGTTTTTGATATTTCTGTCTGAGATATATTTAATACAGTTGGAATTCAGAAAAGCATTGTTTTATGTAAATCTAAAGTATCTGAAAAGCACAGTGCAGTCTTTGGAATAGCAAAATTTAGTTTGACTTAAATAGTATATTAGTTTTAATTTTTATTATTTCTGGTGAAATATGCTTCATAAAATGAAAACACACGAAATTGTTAATATATAATTAAATATAAGGAATATGTAACGAATCAGGAATTTTTTTACTAACATCAACAACATAGAATAAAATATGCAGAAACAATTAAATTCAAAGATGTGACCAAATGTATAATATACATGTTGTCAGGTTTTAAAATTGCAGTTAGGGAGAAAAGTTCTTTTGAGGAAAATAATTGTATAGATTGTGGCATACATGTTTCTGACATTCTTAACAAGCAAGTGCTATTTAAAACGCAAGTTGGTTATTAAAAGAATCTGACATATTGGAATGCTCTTTGCTCAAGAAAATTCTAAGTCAAGTGTAACCAAACACAAAAGCGTCCGTTCACGGATAAATCTTAAGTATTTATAAAGCATCTGAACTCTTTAAAATAAAAAATATAATTATTTTTATTTCCTTATTAGTTTTCATTTTCGTTATTTTTTCTTTAAATATGTTTGATACAGTTGGAATTCAGAAAAGCATTGTTTTAAGTTTAAATCTCAAGTATTTGAAAAGCGTCGTGGAGTCTTTAGAATAACAAAATTGATTTTGACTTAAATAATACATTTGATTTAATTTTTATTATTTCAGGATAAATATGCTTAATAAAGTGAAAACTCACAAAAATATTAATTTATAATTAAATATAAATAATTTTTAACAAATCATGATATCTTTTTACAAACACCAACAACAAAATTACAATTACTTATTAGTTTGAATACTTAATATGTAATTTGTCACATTGCTAATTTAATTGAAAAAATAATAAAAAGGATATACCCATTAGTTTATTTTCAATTTTGCTATTTCTGGTTATGTGTAAATTATATCAAAATTAACATTTTGCAAATTTACTTTGATTCGCATTTGAAAGTAAATAAATTAATTAAAACATTCATGCCTGGAAAGTGTATTTTCGCTGCCATCGGGATAAAACAGGCACAAAACTATCAAAATTGAGATGTATTCAATATCTAAACATCGTTGATAAAAGTTTTAGATATTCACATAAGCATATTAGTTTTATTTGTAAAACAGGGTATTTTGAGTTTTAAATTACAGCCAGCATTAATTTAAATTAGAATAAAATATGCAGGAGCAATTAAATTGAAAGAAGTGCCCAAAGTGTATAATAAACATGTTGTCGAGTTTTAAAATTGCAGTCAGGGAGAAAAATTGTTTTGAGAAAAATAATTGTATAGATTGTGGCATACATGTTTGTGACATTCTTAACAAGCAACTTGCTATTTAAATCAGCTAGTTATTAAGAGAAGCTGGCATATTGGAATGTTCTTTCCTCAAGGAAATTTCAAGTCAAGTACAGCCAAACACAAAAGCGTCCGTTCACGATTAAATCTTAAGTATTTATAAAGCATCCTGAACACTTTAAAATATCAAGAATATAAGTATTTTTACTTTCTTCTGTCTTTACAAGAAGAAAGTATTGGATTCATGAAAATTTTCGACTTCCGGTTTTCGATGGATTTATACGTTTTAGAAGGTCCTGACACGTTTTGACTATTTTTAGAAAATGTCTGTCTGTGAGTCTGTCCGTCTGTCTGTCTGTCTGTCTGTCTGTCTGTATGTGACAAAAAATTTGTGGGCGCTCTATCTCAAGAACTAATGCTCGAAATTTAATAAAATTTTATATTCAGTTAGACCTTGATATGAATTAGTGCCTATTGGCTTTTGGTGAAAATTGGCCTGCAGGTGGCGCTGCTATACTACGTTTTTCATGATTTTCAAGATTGCTATATCTCAAGAACTAAAGCACAGAATTTCACCAAACTTCAGATTCTGTGACCCCTTGATATAGATAGACGCTGATTAAGTTTTAGTGTAAATTGGCCAGCAGATGGCGCTGCTATGCCACGTTTTTCATGATTTTCATGATAGCTATATCTCAAGAACTAATGCACAGAATTTCACCAAACTTCAGATTCCGCGATACCTTGAGATACATAGTCGCCGATAAGGTTTTGGTGTGAACTGCCCTATAGGTGGCGCTGCTATGCTACATTTTGCAATATTTTTGCGATAGCTATATCTCAAGAACTAATGCAGAGAACTTCATCAAATTTTAGATTCTGTTACACTAGAATATCTAACATAATTAGACGCTGATTACATTTTGGTATTAACCTTCCAACAGGTGGTGTAGTTATGCTGCATTTTGCACGATTTTTCCGATAGCTATATCTCAACAACCAACGCACAGAATTTCATCAAACTTCAGAATTTGTTACACAATGACATATAACATAATTACACGATGATTACGTTTTGTTATAAATCCTTCAACTGATGGTGCTGCTGTGCTATATTTTACACGGTTTTTTTAAACTAGCTATATCTCAAAAACTAATGCACAGAATTTCATCAAACTTCAGATTCTTTTACACCTTAACATAATTAGGAGCTTTTTTACGTTTTGGCATAAATTGTCCAAGATATGGTGTTGCTGTGCTACGTTTTGCAATTTTTTTTGTTATAACTACATCTCAAGAACTAATGGACGAAATCCCATCAAATTTCAGATTCTGTTAGGTCTTGACATACACTGGTGTCCAAAAGTTAAGCATAATTGGTAATTAAGTAATTATTTTTAAGTAATGAAAGAAATATGAATCGGAATGTGCTGAAACTCCAGGTGTGTAAACAAAATAGTACGCGTCACATATTTTCGCGAAGAGTTTTCCCCGAAATCGAACAGGGGACCGTCAACAAATTGAAAAAGAACGAAGATCTTTTGGATAACCCTGTCAAAACTAATGTAGCAAAAGCGTTCAAACTGCACATTATGATTAATTGGCTTATTGTAATGTACTGTGTTGATTTTTACAAGGATAGCATGTATACTCGTAGAGAAATTGAGGTTTTTATAAAAACAGTCCTAAATTTTTCCAAGTTTTTTGCTTATAATTTGCAGAGTTCTTATTATAAAATAATGTTCTTTTCTGAAAATATGACAAACATCATTGTACACAATACCCTGTCATCAGAATTTAAAAATAACAAAAATTGTATGAAAAATGAGTATGTTTAGTAAATAATTTTTCATTGCGCATGCGTCAACGATATCAAAATGTCATTTGCATATTGTGTTAGCTAAATGTATAGAGCAACTTCTGTAAAAGTTTCAAAAACATAGCTTGAAAATTCTGAAAATGGGAGCCTATAGAATCAACTCAAAATCCTTTATTCCCTAAATGAAGCAAAAAGATGAGGGGCTGTATCCATATTCCATTGTTTAGTGCCTACACAATACTGCACGTACAACTATATTTAGGTAAAACCCCTGATTTTTTTGCTTCCTTTAGGAATAACGGATTTTGAGTTGATACTATAGGCTCCCATTTTCAGAATTTTCAAGCTATGTTTTTGAAACTTTTACAGAAATTGCTCTATACATTTAGCTAACACAATATGCAAATGACATTTTGATATCGTTGACGCATGCGCAATGAAAAATTATTTACTAAACATACTCATTTTTCATACAATTTTTATTATTTTTAAATTCTGATGACAGGGTATTGTGTACAATGATGTTTGTCATATTTTCAGAAAAGAACATTATTTTATAATAAGAACTCTGCAAATTATAAGCAAAAAACTTGGAAAAATTTAGGACTGTTTTTATAAAAACCTTAATTTCTCTACGAGTATACATGCTATCCTAGTAAAAATCAACACAGTACATTACAATAAGCCAATTAATCATAATGTGCAGTTTGAACGCTTTTGCTACATTAGTTTTGACAGGGTTATCCAAAAGATCTTCGTTCTTTTTCAATTTGTTGACGGTCCCCTGTTCGATTTCGGGGAAAACTCTTCGCGAAAATATGTGACGCGTACTATTTTGTTTACACACCTGGAGTTTCAGCACATTCCGATTCATATTTCTTTCATTACTTAAAAATAATTACTTAATTACCAATTATGCTTAACTTTTGGACACCAGTGTAAATAGATGCTTATTAGGTTTTAGTATAAATTACCCAACATGAGGCACTACTAAGCTCACTTTCTCAGAATATTAATTAAATTTTGTGTTTTAGGCTTTTCGGATACCAGAATTTCATTAGGCTAGGTCAAATGTTCGAGGAAATTCGGTAGTGGGTAACTTTGGGGTCACCACGTTTTTTTTTTTTTTTTTTTTTTTTTTTTTTAAATATTAAAATGTACTTATGAGATAGAAGAAAGTTTTGGGATTGACACATCCAACTAGTTATTTCCTTATTAAATTAGTTTTCGTCGTTGCTATTTCTGCATTAGATATATTTAATACAGTTGGAATTCAGAAAAGCATTGTTTTAAGTTTAAATCTAAAGTATCTAAAAACAATCACCGTGGAGTCTTTGGTATAATGAAATTGATTTTCACTTTAATAGTACATTTGATTTCATTTTTATTATTTCTAGATAAATATGCTCAATAAAGTGCAAACTCACAAAAGTGTTAATATATATTTAAAAATAAAAAATGTATAACGAATCATGAACTCTTTTTACTAACATAAACAATATAGAACAAAATATACAGAAACAATTAAATATAGCCAAGTTTTTAAACGGCACTCAGGGAGAAAAATCTTTTTGAGAAAAATAATTGTAGAAATTGTGGCATACATGTTTTTGACTCTCTTAACAAGCAACTCGCTATTTAAACCGCAAGCTAGTTATAAAAAGAGGCTGACAGATTGGAATGTTCTTTGCTCAAGGAAATTTTAAGTCCAGTATAACCACACACAAATACGTTGGTTCAAGAATGAGTCTTAAGTATATATAAAGCATCATGAAATCTTTAATATATCAAGAATATGATTATTTTTATTTCCCTAGTAAATTAGTTTTTGTTTTTTCTATTTCTGTCTTAAATATACTTACTACAGTTGGAATTCAAAAAAGCATTGTTTTAAGTTTAAATCTAAAGTATCTAAAAATCCTCGTGGAGTCTTTGGTATAATAAAATTGATTTTGACTTAAATAATACATTTGATTAATTTTTATTATTTCTGGATAAATATTCTTAATAAAGTGAAAACACACAAAAGTGTTAATATACAATGAAATATAAAGAATGTATAATGAATCATGAATTATTTTTACTAACATTTACAACATAGAATAAAATATACAGAAACAATTAAATTGACAGAAGCACCGAAAATGTATAATAAACATGTTCTCAGGCTTTACAATTGCAGTCATGCAGAAAAGTTCTTTTGAGAAAAATAATTGTATACATTGTCGCATGCATGTTTCTGACATTCTTAACAGGCAACTTGCTATTTAAACCGCAAGCTAGTTACTAAAAAGGGCTGACAGACTGGAATGTTCTTTGCTCAAGGAAATTTTAAGTCAAGTATAACCAAACACAAAAGCATCAGTTCGAGATTGAATCTTAAGTATTTATAAAGCATCATGAACTCTTTAAAATAACAAGAATATCATTATATTTATTTCCCTATTAAATTAGTTTTCATTTTTGCTATTTCTGTCTTAGATATATTTAATACAGTTGGAATTCAGAAAAGAATTGTTTTAAATTTAAATCTAAAGTATCTGAAAAGCGTCGTGGAATAACAAAACTGTAAATAGTGCAATAGTTTTAATTTTTATTATTTCTGGATAAACATGCTTAATAAAGTTAAAATTCACAAAAGTGTTTATTTATAATTAAATATAAAGAATGTATAATGAATCACGAATTCTTTTTACTAAAAACATCAACAAAATTTTAAATATCTATTAGTTTGTATACTTAAGATTTTATTTATCACATTAATATTTTAACCGAAAAATTATTTAAAATGATGTATCTATTAGTTTGTTTTCCACTTTTGCTATTTCTGATTATGTGAATTTAACTTATATGAAATCCCAATAAAAAAAAAAATTTCAAGAAAATCCATAGCTTTTTGGCGCAAAATCTGTGGGAAATCCGAAGGTATTTGGCCCATTATGCAGATATTTTAAAGAATATCTTTAAAAATTCTGCAGATATTTGAAAGATAAAGCTAAGTCTGCAAATTTTATTCAAATTTCTGTAGAAAGTGGCTATTTCTTCAGATAATCTTAAGATTATTTTTAGTGGGGAATTATATCAAAATTAACATTTTGCAATTTTACTTTGATTCGCATTTAAAGTAAGGTAATTAAAACTTTCATCCCTGTAATAGTGTACTCTCGCTGCCTTCCAAACCTTCAAGGCTTGAATACAGGTGGCATGACGTCATAACTAATCGACCGACTTCTCACTAGTGTTAAAAAACACAGCGGAAAGTTTTGAATAGCAATTTTCTTTTATTATATTTGTGGAATATCTATCATCTTATAAAACAATAATAACTCTTTAAATTTACTGGTGAGAATTCGGATTCCCCTAAATGAAAATTCAGCCAGATGCGGAATGACACAGTGTTGCCGGATCTGGCTGATATTTTATTGGGGAATTACAAACTCTCACCATTAAGTTCAAATAGCTATTATAGTTTTATAAGATGATAGGTATTCTGCAAATAAAATAAAATAAAAGTTGCTATTCCAAATTTATTTGTGCCAATTCCAATACTCGTGAGAACTTGGCCCATTGTTGATGGTGTCACGTCTCCTGTCCTGAGGCCTTGAGGGTTTGGATAACAACGACACTTCTCATTTTATAACAGAATTTGCGAGTATTTATGTCGGATTCTGAAATAGAGGTAATTATAATATATATTCATGTTTTTGACGGAACACTAACAATTGTAAGAAAATAATTATTTTTATTTCCCTATTAATTTTTTTTTCATTTGTAATATTTCTGCTTAAACATAATTATTATAGTTTAAAAAATTATTGATGTACAAGAAAAATATCGAATATGGAAAATGTCACATTAATTGGCTTAGTTTGCTATTCCTCTTGGAAAGTAGAAAAGCTTCATAAGTGCGTCATATCAGTAAACTTTTAAACAACTTTAGAAGTAAATGAAAGATAATTTTGAAATCTACTTTAGAACAAGATTTTGTTTTTCTATTCTGAAAAGGGAGATTTTTTTCACGACAAAATATCAAGTCAGGAATTGAAGCCATTCAATCGTCGATGAATCAAGAAGATGAAATTCAAAATCGTCGATTAACAGGGTTCTGGTAATATTTTGACTGTGAAATAAATATGTATTACGTAATGCATAGGTTTGTCTCTAACTCATAAACTTCACTGTTAAAAAAAATGGACGATTTTACGGAAATTGTACTGGTAATCAGGAAACTAGTACAATTTACTGTATTTTAACGGAAAATCTTCCGCAAATTCATGGAAAAAATCCCCAAAAAACGGAAAAATTTCTGGAACTTACGGAAATTTTTCCGTTAAAAAAAAATTAGTGATTCGCCCTGATTACAAGTACAAATCGTCCGTTTTTTACAGTGTTGGTATATTGGGATTCTTCCACAATAATTTGTAAGGCGTATCTACTACATTTCTGCGGAACTAATTAATGTGTTTGTATCTAGTCAACACTTTCTTTTGTAATTCTATATCTTTATTCTTATAACGACTATTATAACCAAATTTTATTTAATGACTAAAAAGTAACGTATATTTTTTAGGTAACAAATTACTAGTTGAAAAGCATTTTGCTGAACTTTTTCCCCCTCAATTTAAAGAGCAATATTAATTACTCCCAATCAAAGGAACCAACTTGAGGTGGGCGTGTTATAGAACCTACCACTAATTTTTTAAAGTTTTATTTTGCTTGAGATTTTTTTATTATTCTATGAATATTTAAGATAAAATAAATTTTAAAATTAGTGGTGGGTATTTTTCTTTTTTAACTCGTATATCGTAATGTCGGCGACAGTGCTTTCGTGCATGCTTGTGTAATTGCAATTTTAAATTAAATCTTCAGAATTTACCATCATTATAATGATTGTGGCCACTATGTCCTTTCCTGCATATTACAATGATAAAAATTTATCACTTATGGACAAAAAGTACTTTTTTTCATTTCACATGTACTTCATCCGTTTCTTTTACGTTAAATATGTATTGTATCGTGTTATACATTACCGTATAGACAAAAAATATATTAAACGGTATCCCTCAAAATTTAACAATTAATAATTTAACAGTTCAAAAAAAAAAAAAAATCATAACATCGTAAAAAAATCAGAAATTTTTGCAGAACTTTTGTTAGCAATATTAAAGAAAATAAAAATCTCCCCTGTAATACCTGAGGTGATTACTGGCTGCATATTTTTGAACTTAGAAACAGACAACTCAACATTTCCAGAGAAATCAGTTTCAGATACAATGAAGAAAAATTTCAGTATTATCCTAAAAAATTACAAATAAAGAGATTTTCGAAGTTAATTTTTTTTTAGTTTTCCTCAATATGAGTTGAGTATTAAAATGTATGACAATACTAATAGATGGGACCTAAGTTTTTTGATTTTTTTTCAAAAATCAAAGTTGTTTTTTCCAAGTTTTTTGGTTTATTTATTTATTTATTTATTCTTTATTTTTAATGTATATTTTATTGATCAATTATAATAAAAAAAATGTATATTATTTCGATTTGTTTAATATATAATTACGTACCAAAGCTATAATTTTACATTTTAAATAGAGAACCTTTAATTTATAAATATATTGGGAATGGTTTTTAATAAATAAAAAAAAAAAAAAAAAAAAAAAAAAAAAAATTCTATTGCTTTTCACTTTAAATAAAGAATAAATTTCATTATTAATTTGAGTTATCAGAACTCTAATAATATCAGCGGAACATCGAATGCTGTGTGTGAAGTTCGAACACACCACGTTCTCTTTGGTTTGGTTTACTTCATGACGGCCGATTATCTACACGAGGGATATAGGTCCTTAAGAGGAGGGGTGCTCTACGGGGGGGTCTTTCTTAGGGAACCTAACCAGCATTTACGCAAGAAAATCCAACGTTCGAAAGAAACCATGGAAAACTCCGAACGGTTAGGCCGACGGTCTCGAACCCAGCACCCACCGCTCTCTTTGGTGAACCAGAATTCTTTTTTCTAGCGCCTTAGACCACTTAGCCATTAAGACCCAATGGACCATTCCTCCGAAATGAAGAATGTTTGAAAAAATTAAAACAGTTGTTTTAATGTTTTAGTTTAGCACTAAGTTTCGGAAGGGCCATAAAATGCAATTGCGTATTTTAGACTACACTGTTAAAAATAAAGGTGACAAACCAGTTGCATTTGGCGCCCAGGGGTGAAAAGGTGTTACCATTTGACACCCGCAGGCTTGAGAATGTGTTTGGGGTGCCGTTTGTCTTCTCACTGGGTGATTAACGGTAATTAGGGTGCCGTGCAATGCATACCGTTGGAAGATTTCCACCCCTTAGTCATTTGCGCATGCAAATTACTGCGCAAATATTGTGAAAGCACCATAAAATATCCAAAGTTTAAGTCTAAATGTGTGTAAGGTATTTTTATATTGCTAGCTTACGATAAACTTATCAGATACAATTATATTAAAACCTCGCGGTTTCTTTGTTTATTCGAAATTGCTTTAAAAATAATTAAAAATCTTCTCCAATCATATGTAGACATGATAAAAATTTAAAATCGTTAGAAATTAAAAGATACTTACAAATTCGTGTATAGAGCAGCCACACTTTTTTAATGGAAAAAACATGAAATTCGTTGGTCTGACCAAGGAAGCGATTTAGAATCGAACTATGTTTTTCATTTTATTATCAATAAATTACCTATGGAATTATAAGCGAAACTGATCACGTGACGAACACGTTTTTCATTCCTGTTTGAGACGTTATTAGCTTTCGCTTGAAAATTCAGTTCAAAACGGACACTTTATCATTATTTTCTAAAAATTATATTGTGTTTGAAAAAAAAGAACGAGAAAATGAGTGCGATTAGATAGTTTTTTAACAACAACACCTGCTACGTTCATGCTTTTCTGAACAAAATTAAATTAAAACTTATATCATACAGTTAACCTTTCTGATTTAAGAATAGCCTTAATATAGCTTTCACGTTTTCAAAATGTGAATTATTAATATTTGCTATAAGAATATCCATTAGCACGTATGGAAATAAAGCAAAAATAAACTTTCACCCAGCCCGATCGGTTAATTCCACTTCACTAGTTATTAGTGAAAAATGCGTTGAAGGTTATATATCGATATGACTTACTTTGCAGCGGTGTGCAATTTGAACTTCTGAGGGAAATCTTCGCCCGAAAGAGCCGCTAGTTTTTCGGAGTAAGGGGGGAAGATAGGATAATTGAGGGAGGGCTGGTAATTACTCTTAGCCATGCATTAGCGGGTGAGAAAACAGCAAGTGTAGGTAATTAAAATGTTTGTGGCTGTGGAGTTCATTAAAAATGATCGAAATGGTACATTCGTGCCAGAAACTGGATGTCTGGATCGAAAAACGCGAATAGTTGATGCAGAAAATTTCGTATATTAAAGAGCCATTTTGTATTAATATAAAATTGATTTTATTCTGTGCTTGTTTGTTCAGTAATTATTCTTACGATGATAGGGTAAACCAAGTTTTCAAAATAATGTGTATAGTGTAATTAAAACTCTGTTAGTATTTTAGTATAGCCCTTTGTTTTTTCAAGAAAATTAGGTAATTTCTTTCATTGCAATTTATGAAAATATGCATTCCGTGTATTTAGTAATATATATTTAATAATATTATAACAATATTATTAATAATAATAATACAATAATAATAATATAACAATACTATAATATAATAATAATAATAACAATAATATATTATTAAATTTTTATATATAAAGTAAGATGAAAACATTTTGTGTAAATAAATATATTACGCACATAATACCGTTTATTTTAATACAGGGTGTCCCAAAAGGTCGTTTACAAATTAACATGCTGGTCTGCCATATCATGATGAACAATATTAAATAGGAAACTAAGGGTCCCAAACGTCTTCCTAAGGAGATATGCGCCATTAAAGTTTAGGGTCCAAAAATTCAAATGATTATAAAAAACAGAAAAATTGGTCGATTCGTTTGCGGTTTTCATTAAAACTATTCTTTATGTCAGTATTTTCTTGAAAATAAATTATAAAGATAAATTTCAAAAAATGTCGATAGAGGGCGCTTTAGACTTTGGAGTAACGATAAACTAGTTTTTACCATTATTTTTTGCATCTCATTAATTTTTTTTAGAAGCTTAGACATAAACTTAAATTTTGAGCTCAAAATCTGAATCGTTCGGAGTGGTTAAGTAGCGCAAACTGAATTGCGGGGGGAGGTTCAAATTTCAAATGATTATAAAAAACGGAAAAATTGGTCAATTGATTTGCGATTTTCACTAAAATTATTCTTTATATCAGTATTATCTTGAAAATAATTTATAAAGATAAAATTTAAAAAATGCCGTTAGAGGGCGCTTTAGACTTTGGAGTAATGTACAACTATTTTTTCCGTTATTTCTTGCATCTCATAAATTTTTTTAGAAGCTTAGATATAAACTTAAATTTTGAGATAAAAATCTGAATCGTTGGGAGTGGTTAAGTAGCGCAAACGGAACTGTGTTCAATGGGGGTGGGGAGGTTCAAATTTCAAATGATTATAAAATACGGAAAAATTGGTCAGTTTTCGCTAAAACTATTCTTTATATCAATATTTTCTTAAAAATAAATTTTACAGATAGCTTTCAAAAAATTCCGTCAGAGGGCGCCTTAAACTTTATAGTAACCAACAACTATTTTTAACTGTTATTTTTTGTATCTAATAAAATGCTTGTAAAAGTTCAAACTTAAATTTTTTGCTCAAAATCTGGATCATTGTGAGTAGTTAAACGGCCAAAAATTGAACTGCGTTCGAGGGGTGGGGAAGGTAACGTTTCAACTCCTGAACACAGTTCAGTTTGCGCTTCGTAACCCCTCCTATCGATTTAGATTTTGAGCACAAAGTTTAAGTCTAAACTTTTGCAAGCATTTAATTAGATTTTAAAAAAAGGTTAAAAGTAATTGCTTGTTTTTCTAAAGTTTAAGGCGCCCTCTAATGGATTTTTAAAATTTATTTTTAAAGAAATATTGACATAAAGAATAATTTTAGCGAAAACCGACCAATTTTTCCGTTTTTTATAATCATTTGAAATTTGAACCTCCCCACCCCCATTGAACACAGCTCAATTTGCGCTACTTTACCACTCCCAATGCAACGATTCAGATTTTCACCTCAAAATTTAAGTTTATGTCTAAGCTTCTAAAAAAAAAATTTATGAGATGCAAAAAATAACGGAAAAAATAGTTGTACGTTACTCCAAAGTCTAAAGCGTCCTCTATTGGCATTTTTTGAATTTTATCTTTATAAATTATTTTCAAGATAATACTGGCATAAAGAATAATTTTAGTGAAAATCGCAAATCGATTGACCAATTTTTCCGTTTTTTATAATTATTTGAAATTTGAACCTCCCCCCCGCAATTCAGTTTGCGCTACTAAACAACTTCCAACGATTTAGATTTTGAGCTCAAAATTTAAGTTTATATCTAAGCTTCTAAAAAACTTTAATGAAATGCAAAAAATAATGGTAAAAATTAGTTTATCGTTACTCCAAAGTCTAAAGCGCCCTCTATCGACATTTTTTGAAAGTTATCTTTATAATTTATTTCCAAGAAAATACTGACATAAAGAATAGTTTTAGTGAAAACCGCAAACGAATCGACCAATTTTTCTGTTTTTTATAATCATTTGAAATTTTGGACCCTAAACTTTAATGGCGCATATCTCCATTGGAAGACGTTTGGGACCCTTAGTTTCCTATTTAATATTGTTCATCATGATATGACAGACCAGCATGTTACGTTTGTAAACGACCTTTTGGGACACCCTGTATATTTACACTGAAATTATTTTTGAAAAATATACACATATCCACTCATTTAAAATAATCTGAAAGAAAACTTTATTTTTTAAGAAGCCATTTCAATTTGTCCCAGTGATTTTTTTATTAGGAGAATAAACCATGAATTTAAAAATTTCTTTAGAAAAGTTACACAGAGAACTGCGGAAAAACATAGAACAGTAAGAAACTATGAACTGTCCAATCACTAATGGACTGACTTTAAATCACGGTTTTCTGCGGGGGAGGACGTGTAATGACTGTAAGTGTAAGTGTACAGTTAAAAAATACAGGTGTTTTTCACTATATGATTATATTGCTAACCCGCAAGAAATGGGGAACATCTCACAAAAATTCATTTTGCGTGTTATTCCTCAAATAGGTTTGTCATATATGCGTCTTATAGTCAGTGGCGAACCCCGAATTCGGCTCTAGAGGGAGGGGGGAGGGTGAGTTTCTAATAAAGGTGTTTCCTGGTTATTTGAATCATCTGTTAATAAAATCACTACTATTTTGAGTATTCACTGTATCCAATCTATCCAATCTCTGTAAACATGAAATACTCATATAGTGATTTCATGAAGTGAATTTTAGAAACATTTTTTAAAATGCTAAAATTCATTGTTAGAAGAACATTGGCTAAAGTACACTTTAATTATGTTCTTACAGTCCCATACAGCACACTATTTCTTTAAGTGTGTGTATACATAGCATTTATATTTATTTTCAAAGAACGCACAAAACAATTTACTACAATATCATCTATGAGTGGCAAATAATGCATTAAATGTATTCGAATACTATTATGTTACTTGAAACAATGAAACTTCTATAAGCTAATATAGGTATGGTCTTTATTGAAAATATGGGATGAGTTTTATAATTCATTTACAAGACAGCACAAAAGAATTCAGACGTATTACATTTTATTGCCAAATATTGTTGAAAAGGCTATTTTTTATTACTTTTACTTAACTAATCATGTTTCATGTAGATGTACTTGGTAGGGTAAAAAAAATCCGGAATAGGTCAATTACAAATTATTAAAAAATTGAACTTTAAAAAATACTAAGAAAAAGATTTAAAATAAAAGGTTTGAGTGGAGTTATAAATATTGCACAAAATCTCTGTAAATTTAAATTTAATTAATCCTTTCTAAATCCTTCAATCTTTCTAAAATCCTTCAAAAATTTATTAAATGATTATGTAAATCTTTTAATTTAGTTTAAACCATATACGTAAAATGCTTTAGAATGTAAAATTTTCATGATTTCATAATTCGGTAGATAAAGGGTTAAAATTACTTTCCTCCCGCATCCCCACATGTCTCCCAGCGTTCCTATAATTGTTCAAAACACGCATGGAATCCATTTTTTGAAACTTCCTCAAGCAGCTTCGCCGCATTTTCGATCTTTTCATCTCACTTCATCAAATGGTATCTTTTCAATTTCATTTTCAGCCGAAGAAACAGGTAAAATGCCAAAGGTGCTAGGTCGGGGAAATAAAAAGTGCGTTTCAGCGTGGAAACACTGCGTCAAGCAAGGTAATTTTCCATGATCAGAGCGCGATGGTGGAGCATTGTCGTGTATAAGACGCCAATTTCTGTTGCCCATTTTTCAGATCGTCTTCGTCTGATTGCATCTCGTAGTCGTTTTTAGGTGCGTACGTGATTATGTAAATACGTAGTATCTATAGTTGTCGTTCAATCCGTCCGTCTTCCCGTCTGACCGCATATAACACTGCATAAACTACCGAACTGAATCCTTTGAAATTTAAAATATATAATTATTACATAATTTTGTCGAGTCATTTCAAATTTTATGAAAACCGGATGCATAGATCAATTACAGGGACAATCAAAATTATTTATTCCGTTACATTACGGTCAATGGCGGAAAAAGTTTCAAATTCATTTTTATGGTTTGAAATTTAAAATATATAATTATTACATACCTTTATCGAGTCATTTCCAATTTTATTTAAATCGGATGCATAGATCAATTACAGGGAGAATCAAAAGTATTCCGTTACATTACGTTCAATAGAGAAAAATGTTTCAAATGCATTTTAATTGTGTTACACTCATTCAAATATAACAAAATACATAACCCATGAAGTACATATAGATTAAAGTATGCATTCTGTACAATTTGTGATGCAAAGGATACTTATTATTAAATTACAGGGCCACACAAATGTATTCCACTGGATAATGCTATCGGGAAAACATTGTTTGGGGCGTGTGTTAATTGTATTAAACTATTTAACATTTTGTGAATATGATATACGTCGCTGAGGTGTAGCAAAAGTTTCTTCCTGTATATTTACAGGAACGCAAACAAGATTTCGACCACTATTCTATATCCGAAGTACTGTCTGCTATAACAGCAAGATCTGGATATTTTAGATAGCTTTCATTACAAAAAGTAAAAAAACTACTTATTGCAGCCGTCCGGAGGAAAGCACTTCCAGAAAATTTTGGTATATTTTCACCGATCATGAACCCCAGACTCCAAAACCACCCTCCGTTCAAATGTTGACATATATATATATATATATATATATATATATATATAAAACCATATATATATAAAATCATATATATATATATATATATATATATAATACCATTAAAAGTAGACTAGATTCACGAATGGATTTTATCAATAAAACAATAAACCAAAACGAAGAATTTGAAATGAATTGAATTATATATATATATATATATATAAAATTGTGAAACGAGTATATCTGAATAAATAAATAAATAAAATGAATGCAAATGTAATTTGTAGTCCCCAGAGCCGAATCATCAGGCCCCAAATACTCTGTAACTACAAATGAAGTGTGCGGTTTCATCCACGTATCAGCCATGAAATAGCAAAATAATACGTATTTGGGGCTACTATATATATGATATTTGTCATGCGATAACTATCGTATTTTTGAACCGATTTGAATGAAACTTTGTATGTACATAGTACATACAAATGTCTCGACCGAGTTCGTTAGACAGCATCATCCGCCATCTTGTTTCAAAATGGCGGCCATATAAAAAATTTTAAAAAATTTAAAATTTAAAATTAAATGCGAAGAAATTAAAAGTTGAAAAATATTTTTATTTATGTGTTAAAACTTAAAACAACGATTCCAGAACACTTTTTATTTTGTTTATATCTTAAAAAATAATTGAGTTATAGCACTTTGAATTTTTCTTATGGCTGACATTTTGAAATAATCTGATTTTTGTCATGCTGTAACTAACGTATTTATGAACCGATTTGAATGAAACTTGGTATGTACATTAGGGTGGGCCGAAAAAAACTTTTTTTCGATTTTCGATTATGGCGGGTGCGGAAAAGTGGCCACTGGTGGCACTCAGTTCATACAAAAAAATTGAGATTTTTTGGACATATCCTTACCCTGCCGCAAACGGCTTGAAGTTTTGCAAAAATGCTCATTTTTGAACTTTTTCGAAAAAAATTAAAAAATGTTAAATTAAATTTATTTTGGTTGTATTTACTCGAAGAGGCATATTTAATGTACCAAATGTTTAAATAAGATCTGATCATGCATTATTTAATATCTATGTGTATTATAACTTAGCCTATTTTTATAGCTTTTTCTCGTATAATAGGCAAAAGTTGTATTTGTTTGAATCGATCGTTAGTTTCTCTCTTATTTATGTCTCTTGGTCTTCTTTATATTTTTTCTATCTGTCGCAAGTCATATAGGGGGAACTGGGGTACATTGATACTTGGGGCATATTGATACACCCCCTGTACAGCACACAGGGTCATTACAGGAAGTTTCAAAACAGCTGAAAAAGGTGATACTAGTGAAATTAACAACACACAGAAAGTTTTGGAATGATTCAATAGTTTGATGAAATGGGATAGGTGACTAATTGTTTTTGTTGGTCAAAAGTAAATTTGAGTTATACATTTGAAATGGTATTATACAACTGTTCCAGTATTTTCAACCGAAAAGAATACCCTCCCTGGCAAGTAACGCTAATCTTTATCAGTTCCTCATTCTTTATTGTTAGATAAATTATGATGTGTTGGATTTGCGATTCATTTTATTTAAAATGGCTGCATGGGGCACAATAATACAGTCTTTGTCGGTCACATTATTACAACCTAAATCCTTTTCTAATTCATTTTTCCATTACCTTTTATTTTTATTTTTATTTTTACCATACACTCCTTAATTCAACCATTTTTCGTCAAAATTTTCTACTATTAGTTTTTATTGAAGTGAAATAGCTCTAATTTCTTTATATTAGAACATTTTATAGTATTTTTGCAAACAGAGGACGTAGAAACTTATACAATATCTAGTGCTAGTAGAATTAACAAAAGAAATGGACGGCAGCCGTGCAAATCTCAAATTTATATCGATTCTCCAGAGAAAAAAGTATTATCGACATGAGAAATGTTAAGTAAGAGAAACAAGCTGCAGAACAGTACATGATAATTATATTATAAATATATTTTTTAATATAATTATTCTTTATTTTATGTTTGTAAACCGATTTATAAACAGAAAACCTGGTAATTCTTTCATTTTTCCTTAAAAAGAAGAGAATTCTGGGGTTAAAGTGCCAGATATGACAAAGTTACCACAGCCAACAAACAAACAAGGAACAGCCAGAACATCAGGTCATTATACATTTCATTTTGATTGCTTTAATATAGCTTACAAATAAATTATGTGCGATTTTAATGTCTATAAATATATATAAAATGGTTTTCTAACTATTTTTCTGTGAAAAATATGCATTTGTGTTATTTTGTCTCCATTTTTCCCAGACGTTTCAAAGTTTATCAATCTGCCCCGGGGATGGGGCACTTTGATACAAATTACTTTTTTTGATTTTTTAAAAATTATATGCAAAAATAATATATAAAACAACGATTGTACATGTACATTTTTGTAACACACTACACAGGTTTTGCTGACATCCCATAGAAAAATAACTTGAAATTTCTGCTTTCTAGACACCAAAAAATTTTTTTGAAAAAAGCTGTATCAATGTCCCCCATTTCCCCCTACTGCTCAAAACAATTAAAGGATATTTGAAGTTTTATATAAAATAAAGATATAAACGAAATTTTTTTTGCCGAAAATAGAAGAAGCGATTCACAAATGCAAATTTTTCAAGTTTTCAAACTGTGGAGTATGCAAATTTTGAATTCGACGTCAAAAACGTCGCTTCAGCGGCAGCGAATGAAATTTGACTGTAAACTGGATAAAAGAGAATGAAGACAAGGATGATCGGAATTCAGTGATTGCTTTGTTTCGATGAATACGATATCTCAGCGAAGTCATTTGACAGATTCAGAAGCTTGAAGAATTGTTGGTAGGTTAGAAGGGGGCCAAACTCAAGCCGAAGTAGCGCAAGCCATTGGAGTGTCACGAAGTGTCATTTTCAGGATCTGGAACCGTTTTTTGGAGAGTGGATGTGCAGGCCGAAGACCAGGGCAAGGTCGTAGACGGGCAACAACGCCCAATCAAGATCGGTATTTAGCGTTAACAGCTCGGAGACACCGAAATATGAACGCTACTCTTCTACAACAACGCCTTCACTCGGCTACAGGCACCACGATTTCAACTCGGACTGTCCGAAACCGGTTCCATGCTGTAGGTCTGTATGCTCGCCGACCGATGGTATGTGTTAGATTAACATCAAGGCATCGTAGCGACCGCAGGGAGTGGGCAACCGAGCATGTCAACTGGAGGAGAAATGAATGGAGCAATATTCTGTTTTCGACGAGTCCCGTTTTTCTGTGCATCCGGATAATAGGCGTATTTTCATCTGGAGAGACCGTGGCAGTAGGAATAATCCTGCGTTCGTGCACGAAAGTGTCAGATTTGGCGGTGGAGGAGTGTTGGTGTATGGTGGCATCTCCATTGACGGGCGCACTGACCTCTACATCATTCGAGATGGAGCTCTGACTGGTCGCCGATATAGGGATGAGATCCTCAGACATATTGTAGTCCGTTACGCTGCAGCAATCGGAGATAACTTCATTTTAATGGACGATAACTGCAGGCCATATCGTGCAAACCTGGTGGAGGATTTCCTTTTCGAGGAAGGAATCGTTCGAATGGAATGGCCAGCGTGTTCTCCAGACATGAATCCAATCGAGCACGTTTGGGACGCTCTAGGAAGACGAGTTTCTGGCCGCCAACAACACCCTCAAACTCTCCAAGAACTGGAAAGAGCTCTTCTGGAAGAGTGGGGCAGAATACCCCAACTCGTCATTAATAGCCTCATTGAGTCCATGCCTCAAAGGTGTTCAACGTTGCTGGCCGCCCGTAGAAACCATACCCCCTACTGAAAATGATTTTCTTTGAAGAAAACACCTTTTCTTATTCTTTTTTTCTTATATGCACAAATTGTGTTTTTTTCCTTTTGTACACAAATGCGCAATAAAATGCATTTTTTTTTTTTTGACAAACATGTGTAATTTATTCTCATATAACCTACTATGTCTGTCGACCATGTATAAATCAGCTAAAAAGTTTCCCAGATACAAAATCCACCTAAAACTGCAATATCCTTTAATTGTTTTGAGCAGTGTATTTGGGTTAACGGACAGCAATATACTTCAAAAACAAATCTGGAAGGTGAGAAGGGGAAGAAGCAGGACTCTAAACGAGCGCAATTACTCGTCGTAATACTGAGTGAGTGTAGGACGAAATAGATGAGAGCCAAAATGCGATAAAAGATTATTATTTCCCCATACTCAGTTACCTGCGACATTTGTCCAGTGTGAACGTGAAACCTTTTTCTAGTGAGATACAGTGCTTTTTGGATCGTTTAATGTTCTATTATAGTGTTTTGTCAGTTTTATTACGACGAGCTTAGAAATGGATAGTATGAAGGACTATGGTAATGTAAAGACACGCAATAAGTAGTCTTTTGGAGGCATCATGCATATTGAAAGTATTGCAGTTGCCAACTTATGCTGATAATCATGCGCCACTACAACTGTTTGCTTCACAATTTAGAAGTAGTGACAGCAGAGGATACGAATCTCGTCATCGATAAAAACAAAGTCAGAAGAAAGAAATAGAAACTTGAAAAGAAGATACAGACAGAAGAAGTTCTTGAAATAAGGAAAATTAAAAGCATACTTTTTGATGGTAGAAAGGTTAAAATTATATTCAGAGAGAAAAAAGAACAAGCGGCACCGTCACACACACATCACCGTGTTGTTTGAACCTGGTTAGGAATACTTGTGTCACTTGATACCTCGTTCCGGTCACGGAAAAGAAATAGCAAAATCATTATACAATCTTCCAAGTCACCACAAGTTAGACTTTTCTGAACTGACAGCACTTGGGTGTGATGGCACCACTGCTAATACAGGAAAACGCAATGAGAGCATTGCCTGTCTTGAAAAAAGAAAAACTAGGAAGAGAGCTGCAATATTTGATATGTATTCTTCTTATCAACGATATCCCACTTCGACATCTACTCTTTTAACTTCATGATGAAACCATGGGACCTAAGATCTTTTCAAAAACAATCGGTGCTTGAGTAATGGGGTGTGAAAAATCTACGAGTCATTGCGCTCCCTTAGAGTCCTGCTTCTTCCCCTTCTCACCTTCCAGATTTGTTTTGAAGTATACTGCTGTCCGTTGCCCAAATATATGACCTTTGACACATAGAAAAAATATAAAAAGACCAAGGGACATAAATAAGAGAGAAACTAACGATCGATTCAAACAAATACAACTTTTGCCTATTATACGAGAAAAAGCTATAAAAATAGGCTAAGTTATAATGCACATAGATATTAAATAATGCATGATCAGATCTTATTTAAACATTTGGTACATTAAATATGCATTTTCGACTAAATACAACCAAAATAAATTTAATTTAACATTTTTTAATTTTTTTCGAAAAAGTTCAAAAATGAGCATTTTTGCAAAACTTCAAGCCGTTTGCGGCAGGATAAGGAAATGTCCAAAAAATCTCAAATTTTTTGTATGAACTGAGTGCCACCAGTGGCCACTTTTCCGTACCCGCCATAATCGAAAGTCGAAAAAAAAATTTTTTCGGCCCACCCTAATGTACATAGTACATACAAATGTCTCGACCGAGTTCATTAGCCAGCATCATCCGCCATCTTGTTTCAAAATGGCGGCCATTTAAAATTTTTAAAAAAATTAAAAATTTAAAATTAAAAGTTGAAAAATATTTTTCTTTTATGTGTTAGAACTTAAAACAGCGATTCCAGAACACTTTTTATTTTGTCTATATCTTAAAAAATGATTGAGTTATAGCACTTTGAACTTTTCTTATGGTTGACATTTTGAAACGATCTGATTTTTTGTCAGGCTCTAACTAACGTATTTATGAACCGATTTGAATGAAACTTGGTACGTACATAGTACATACAAATGTCTCGACCTTGTTCGTTAGCCAGCATTATCCGGCATCTTGTTTTAAAATGGCGGTCATTTAAATTTTCTTTAAAAAATTTAAAATTAGGTACAAAAAGGTGAGAAATTGAAAAACATTTTTCTTTTGTGTATTTGACCTTGATACAAAGATTCCAGGGCATTTTTTGCTTAATCTATAACTTAAAAAATGGCTGAGTTATAGCACTTTCAATTTCCAGTGTGGTTGACATTTTGAAATAGTCTGAAATTTGTCAAGCGATAATACGCATATTTATAAACTGATTTGGATATAACTCCGTGTGTACATAGTACATATCAATGTCTTGACCGAGTTCATTAGCCAACTTCATCCGCCATCTTGTTTCAAAATGGCGGCTATTTAAGTTTGTCAAAAATCTTTTAAATGTATAATGTTGTACAAATAAAAAATTAGAAATTGAAAAAAGATTCTTTCGAATGTATTTATCTTAATAATGAATTCCGGAGTATTTTTTGCTTTGTTTTTATCTTAAAAAAACGCCTGAGGTATAGCAGTTTGAATTTCCAATGTGGGTGACATTTTTTAAAAATCAATTAGGCCGCGACAGCACTCGTATATATTAATCGATTTCGATATGAGAGTGCATGTCCACATGAATCAAGATTTCGACCAAGCTCATTGGTTTGTTTTATCCATTATGTTGCTTTAAAATGGAATACATTTTATGATATCGTGGAATTTGGCGACTCTCTAAACCGCTGAAAATAAAACCAGGTTGAATAAAATATGACTAATTTCTAAAAATTCCTATTAATAATCAGCATTGACAAAAACTAGCATTCAATCTTATAAAATCGGAATTCACTAATTTGAGCTTCGCATGTTTAATTAGGAATAAGTTTATAACGTGGAAGATACCCCACTGGCGATTGGGGCAAAAATAGTGTAATGAGATGAGACCTTTAATATTACTATTTTATTTTATTCTATACTTGTTTGTTCAGCATTTATTTTACGGTGTTACGTTCGACCAACTTTCAAAATGTTGTGCTTAATATTATTAAAACTCTACTAGTATGTTAATCTATCCTTTTGATATTTTCAAGAACACAATAGTGTTGAATCTACGTGCGAAATTTTATAAATGAATACATTTTGCAAATTAAAAGTGATCGAAGCATGTACATGTTTTTTGTGAAATATTATGCAATTTTCCTTTGAAACAAATTTAAAATCTGTTTCAAATAATTTATATATATATATATATATATATATATATATATATATATAGGGTTTTTGTGTTAAATATTAAAATTGATTTCTTTTTTAACTTTTTCGATTTAATTAGACAAAAAGTTATTGTAGAAATTAAAAATAAGAAAAAGTATAATGCAGACTATGTAAATTTTAAATAAAATAAAGTATGAACGGAACTTAGCAATTTGATTATGAAAGGAATAATTTTTGTCGTAGGTCGAACCATCGTTCATTAAACTTTTGTTAGATACTGAAAACCTAAGAAGTTTCACTTCGTGTAAATATTCTCGGTAAAATTCCCCTAATATAATATGAAAAGTACTTAAAAATTCTTTTTGCAGTTTAAAATAGGTCATTTTTCTTCAGTATTACGTAAAAGGAGTACATTTAGAATTTTAGGTCATTAGTGTGGTGATAAAACAATTAGAAGATACAGATTTTAAATAAATTACAAGAAATATTTGATATTTCACTCAAGAATGAAATTAATTTCTTGCGTAATGCTCTGTTTTACATATTTGACACATAAAGAAAATCATACGAAGTGAGGCTGACAGCATTTTCTAATTAGCAATGCATAGTTTTATAATATGTTGTGTTTTGTGTTATATAAACTTAAAGACTTTTAAAGAAAAAAAATATTGCAAAAATGAAATCCATAAAAACATCTTTAACTCATGAAAAAAATGTCTAGTGTAGTTGAAGTCATGCGTAAAAGTACTTAGAAAACTATAATGCTAATGCTTTATAGAGGAAAACTTTATGGAAGAGTACCTGTTTGTAAACAGGATTAAAACAATATTTTAATATGCAAACGCATAGTTTTGTATTTCTACAGCTTTATAATCCATCAATGTTACATTTTTTTTATTCATATGCCTAGAAGATAACAGGAATATTTTCCGAATAAGTAAAAATATATTTAAAAATAGGACATTATATATTTTGAGAATTATTTTCTTGTTGAAATAGTACCTATACAATATGAAGTTTAAAAAGCTCACTGGATTCATTAAAAGCCAGCTAAAGTAATGGAAGAAATGTTACATATTAAAAGTATACATTTTATTTAAAAGTTTTAGTTCTTTCGGGTTTTCTCAAGCACTTCATCAGAGAATATTTTAATAACTAATTCCCTTTTATATTTACAAATACGTTATTTCGTTTTGAAATGAGTGAACCGATAGAGTTGAAAGTAGAAGTAGCTGTCCTTAGAATTGAGTTTAAGTAGCTTCTTTCAACTCTTGTAATTAATGGCTCTCTCATTTTAGAACGACGTGACACATTTTTATAAATATACGGCAATTAGATATTAAAAGGTTTTCTGATGAAGAGCTTAGCAAAACCCGAAAGTACTAAAAAGTTTAAAATAAAATGTATATTTTTTAACTTGTAACGTGTTTTCTATTATTTTTATCACCTTTTAAGTTAACCAATGAGTTTTTTAAAGTTCATATTATATATTTTATGTTTGAATCAAAGAAAATATTGAGTTTCGACTTTGATTATGAAAAAATCTTGATTAATTGAAAAGTATACTGTAAAAAAATCGGTAATCCTATAAATGAAAAGTTACCAAAATCTGTATGTTTACTGACATTTTATCTATACATTGTTCTAGAAAAGATTTAAATCTACGAAACTAATTTTTGTTAAGCTACAGAAATCTGTAATTTTACAAACGAATCTATTAAAATTATAGTTATTTTTCTAAAATTATATCTGTAACTACATTATAATTACATTATGTATTCTAGACATCCCAAGCTTCCTAAAAAATGCTTAGTAACCTTAAACTTTTTTTTAGTACAAATCAGTATATGTTTCATGAATTTTTGTTGATGCCGTTACGTAAAATGTTCGAGGAATCCCAGTTTCCTAGAAAACTAAGTAACTTTACAGATTTTTTTTTATAGCGTACATGTTTCGTTAGATGTTTTGTTAAACGGTTAACACGATAACACTGTTATTAAATGTTTTAACAGTCAAGTGGTTCTGATTAATATCCTTAATAGCACTGTTACCCACACAGAACACTTATTGTCCACATTGCCTTCACGTGATGTGGACGATGAGTCATATCTCTAAGTCTCTCTGAAGTAAATAAATCGATTTGTGATGTGTTGCAAATACATTGAAAAAGCGCCCTGTTGAAACAACTAAATTTTGTTTAATATAGCCCCAACAAAATATTTTGGTTGGAATGACTAAATTGTGATTAGATTAACCAAATGATTTTGTTAATTCAGTAAAATTTTGTTTAAAATTTGGTCATTCGAACCAAAATGTTTGGTTGGGGCTATATTAAACAAAATTTAGTTATATTAACCAGATTTTTCCGTGTAACAAAAAATGTCATGTTGGTCATATAGTCACACAGTCGCGTCACGAAATAGCGGTCTATTTAGAATGATAACGTGACGAAATAATGAAGTCATCTTTGGGTTATCATTAAGTCTGAGATCATTTGTGAGATACGTGGCTTCACATCGACTGGTTATGCTAATAAAGACGTTTGCCATTTTTTTTTAATTTCTGTAATTATGTAGGGAAAAGTATTAATTTTATGTGTTTCACTCACAGTAACATATGTCAAATTTCTCACAAAGAGAATTTTACTTTTTTACACATTAAGAGTCGGCATTAATCACACAAAAAGACCCGGATGTATATAGAATGCTAAGTTGAATGTTAAGTTATTCCATAGAATTTTTAAGTCTATGGGAGCGTTATTTTAAAATATCTTGCTAAAATTTTAATATTTTTACGTGATTTGTTTTGCATAGAATAGCTGAGGGCGATTTACAACCGGGCTAGTTTGTACTTTTTTATTTTAATTTCAGATTATCTTTTAAAAAACTTTAAAATTTCAGAACCGGTTGGAACTGGTTCTGAAAATAAAGCTATCATAAGATAAAAAAGTATAAATAAAATCGAAAAGGCATCACATTACTCCAGTTGTAGATCGTCCTCAGATATGAAATGCTATGCAAAAAATCATGTAAAAATATAAAAATTTGAGCGAGATATTTGAAAAGAATGCCCCCATAGACTTAACATCATCATCCGGGACTTTTTCAGTGAATGGTGTTGCGTCTTAAGATGCCAATCAAATCACTGAAAAAGACCCAGATGATACAGTTAAGTGTATGGGGGCGCTATTTTCAAATATCTCGCTGAAATTTTAATATATTTACTTTATATTTTTTTATTTTGCAAAGGGTAGCTGAAGACGGTCTACAACTGGGCTAGATTGTACCTTTTCGATTTTATTTATATTTTTTTATATTATGATAGTATTATTTTCAGAACCGGTTCCATGCGCTTCTAAAATTTAATTTTTTTTTTTTAATTGAAACTAAAATTCAAAAGGTAAAAACTAGGCCGGTTGTGGATCGTCCTCAGCTATCCTATGCAAAAAAAAATCATGTAAAAATATTTAAATTTGAGCGAGATATTTGAAAAGAACGCTCCCACACACTTTAAATTATCATCCGCGTCTTTTTCTGTGACTAGCGTTGCGCCTTAAGAGCCCACAATAGTCACAGAAAAATTACTCAAAAAGACCCGGATGACCATGTAAAGTCTATGGGAGCGTTCTTTTCTAATATCTCGTTCAAACTTTAATATTTTTGCATGATTATTTTGCACAAGATAGCTGAGGGCGATCCACAACCGGGCTAGTTTTTATTTTTTCAATTTTTGTTTCAGATTTTCTTTAAAAAATTACTTTAACTTTCAAAACCGGTTTAAACCGGTTCTGAAACTGAAACTATCGTAATATAAAAAATATATAACCAAAATCGAAAAAGTAAAAACTAGCCCGGTTGTGGATTGCCCTCAGCTATCTTGTGCAAAAAAATCATGCAAAAATATTAAAATTTGAGCGAGATATTAGAAAAGAACGCTCCCATAGACTTTACATGGTCATCCGGGTCTTTTTGTGTACTTTTTCTGTGACTATTGTGGGCTCTTAAAGCAAAATTTTGTTACTATGGTCACAAAAGTAACAAAATTTTGATTTATTATATAGACAAGCAAAATACTTTTGTTACAAATGAGATATATGAATTCTAAACGGAGCAAAACAGTATTTAATGGACTATACAGATTTTTATATTAATTATATTTTGCAATAAAATATTTGGATGTATTTATAAAAATTTGTTCAAATGTCACAAGAATAACACTGGGCATTCCAATATATGATAAATTGAGAGAAAGTTGAAACTTGTGTGTGTTGAAAATTGTATATCACAACGTTACCTAAGTTTTAATTGGATGTTATCATTTTTATCTGCAATTCTGTCTTTGAGCAGATTGTTGACCACACACACAAAAAAAGCACGAACAAACTAGCTTACAATGACTCAAATCACTGTATTTACATACCTTGAAAGGATCTACATCTTGTTAGTATATAAACTTTAAAATATACAACTAATTACTAAAAAAGGCGTTACAAATGTATAAAGGTATTATTTGATATATCCCTGAGATCTTTCGAAGGCACACGTATCCATTTTCAAAAGGATAAAAAGGTAATTGACCAGAATAGAAAACATAAATAAAACAAAACAAAACGAAAATAGTACGCACTTCTAAAAAAAAAGCAGTGGTCTGAACTTAGCATACGCATGCGTACTATTTTTGTTTTGTTTTAATTGTGTTTTCTGTTCTGGTCAATTAATTTTTTTCCATCCCTTTGATAATGGATGCGTGTGCTTTAGAAAGTTCTCAGGAATAAATTAAGCTTACCACCCAACCTATTAATATATTTAGATTTAATCGGATATGCGAGATCAGATTCGGTATGTTTCATCTAGCTAAAGAAAAAATGGAACAGATGTTTACAGACACGATACAGTATTGCCTGGGTGGGATGACTATTTGATGGTTTCAGCGTTTTTCTTTTTAAAAAATAGAATTTGGGTCAATTTTCTATCAAAATCCCTCCCTAAAAGAACCTCATGCGACAATTCAGGCGAATACATTTGGGATATCTACACTCCCTCCTCTTTTATTTATTTATAGCATTTCAGCTTGAAAATGTAATAAATGATATAAATAATTAATAAGATTTGCAGCCTACATAAAATTTACAGTTACAAATTAAGTTTTCTCTTAAATAATTAAAAATTAGTTGAAATCATACTTTTCTGCTTATTGCATCCGCAGCCTGAAAATATAGCATTATGTATTCATTCATACGGTAAACACAATATAAGATTCAGTTTATTCATGAAATTTCAAAATTTAAATAATTTAAAATTACCCCCCCCCCCCCTAAAAAAAGGACACTTGACGGCTTTCGTGGGGAATAAACTTTTATATTCGAATTACCAAATAGTTCACGTATTTTCAGTTCGAATTATTAAGATTACACGCTACTTCCTAAGATATTTAACTCGTGTATATTTATTCCGGACTCAAATAAAAAGAATCATAACTATGAATATTAAACTTTTGCCATTAATCACACAATAAAAAAATTAATTCTTAGAACTTTCTATAAAAGTCGTATTGGTTATATTAATGGATATAAATAAGACTTTTGTACACTAAACCATTACATCGAAATCTAAACAATAATATTGTCTAGTGATTGTTATTATACTGTTAACACTTTCCTTGTGATAAATGAGGAAATTTAGAAAAAAATGTAGAAATTCTAGTGCTACATGGATAGAAATAAAAATAATAAAATAGAGTAAAAAATTTTCATATATTTTAAGATCGAATTATTAAGATTTCACTCTACTTTCTAAGATATCTAACTCATATACATATATTTCGGACGCAATTAAAAATAATCATACCTATGGCATAATAAATAATAAATTCAGCTCATCAGTGTATACTAGATGTTAAATTTTTTAATTAAAATTCTTGTACTACTTACAACTAAAGTGAGTTGATTTCCTACAGTTTCGAACAATAAAACTTGTTCATCATCAGGGAAACATTAGAAGATAAAAACTAACACGTTACACAGTTCACATAATACAATATTAAAAGCAAAAAAAACCCGCCTTTCTTCTGAAGGAAAATCGAAATTCGTATGTGAATACAGCCGTCGCGCCATCTACAGTGTAGAGATCAAATTAATGTTCATTCGAACTTTATTTCTGTTTTTAGAAAGTCTATCCAAGCACTAGGTATAAAATAGGATAAATTATCGTTACATAGTTGATTATTCCGTGTTATAATTTCTATGGATTCACGAATTTTAGACTTGTGGGGGTTCATTTGCCGGGAAATAATTCTTGCGTTGTTATAATCAATTGATTGTACTTCATTCATGGAACAGAGTCTTGATATGGATGTGCTTGGTTTATTATACTTAATATCTCTTTTATGTTCTTTAAGCCTTTTGCTGAATTTTCGACCAGTCATTCCTATGTAATATTTGAGTTGATTGTTGTTAAGCAAAAAAGGTATTTCATATACACCTGCATAATTAATGGGGTCTATTGGGTCTAGTTTCTTGCTTATTATTTTCATAAGATTAGGAGGAGTTGATGCTATTAGTTGAATATTATATTTCTTGAATAACTGTTTTAGCCTTTCAAAGATGATTGGAATGTATATAATTTTTCTGTAAGATGGTTTGGTGGTTACTTCTTGATTAAGATTTGGTTTATTAAAATTATCAATAATCTTATATATTGTTTTTGGCTGGAAACCATGATTGCTTGCAATTTGAATTATATAACTGATTTCATCTGCTAGGTATTGCTCTGAACATACTTTGAATGCTCTATGGATGTAAGATTTTATAGCACTGAGTTTATAAGTCCATGGAGCTATTGCATCCTTAGGTATAATATGGTCTAGCTTTACTTTCTTTCTGTACACTTTTTTATTGATTTTGTTATTTTCTTTTATCAGTAGAATATCTAAGAATGGAAGAGTATTATTATTTTCTATTTCTATAGTAAATTGGATGTCTTTATCAACTCTATTGATTTTTTCAAGGAAATCCTTCAAGGATCCTAAACCATGGTCCCAAACTGCAAATATGTCATCTACATATCTTATCCATATGCTAGGAGCAGGTTGTATGTTATCTAAAATGTAGTTTTCTAAAGGTCTTTCTATGGGTTCACCTATATCTGGTCTCCTGGCTGAATTTAAATTATGACCTTTAGAAAACTACATTTTAGATAACATACAACCTGCTCCTAGCATATGGATAAGATATGTAGATGACATATTTGCAGTTTGGGACCATGGTTTAGGATCCTTGAAGGATTTCCTTGAAAAAATCAATAGAGTTGATAAAGACATCCAGTTTACTATAGAAATAGAAAATAATAATACTCTTCCATTCTTAGATATTCTACTGATAAAAGAAAATAACAAAATCAATAAAAAAGTGTACAGAAAGAAAGTAAAGCTAGACCATATTATACCTAAGGATGCAATAGCTCCATGGACTTATAAACTCAGTGCTATAAAATCTTACATCCATAGAGCATTCAAAGTATGTTCAGAGCAATACCTAGCAGATGAAATCAGTTATATAATTCAAATTGCAAGCAATCATGGTTTCCAGCCAAAAACAATATATAAGATTATTGATAATTTTAATAAACCAAATCTTAATCAAGAAGTAACCACCAAACCATCTTACAGAAAAATTATATACATTCCAATCATCTTTGAAAGGCTAAAACAGTTATTCAAGAAATATAATATTCAACTAATAGCATCAACTCCTCCTAATCTTATGAAAATAATAAGCAAGAAACTAGACCCAATAGACCCCATTAATTATGCAGGTGTATATGAAATACCTTTTTTGCTTAACAACAATCAACTCAAATATTACATAGGAATGACTGGTCGAAAATTCAGCAAAAGGCTTAAAGAACATAAAAGAGATATTAAGTATAATAAACCAAGCACATCCATATCAAGACTCTGTTCCATGAATGAAGTACAATCAATTGATTATAACAACGCAAGAATTATTTCCCGGCAAATGAACCCCCACAAGTCTAAAACTCGTGAATCCATAGAAATTATAACACGGAATAATCAACTATGTAACGATAATTTATCCTATTTTATACCTAGTGCTTGGATAGACTTTCTAAAAACAGAAATAAAGTTCGAATGAACATTAATTTGATCTCTACACTGTAGATGGCGCCACGGCTGTATTCACATACGAATTTCGATTTTCCTTCAGAAGAAAGGCGGGTTTTTTTGCTTTTAATATTGTATTATGTGAACTGTGTAACGTGTTAGTTTTTATCTTCTAATGTTTCCCTGATGATGAACAAGTTTTATTGTTCGAAACTGTAGGAAATCAACTCTACTTTAGTTGTAAGTAGTACAAGAATTTTAATTAAAAAATTTAACATCTAGTATACACTGATGAGCTGAATTTATTATTTATTATATTATCAAACAGTGTAATTGGTCCTCCTATATTAAATACCTATGGCTTTTAAACTTTTAACATTAATCACATGATAGAAAAAAATTCTTAGGACGTTCTATAAAAAATGTACGAGTTATAATTAATGGATACAAATAACTACTTTGTGCACCAAAACACTACATTGGAAGCTAAACAATATTATAATCTAGTGATCTTTGTGTTAGTGTCACATGTTCATTGCGATAGAGGAGGAAACTCGATAAAGAAAATGCAGAAGTTGTCGTGTTCCAAGCATAGAAAGAAATTTTCTAAAATAGAATAAAAATACTAATATACATTAAGATTGAATTATTAAGATTTCACTCTACTTCCAAAGAAATTCATCTCTTGTATGTAAGGTACCCTGGGGTAATAACGCCACGTTAAGGTTCTACCAATTTTCGCGGCTCAGTTTTAGTTGGTATTTTTCAAACAAATGTATGATTTGATAAAGCAACTCATTGACTATCTATATAAAAAAAATAATTTAACAGATATGTGTTCATAAAATGTAATGGCGTGATTTCTTGACCAATGCTATTTGGCGTTATTACCCACCTATATGGGTAATAACGCCATGCAAACAAAATTATGAAATAAGATGGAATAATTACATGTAGATTGCCCAATTTTAAAAATACAAACTCTACAAACTTAGAAATTGACAAATTGCATTCTAATCTATTGAAAATGTTCAATTTTTTGTGAAAGTGTAAGAAAAATAAAGGTGTGGTATGGGGGGGAGGAGGATGAGGCAAAAGAATATCAGACCATGAGCTTCTTTTTGCTTAAAAAGGACCGATTAAATAGAAGTATTAGAAACATTGCACAGTTTTAACTGTGTTTATTTGAATCAGTATTTAGGATGTAGCTCGGCCACTGTAGGGAATCAACCGGTGTATTAATGCCAAGGGTTGGCGTTATTACCCCGATATAGTTATTACGCTGTGCATTTTAAATTACAAATTATCTCGAGAAGCTATCCAAAATCTTCAACAACATTTTGAAAGTCCATGAAATGTACTACAAATTTATGTAATTAAGGAAGTATTTCCGGATGAAAAAAATAGTCTTCACATCACAAAACGTATCTCGCAAATTTTAGATCAAGCGTTAATTTTAGCTGCTTGTAAAAACAATAAGACGTAAAAATGAAACAAATTTACTTGAAGCTGTTTTTTGCAATTTATATGACTCAAAACCCTTCTGCGAAGAGCACATGGGTGTCATTTACCAGATTATTTCATAATTATGCATATTATAAGCAATTGGCGTTATTACCCCGCCTGGCGTTATTACCCCAGTGTACCTTATGTATATTCAGGACGCAAATAAAAAGAATCATACCGTATGTTTAACGTTTGCCATTAATCTTACGATAGAAAAAAAATTAAATTCTTAGGACGTTCTATAAAAGACGTATCGCTTATAATTAATGGATATAAATAAGAACTTTGTACACCAAAACATTACATCGAAAGCTAAACAATAATATGATCTAGTGATCTTTGTTCTAATGTTACACATTCCTTGCGATAGATGAGGAAACTCAGTAAAGAAAATGTAGCAATTCTTGTGTTACACGCATAGAAAGAAAAATACTAAAATAGAAAAAAAAGTATTTGTCGGGAAAGGGAAGTATATTTTTAAAAGCTACTAGAAATAGGATTAAGAAGGTTGTAACCAAAAAACTATTTGTTTCTCTTTAAATCTCGCTTATTTATTTTGAACCTTTTAAAAATATAGAAGATACTTTTACAAAATTTTTGCAGTATATATATATATGCTTTTTTTCATCTATAAAGTTTCTTTGCGTTGAGCAGCTTATATGTGACTGTATGAAGTTAAGATGGAGAGAATTACTGTTTAATACTTCTTATATGAATGGTATGTAACGTCTCTGTTTTTAAAGTATGTATCTATTTTTTTTTATTCATATGCTTTCAAATATTATGATTAGATTACTATTTATAAATTCATACGAAATAGAAATTTTGGTAAATTGTAAGAATATTCTTTTAATGAATCATGTGAAAATAATTAAATATTTTGTTGTAATTTTTTAATTTAACATGTATTAATTTTTCAGTCATATAATTAAGATTAATTAAAATGTCATATACATTTGATTAAATTACGTAAAGATTTAAATTGATATGTTTTAAAAGATACACTTTTATAAAAAGAAATTTAGATTCAGTTAAGTTTGAATATCTACATTCTATTTAAATATGCAAAAGAAATTTTATTTTGAGCCATAAATAAATATTGAGATATTTTATTTTTAAAAGATCTTAATTCCATTAATCATATGTTTTACAAAATATTATCTGTGATAATTTAGAAAGTTCTTTTAAAATTAGTAGTAGATTAATAAGTATTTTTTTAATCCTTGACTAATTGAAATGTTCAAAAAAGCACTTTTTGTTAGTGCATTGTTTTTTTCTATTGTTCGATCATATAGAGCATTAAATAGACCAGATTTTTATGATTGTCTTATTCATTCATAAATGGCCGACTATAAGGGGCTCCGAACCCGTGCATATAGAGGCTTTCAAGACACTGACATACATTTTATTTTTTATTTTTTGCATAAAATATTAGGGTCCTAAAAGATTCTGTATATCTTCCATGATTATGAACATCCATTCATAAATTTAACTTGTATGAATTTTTTAGTCATATAATTTAGGTTAATTAAAATGTCATATTTTATTAAATTACAATATCTAAATTAATATGAGGAAAAAGATACAACTTTATAAAAAGGAATTCCGCTTCAGTAAAGTTTGAATACATACAGTGTATTTAAATATGCCAAAGAAATTCTATCTTTGGCCATAAATAAATATTGAAATATTTTATTTTTAAAATAATCTAATTACATTAACTATATGTTTTACAAAATGTTATATCGGGTTTGGGTTTATTTTTGTCGTTCAATTATCTACATTAGGGATATAGGACCAGGGGGTAGTGCCCTTCGTGGGGGTCTTTCTAAGGGAACCTAACCCGTATTTACGCAAGGTTCGAAGAAAACCACGAAAACTCTGAACGGTTAGGCCGACAGCTGCGATTGGGTTAGAACCCAGCACCTGCCGTCTACCAGTTGAGAGGTCCGAACCTGTCGGCCACTGGTGGGGCAAATGTTATACCGGAAAATTTAGGAAGTTCTTTTGAAAGTAGTTGTAGATTATTAAGTTTTTTTTTTCACTCTAATGTTCGAAACTAAAATGTTCGAAAAAATATTTTCTGTTTGTGCAGAATTTTTTTATTCTATTGTTCGATCATGTAGACTTGTATGAAGTAGACCAGATTTATATGATTGTCTCATTCATTCATAAATGGTCGACTATAAGGGGCCCCGAACCTGTGCATATACAGGCTCCCAAGATACTGACAGACATTTTATTTTTTTCATTTTTACATAAAATATTAGTCCTAAAAGATTCCGTACCTATTCCCGAACGAAATACGCATGCTTGTGAATATTCAAGAAGATAAAAATGCCAATTTGTATCACCTTTAAACCTTTACTACCAATGGTACTTATAAGTACCATTAAAACTACTTATTATAAAATTCTTTTAATACGTCGATTAGTTATAATACTGTTTAGAATGAGTTACATATGAATTACTTCATTTTGTTTCTAAAGCATTATTGGTTACACAAAACAAAAATATTTTTAAAAGGATGATTTCTTTTGCCTTTGTATCTTTTCAGATTTCTTGGCGCTGGGGGAGGGGGATGGGGATTCTTCAATTCGGAAATATTTCTATGTTTATATTGTAAGAATATTTTATTTATGCATTTTATAATTCTACAAAATACTCAGAAAATAATTTAAAATAAAATATTTGAGTGGGATCATAAATATCGCACAAAAACCCCGTAAATTCAAATTTAATTAATCCTTCTAAATCCATTAATTCTTCTAAAATCCTTCAAAAAATTAATAAACGATTATGTAAATCTCTTAATTTCGTTTAAACAATTTACGCAAAATGCTTTAGAATGTAAAATTTTCATGAATTCATAATTCGGTAGATGAAGGGTTAAAATAAATGTTGAAACTAAAAATTTCTCTCCCACTCAAACACGCTTAATTAGAAAAGTAACCGTATGTATGTGTACGCGCAAATACACACAAATTACAAATACATGTGTATGAAATTGTTTTAACAACAAGTTGAAGTTAAAAATCTGCATTCCCCACTCCTCGAAAAGACAGCTGGCTACGTGCATGCTTCAACTACCTGTTGTTTTTAACCCTCCCACTACCAAGCTCCCTATACTGCAGGTTTCCCTTCAACAGAAGTAATTTTTAAAGTAATATAATTGTTTTAATGGATTTTTAATAAATTGAATAATAATTAATACTGTTAAGTATAACATTCATATTCGTTATTAGGGGGGGGGGGGCAAGAAAATCTTCAAATTTTCTAAAAACATTTTATTGCATTAAAAGTTTAAGGCCCCTGTCCTCCCTCGTGAGCTAATGCTATTCCTATATGGGGAAGCATTTTTCTAATAACTCTTTCGCATTTTGACATTTTTGAATAATTTTTTTTGCATTGGATAGCTGAGGTGCATACCGACAGCGCACTTTTTTACTGTTTCAATTTTGGTTGCAGATATTTTTTACAAAGTTAGTTTCACTTTCAAAACCGGTTTCGAAAATGAAAGTGCTTTTTAAAAAATGCAACCAAAATAGAAAAAGTAAAAAAGATGCGCTGTCGGCATGCACCTCAGCTATCCAATGCAAAAAAAATTATTCAAAAATGTCAAAATGCGAAAGAGTTATAAGAAAAATGCTTCCCCATAGGAATAGCATTAGCTCGCGAGCGTTTCCTCGAGCGAGGACAGGGGCCTTAACTGTTTTTTTTTATGCTTGTAATGACGTTTAAATCATGTCTCTATCTTAATTAGTAGAGGAATTGTTATTATTTTTTTCTTTTTTGGTTGCTTTGAAAATCTAGCTTTCAAGCAATGATTGGCATCGAAATGACTTCTAGCGAAAACGCATTTTTTTTCAAGATTATTTTTGTCACAATTTCTCAGATTTAAATTGTTATAACTCAAGAACAGAGTAAGATAAATGCTTCATACTTGGATCATGTCTTTTATCATTGTTTTCCTTTTATCTTCATTTGGAAAATTTGAAAAAAAAAATTACTTTTGAAATAATGTTTTTTTAAATGTAAGTTAGATCATTTTTTACAAATTTTTACTTTAATTTTTTTAAGAATTTTTATTTTTTAAAATGCTGAATCAAAATTAAAATTTAGATATTTATATTTATTTAAATGCTCTACGATTAATCTTTTGCGCTATAAGTATATTAAATTAACCCACTTTTTTTTATTAAATTTTAAATTCAAACCATTTTTTTTATTGTGAAAAGTTTTACGGTGTGAATTGTTTTACAAATAATATGGTTAATCATCACAAAAAATTCAAAATTTTAACTGAATAAATAAAAATTTGTTTAACTTGTGTTTGAAACCCTTTATTTATTTTTTATTTATAATGTTGAAAGAATCTCCTTTTTATAGCATTTAAACGAAATGCAGAGAAAACAGCATTACAGTTTTGCCCTTTTGCAAGACTGTCACAGTGTGTTAAGTTGTATGAAGGATTAATTTTATTTTACACGAATCAGCGCTGTAGTAATCTTTTGTATTTCTTTATCGTGATATCAACAAAGTTGTGCATTTTATTTACCAGTTGCTAGATGTTGCCAGATTGCTACTTATGACTGAAATATGCTTTCGTCTACTTATTTGTACCTCGATAAATTTGTGACATTTATATTAGTTAATTTTGTCGGAAGATCTCAAGGAAAGTTTGTAATGTAGATTTAACTTTAGCATAGAATACCGAGATTTTGACTCTTTATAAATGCATAAAGATTTAAATGAAACCTAAACTATTTGATCTTCAGGGTTAATTTAATCCAACCAACTTAAAGTATCAAAAATTGGCGTTATCATTTAAAGTTTGTGCATTTTTTTATTGGAAGACAACGACTTACGGAAAAAAACAATTATATTCGTAAGACATTATTACACCGGGTATCTCAAAAATGACTGGTGGATTTTTAAATTCAATAACTTGCAAATGGTGACAGCTATTTAAAAAAAAAATTCAGCAGGGTTATGTACAATGTCAGGAGTTTTTTACCGTAATTTTTTTAGTTTAGTTCGCATATCAAACAATGGGTTTGGCTGACGGCGATTGAAGGCCAGGTCGACGCTTCACTCGGCACTGATCACCTGGCCTTCAATCGCCGTCAGTGCCACCTATTGTTTGAAATTCGAACTAAAATAAAAAATTACGGTAAAAAAAACTCCAGACATTAAACATAACCCTCCTGCTAAATTTTTTAAATAGCTGTCACCGTTTGCAAGTTATTGAATTTTAAAATCCATCAGTCATTTTTGGGACACCCGGTAGTTATGGTTTTTACGATTAACATGTTGAAATTAATGAAACATAAGTTTCGATTTTACTGTAAACAATCTGCAAAAAAGGAAGGTGTATCATGAAGTGTACTCGCTAAAGTGCGACAGAAAGAACCGTAGTCATAAAAGGTGAGTCTAGATATCGTTAAAGTTGTTCTCTCTGTCTATCAACTGCTCTGCTCGATAAGCGAAAAACGTTTTGATACATTAACAGATTCCCATTTTTTAACGAAAACATATAGTGTTGGAAGGTCTGGCTGTGGAAGCACTTTCAAATCGAGCTCAGTTTTCCATTTTATGTTAATTAAATTACCTACCGAGTTACAAGCTATTTTGATCACATGATCACGCGATTTTCTATCTTTCGTGGTCTAGTTTTTCTGCTTTCGTCGGGAAATGCGGTTTAAAACATCATTTTTGAAGGCTTGTTCTGAAATATCCATTGCGTTTGCACAAAAACAGAAAATTGAGTGCGATTCGATAGTTTCTGAATAACAACACCTGGATGGTTCATGCATTTCCAAACAAAAGGGAATTAAAACATATGTCACAAAGTTTCTCTTTTTGATTTAAGAACACCTTAGGTGACCGTGCGCTACTGAAAGAAACCTCCACGCCGCCACTTGCTGTAAAAGTCTCAGAGTTAGCATTCCTATCTCAAAAACGAATATAGACAAGGGAAAAATTGCTTTACAAAGTTATAAAACATCATCAATTTAGTACGAAAAACACATTGTGTACATAAATGCAAAGAACAGAACGGTTAAAGCGCGCATTTGCTTTTTTATAATTTCGCAGACTGTCGTAAACTTGGAAACAGAAATTATTATCAGATAAATGTGTATCCAAATGTGCATTGCCGCTGACGGTGAAAAATTTGCACATCTCAAACAAAGATATATTCTTATAACTAGTTATATATTTTTTAATTATCTTGTTTCGTCACTGTGTAGGAAATCAATGAAAAACAAATGCGCTTTCTAACAGTTTTATTCTTCGCATCATTGTCCACTAGGTGTTGTTTCGTACAAAATCGACGATGGTCTGCAACTTTGTAAATCACTCATTTCCCGTATTTCTTTCCGCTTTCGAGACAGGAATACTAAAGGCCCATGTGGATCTGGCCACTTCTTGCAGTTACTCATCGGCGTGTTTGTTGTGACGAAGCGGTGTTTTTGATCTTTAATGAATTTTGCAGGAAAGGGTCGGTTGCCCGGCAAAAGAGGAATCTTTACGTCAAGTAGGGTTGATCAGCTTATCTCCCGATTCTTTTGTTCATTCCCCTCCGTTCTATTATGAAGAAACTGCAAATGGATCCTACACAAATGGCATACAGTACGTCTTCCAAGAATTCAGTTGGCGGAGAGAGTATTTCAATATGCATGCAGCCTAACTCCGCAGTTCCCCACCCAGTGTCTCCGTAGTCGGTTCAATTCTGTAGGGCATGGTTTTTTTACTGCACCTAGGCCTCACTTTTCTAACTATAGCTCTTTCTGTATAAAAATAAATAGGCTAACATTGGATTTTATCAGGATATATACATATTTCGTATGAAATTATATATATTTTTATACACATACACGAACAATACATTAAACACAAGCAAATAGTTTTCCCTCATTGTTTAAAACTTTCGACAAATATTTCCTTGAAAACTCAAAAATTGCTTTTATTAATTGTTTTATTTAAAGAAATTTAAGTATTTCATTTTCCATTTAGCTTTATTTTGAGTAAATAAAAATATCACATGTAACAATACAAATTTGTACGGATATTTAATTTCAAATCCATTTCTAAAGCGAAAAACCATACGTTGATTTTCTTAAAATATTTACTTTTGCCAGAAAAATAGATTTGTAAATCTTGCTTGAATATAGTTTTATTTGCTATCTAAATAAAAATATTTTCCAGATATTTAAACTATATAGCAATGAAATTTTATCTAATATTTCGTCAAATTTAAAATAAATTCTTTTACAAACGCAGTTTTATAAAAATTTTGAGCTGTCTTTTAACAACTACTATTGCATTTAATTTGCATAATAACATTTCTACTGAGTTTTTAAAGGGTTTTAGTTTACTTCTTTCTGAAGTGAAAAGCATATAATTAGTAATGATAATTAGTAATATAATTAAAGTAATGAATGTTGACACTAAAAAAAGAAAAAAATCTCTTTATAAGGAAGAATTTTTATCAAAGAAATTTATCTCCTTAAAATACTTAAAATGTAGATACAATAATTTCAAAAGCATATAAATGCATGTTTGCTAAAGGCACGCAACATTGCTTCAATTTTTTTTTCTAAATATGTTATTAATCCTAAAAAAAATTCTCTAATATAAAATACCTCATCCTTAAATCATAATTTTTTAACTTATATTTAAATGTTGCTATTTTATTACATAATAGCATTTGTTCTAAGTATTTGTTAAAAGGTTTTATTTTTCTTCTTTCTAAAACTAGATACATGTAAATCGATGCCATATTACAACATCTGCCACTTAATTTCAAAAGAATGATAATTATAATATTATAAAAGTAATGAAAATCGACACTAAAAAAATATTTCTTTATGAAAAAGAATTTATCTTCTGAAAATACTTAAAATGTAGATGCAACATTTTCAAAAGCCTATAAATGCACGTTGCACTAAAAATTTGCAAAATTGATTATTTTTATTATTCAAAATAAAATATTAATCTTAAAATTATCCTCTAATAAAAAAAAAATTCCCTTATCCTTAAATTAAACAATGAATGCTCAAAATAAGAAATGAAACATTCATAATTTTTTAACATATATTTTAGTTCTTAAAATAAACAATTACTGGAAACGTTCATAATTTTTTAACTCATATTTCAATAATTAATACTTTTTACATAAAATATTGATATTTTTACATAAAAAAATTTTTTCTAAGTATTTCTTAAAAGATTTTAATTTTCTTCTTTCTCAAACTAGATATATGCAAATCGTTGACATATTACACCTGCTATCACCTGCTATATATCACATGCTATTTAATTTCAAAAGAATACAAATTAGAAATATTGTTAAAATAATGAAAACTGACACTAAAAAAGAAAAAAATCTTTTTTTAATGATTTTTTTAATAATTTATCTTTTGAAATTACTTAAAATGTAGATGCCAATAATTTTAAAATCAGATAAATGCAACTTTTAAGAAATATATACAGCAATGCATTAATTTTTTCGGTAAATACATTAACAATCTTAAAATAATTGTATAATAAAAAAATCCTCATCTGTAAAATAAACAATGAATGCAAACGCTCATAATTTTTAACTCATATTTTTATTATTACCATTGCTATTTTATTGCGTAATAGTATTTATTCTAAGTATTTGTTAAAAGGTTTTATTTTTCGTCTTTCTTAAACTGGATACTTGTTAATCGATGTCATATTACGTTCCTGCAATTTAATTTCAAAAGAATGATAATTAGTAAGATTGTTAAAGTACTGGAAATGAACTCTGAAAACGAAAAAAAAAAACTTTTTTTATGAAAAAGAATTTTAATCAAAATAGTTTATGTTCTGAAAATACTTAAAATATATATGCAATAATTTCAAAAGCAAATAAATGCACGTTTTACTATAGATATGTAAAAGTGCTTCAATTTTTCTCTAAATATATTAATAATCCTAAAATAATTCTCTGATAAAAAAATACATTATCCTTAAAATAAACAATGAATCCAAACATTTATAATTTTTTAACGTATTATTTAATAATTCAAATAAACAATTAAAGCAAATACTCATCATTTTTTAACTCATATTTGAATGATTAGCGTTGCTATTTTATTACATAATAGCATGTGCTCTAAGTATTTGTTAAAAAGTTTTATTTTTCTTCATTCTTAAACTACATACAAGTAAATCAATGTTATATTTTAACACCTTCTATTTAATTTCAAAAGGATGATAATTAGTAATATTACCAAAGTAATGAAAGCCTACACTATAAATGAAATAAAAATCTTTCTTTATGAAAAACATTTTTTTCGAAATAAATTATCTTTTGAAAATACTTAAAATGTAGATGCAATAATTTCAAAAGCAAATAAATTCACATTTTACTAAAGATATGAAAAACTGTTTCAATTTTTTCTCTAAATATATTATTAATCCTAAACTAAATATGTATTAAAATGCCTTATTTAAAAATGAACAATTAATGCAAACGTTCTAATTTTTTTAGCTTATATTTAAATGATTACCGTTGCTATTTTATTACATAATCGTATTTGTTCTAAGTATTTTTAAAAGGTTTTATTTTACTTCTTTCTTAAACTAGATACATGCAAACGATGCCATATTACAACCTGCTATTTAATTTCAAACGAATAGTAATTAGTAATATTATAAAAGTAATGAAAATCGACACTATATATATATATATATATATTTCTTTATGAAAAAGAATTTTTATCAAAATTATTTATCTTCTGAAAATACTTAAAATGTAGATGCAAAAATTTCAAAAGCCTATATGCACGTTCCACTAAAAATTTGCAAAAATGATTTTTTTTTTGTTGTTGTTGTTTACTCAAAATAAAATATTAATCATAAAATTATTGTACTGAAAATTACGCAAGCTTTACTATGGATATGAAAAAGTGCTTCAAATTTTTCTCTAAATATTAGTTCAACCGGTAAGTTCTGCCTTATAATGTTATTTCACGCCTACTTTTTTAAAATTCAGATTTCTTCATTGGCACCACTTTTTTCAAATAGTTAAATTCCGATTGTTTTCACGTTAATGTGAATCGTGAAAACTATGGGAATTTTACCATTTCAAAAAAAAAATGGCATCAATGAAGAAATATGTGTTTAAAAACAGTAGGCGTAAAATAACATTAAACAGCAGAACTTTTCGGTTGAGCTTATATATTATTACTCCTAAAATAATTCTCGAATAAAAAATACTTTATCCTTAATTAAAAAAATTAATGCAACTGTTCATAATTTTTTAATTTATACTTTAATCTTAAAAATAAACAATTGATGCAAATAGTCATAATTTTTTAATTTATATTTTAATAATTACCATTGCTATTTTATAACTTAATAGCATTTGTTAAAAGTACCTTTTAAATGGTTTTCTTTTCTAAAACTAGATACATGTAAATCGAATTTAAATTACAGCGCCTGCTATTTAATCTCAAAGTAATAATAACTAGTAAAATTAATAAAGTAATAAATATTGACGGTAAAAAAAAAATGGTAAAGAAATTTTACAGTGTAGGATAATAAATTATCAACTTAAATTGTAGATGCAATATTTTTAGAAACCAATATATACACGTTTCACTAAAAGTTTGCAAAAATGCTTTAGTTTTTTTTCCTCCTAATAAAATATTAATCTTTAAATTATCCTCTAATAAAAAATTGTCCTCGCCTTAAATTAAACATAGAATGCAAACATTCATAATTTATTTAACCTACTTTTATAATATTTTTAACCGACTTCCAAAAAAGGAGAGGAGGTTATCAATTCGACGCGTATGTAATTTTTTTTATGTATGTTCACCGATTACTCCGAAACTATGCATCCGATTAATTTGGTTATGGAGTTAAATGAAAGAGTTTGCTCTCGAATTGGTACCACTTTCGTTTCATAGAAATTGGTTCAGTACTTGTTTAGTAATTAGGCAAAAACTAATATAATTAGTGGTTTTTCGCTAAATAAAAGTGTTGAATAAGTTCTCTGAATCCAGTGTCGACGAAATGGCCGAGCGGTCTAAGGCTCCAGATTTAAACACTGGTTCTCGAAAGAGAGAGAGCGGGTTCGAACCCCACTCCTGGCAGACATGTGTACAATAACCTTTTCAGAGTTATAATTTTTACATATATATTTTATAAATTAAATATTAATTTTGCTATTAAGAATATTTTTAACCGACTTCCAAAAAGGAGAGGAGGTTATCAATTCGACGCGTATGTATTTTTTTTTTATGTATGTTCACCGATTACTCCGAAACTATGCATTCGATTAATTTGGTTTTCGTGTTAAATGAAAGAGCTTGCTCTCGAATTGGTACCACTTTCGTTTCATAGAAATTGGTTCAGTACTTTTTTAGTAATTAGGCAAAAACTAATATAATTAGTGGTTTTTCGCTAAATAAAAGTGTTGAATAAGTTCTCTGAATCCAGTGTCGACGAAATGGCCGAGCGGTCTAAGGCTCCAGATTTAAACTCTGGTTCTCGAAAGAGAGAGAGCGGGTTCGAACCCCACTCCTGACAGACATGTGTACAATAACCTTTTCCGTGTTATAATTTTTACATATACATTTTATAAATTAAATATTAAATTGCTATTAAGAATATTTTGTATTTAACCGTTAGCACAGAGTATAAGAGAACTTTTATCAACTCAATACTTTATCAGTGAAAGAGTACTAAAATAATAGACTTGCTAAAAGTAACGTGACCTTGGATAAGCTCGCCGAATAGATTGCAGTCGGGATAGCCTAGCGGTCTAAGGCGGATGATTTAAGCTTTTGTTCTCAGAAGAGAGCGTGAATTCAAACCCCACTCCTGACATACAGTGTTTTTTTTTTTTTTGTATTATTATTTTTTTAACCGACTTAAAAAAAAGAGAAGGTTATGATCAATTCGACGCGTATTTATTTTTCGTTATGCTTGTTCACCGATTACACCGAAACTATCCAGCCGATTAAACTAGTATTTGTGTTAAATGAAAGAGGTTGCTCTCGAATTGGCACCACTTTCATTTCATCGAAATTGGTTAAGTACTATTTCAGTAATTAAGCAAAAACTAATAAAATTAGTGATTTCTCGCAAATGAAAAGTAACATGGACGTTGAATAGGTTCAGAGACCAGAATGCAGTCAGGATGGCCGAGGGGTCTAAGGAGCCTGATTAACACTCTGGTTCTCGAATGAAATCGTGGGTTCGAACCCCACCCCTGACTTACGTGTGCACAACAATCTTTTCCGTGTTATAATTTTAAACCGACTTCAAAAAAGGAGGAGGAGGTTATCAATTCGACGCGTATGTATTTTTTACTATGTATATTCACCTATTACATCAAAACTAACCAACCGATTAATTGAGTTTTTATGTTAAATGAAAGAAGTTACTCTCTAATTGGTACTACTTCCATTTCATCGAAATTGGCACAGTAATTTTTCAATAATTAGACAAAAACTAATAAAATTAGTGATTTCTCATAAATTAAAAGTAACACAGGCGTTGAATAGGCTCGCCGAGTGGAGTACAGTCAGGAAGGCCGAGCGGTCTAAAGTCGCAGGCCCCACCAGTGACCGCGAGGTTCTGACCTCCAAACTGATAGACGGTAGGTGCTGGGTTCGAGCCCAATCGCGACCATCGGCCTAACCGTTCGGAGTTTTCCGTGGTTTTCTTCGAACCTTGCGTAAATACGGGTAAGGTTTTCTTATAAACACCTCTACGGAGGGCACCCCACCCCTTAGGGCCTATATCCTACAGTGTAGATAATTGTCAGACATAAATACAAAAAAACTAAAGTGCCAGATGTAAACTTTGGACCTCAAAAGGGGGTGAACCCCATTCCTGATATAATTTACGTCTATGTACAATATTTTTTTCCGTATTATAATTTTTATTAATTAACTTCAAAAAGAAGGAGGAGGTTATCAATTCGACGCTTATGTATATATTTTTTTATGTATCTTCACTGATTACTCCGAAATTATCCAACCGATTAATTTGGTTTTTTTGTTGAATTAAAGAGGTTACTCGAATTGTAACCACTTCCATTTCATCTAAATTTGTTCAGTATTTTTCTAGTAATCAAGCAAAAACGAATAAAATTAAGAATTTCTTGCAAATTAAAAGTAACATGGACGTTGACTAAGCTCACCGAGTGGAGTGCAGTCAAGAAGGTATACGTGCAGTCAGATGGCCGTGTGGTCTAAGGCGTAAGATTTAAATGGTTTTCGAAAGAGAGCGTCGGTTCGAACCCCCTCCTGACATACGTGTATAATTTACAATATTTTTTCCGTATTATAATTTCTATTAACCGACTTCAAAAAATCATTAACTTTTAACTAAAAAGAGAAAAATAAACTTTTCTACCAAAAATTGAACCGACTTCAAAAACAACTGCAAAATGAAAAATAATTTTTTTAGATAATAGTAATAAGAAATTAAATTAAGAGCGTAGTATTTACCATGCGTATTATTATATTTATGTACATTAATTTGATTTTTTGGAGTCGGTGCCAGCCAAGTCAGTTTCAAAGTTAACATTAAGTTTCCAATGCAAATCGTAAAAGAATAAGGTTAATATTTTTAACTAAATATTAAATCGTAAAAAAAACTCGTAGATACTTGGATGTGTGGCTATTGAAAATTACATGTAACTTGGCTTGGCTGGCACCGACTCCAAAAAATCAAATTAATGTACATAAATATAATAATACGCATGGTAAATACTACGCTCTTAATTTAATTTCTTATTACTATTATCTAAAAAAATTATTTTTCACTTTGCAGTTGTTTTTGAAGTCGGTTCAATTTTTGGTAGAAAAGTTTATTTTTCTCTTTTTATAAATAAACAATTAATGCTCGTTCGTAATTTTCTAAGTCATACTTTAATGACTACCGTTGCTATTTTATTACATAATAGCATTTACTCTAGTTATCTTTTAAACGTTTTTATTGTTTTTTTTTCTTTCTAAAACTAGATTTACGGTAATTTCGGGTGTATAAGCCGCAGATCAAACAATTCTTTTTCGACCCAGAATTTTTTAAGAAACAAATACGACTAGTTAGATCGCCGTAAATATTTGTCTTCAATCACTAAATAAGATTTCTGGGTCCAAAAAGAATTGTTTGATCCGCGGCTTATACACCCGAAATTACGGTATGTAAATCAACTTCAAAATACAGCAACTGTTTTGTAATTTCATAAGAATAATAATTAGTAATTTTACTAAAATAATAAACTTCACAACTAAATTGTAAACTTTACAACTAAGTTTGTCGAAGTAATAAACTTCGACGCATTAAAAAATAGATAAAAATAAACCTTTTTTTATGGTAATGAAATTTTACAGTGCAGGGAAATAATTCATCTTCTGAAAATATTCAAAATGTAGATGTAATAATTTAAAGAGTCAAAAATGCACGTTTCACAGCAATTTTGCAAAAATACTTCAGATTTTTTCTTTAATAAAATATGATTCTTAAAATTATTCTCCAATAAAAAATTCCCTTATCCTTAAAATAAACAATGAATGCAAACTTTCATAATTTTTTAACTTACATTTAATCCTTAAAATAAACAATTAATTTAATTATTCATAATTTTTTAACTCATATTTAATTGTTACCGTTGCTATTTTATTGTATAATAACATCTTTTTATGTATTCCTTAAAAGGTTTAATTTTCTTCTTTCTTAAACTGGATACACGTAAATCGATGCCATATTACAGCACCTGCTATTTAATTTTAAAAGAATTAGAATTAGTAATTTTATTAAAGTAATGAAAGCCAAAAGTAAAAAAAACTTTGTGAAAGTGAATTTTTATCAAAATAATTTATCTACTGAAAATATTTTTAAACTGTAGATGCAATAGATTCAAAAGCAAATAAATGAACATTTTACTAAAGACATGCAAAAATGCTTCCAATCTTTTTCTAAATATATTATTAATACTAAAATAATTCTCTGGTAAAAAAAAATACTTTATCCTTAAAATAAACAATTAAATCAAACGTAATATTTTTTCGCTTATTTTTAAATGATTACCGTAGTTATTTTAGTAACATGTAGCATTTGTTAAAATGTTTTAATTTTCTTCTTTTTGAAACGAGATACATGCAAATCGACCTCAAATTACAATGCTTGCTATTTAATTTCAAACAGTAATAATTAGTAATATTATCAATGCAATGAAAGTCGACACTAAAAAAGAAAAAAAAATGTTTCTTTATGTAAAAGAATTTTTACAATGAATGGAAATAATTGATGTTCTGAAAATACTTTAAATGTAGAAGCAATAATTTGAAAAAGTAACAAATACATACGTAACTAAACACTTTCTCTCTAAATAAAATATTAATCCGTTATTTGAATTTTAAGAGGATAAGAGCTCAGTTTATTATGAATTACAAATGCACATTGTTCAGTGAATAATGCATTTGTAAGTTTCGTTACAATTTTAAGAATCTTTATGTTCGAAAAATGTATTTTTTTTTTTCTTTTCCGAAACATAAAAGCCTTCTTCTTCATCATTTCCTATCTATATTTATCTCTCTATTTATCAAAATACAGGGTGTCTCAGATATATTGGGACTATCTTTAAGGGGGGTAGGGGACATCATAAGTATTCAGATTTGTATAGCAACCCATGGTCAGAATTAGTTTCCGACGTATTATTATTATTTTTAATTCTAGCGCTATATCTGCAATGATGGCAACTAAAACTAAACTACCTCCGTTTTATTGTTAGAAGCGAAAAAAAAATAACGATGATGAAATTTCTTCTTTTTTTTTTTCAACATTTTCAAATTATAATTAAAATGATCTTTTGTTTCAATCGAAAGTGAATCCAATGATAAGACTAAATTATATTTTTTTAGAAAAAGATAAAAATATATTTCATTAAATAATTACTATTAATATTTATTAATTATATTAATATTAATATTATTTTAATTAATATTATTTTAATAATTAATATTAATATTAATATTAATAAGTATAATACTATTAAATAAATAATAATTTCTTATTTATTTTAATGAAATTTTTATCATTTAAGGATTTTTTTCATATTTTAGAAAAGGTTATTATTTTAAATTGTTGCCAATTTCAAAATTAGCACAAAAAATAATATTTCCGTATGCTAAAAATTGATTTACACGCCACTATTAAAAACAGAAAAACTTTAAAATTAGAATTAAATGATTACGTGTTTAAAGAAGGAAAATTTTGAAAATTACTTGATAAAAATTGTATTTACATGTGACTATAAAAAGAGAAAGGACATTTTAAATTAATAAATTTATTAATATACTTTAAAATTGTATTTTTTTAATATGCGTTAAAAGCAGTAAATGAGGGAGAGGGGAATTACGCCATATTTAAATTGGACAACGAACAAAACTACTGAATAGTTTAAATTAAAAAATATATTTATGAAACTTTTATCATATATTTCGAGATTATTATTTTTTAATACATAATACTGCCAATTCTAAGGCAGCCCAAATAACAATATTTCCTTTCTAACAACAAAAGTGTTTTCACGTGAATAATATTAAGTGAAAGAGAGCCAGAAAATGATAAATTCATTAATATGCGTTAAAAGCATTTTGGGCATAAGGGAATAATGTCATAATATTCCACAGAATAGAGCTATAACGAGAGAAATTACGTCATATTTAAAATGGCCAAATACTAATATTGATAAATTGTTAAAAATAAAAAGTAGTTTATGAAAGACATTTATTTTATGCTCCGAGTTGATCTTTTAAAGTAATTTTGTCAATCCTCAGACTTAGACACAAATAATAATAGTTTCTTTCTAAAATCAAATGAATTTTCAAGTGAATGATAGAAAGAGAAAGAAATCTGTGGGAAAATTTAATCATATTTAAAAAGATATATTTAAAATTTCTTATTTAAAACAGTCTTTTTATGGAGTTGTTAAAACAAAGGGTGCAAAAGAACCTGTTTGCGTAATTCATTTCATATTAGGTGATATTCAAATATTTAACTGATCATGTTGAAGCAAATACAAAAACAGAAATTGGATGTTTTAACAACAGCTGATTCGGGTTTAAATTTTCCCAATCAAAGGCCAATGAAAGAAAACTCGTTTAAAGAGAGATCGCCGCTGTTTTTTCAATTGTCATTTAGCTTTCCGTAATGTTTCTAAAACGGTTAAATTAGCTTGTTTTTAAAATCTACGGTGTCCGTACGGGGGTTGACGAGGGTAGCTCTTAGGGGATAGAGTCCTCCAACATAAAGCAATTATGCAATTATTTCATTAAAAACAATTCCACAATATTTATATGAAAACTTGGATTAGCTTTCCATTCTTAATAAGATATAAAATATCCTGTAAAGAACAAAATTAGACAACATTTTTAACTCTTTGGTCTAATAATTCATTCGCAAGTAATTTCTCTGGATGTTTTAGTAGTATTTTGAGCAGCTGGCGCAAAAAAGTATTTTAAATCAGCGGAAAATATTAGTGACAACTAATGCATCACAAAAAAGCAGCTTTTAAAATCGGATTTTTTAAATCGTTTGTATGGTCCACTAGGTTTAAGCCCAAGTATTTTCCTAAAGTTTTCCTTGACTTAGTTAATGCATAGCTGCCAACTTTCAACTAATCCTTTCAACTAATACCTAGATTAGTTTGATCCAGGTTAACGTAATTTCAAACCTGAAAATATATTTCATGAATCTTTATTTATTTAATTTCAAGATTGTTAGTGGAACATACTTAATTTAATTTCTTTGAAAAATTTCTGGTTCGAAACTCATTAAACCAGGGTCAAACTAAAGCACGTATTACGGATAATCTATGCCAGGTTGGCACCTATGTTAATGTCATCAAAATAAACAGAAAATATTCTAAAAATTTATCGGTATTAGCATTCAAGCGTCCGTACAAACGCTGAAAATCCCTGTCGGCTTGGCCTATAAGCGGAGGTAGATTTGGAACAACGCTCATATCAACAACAAAAAATAAATTTGATTGCAGATAAACCCAGTTTAACAACTTTATTTGTCCTCTTTTGAAAAAATTTTAATTTCATTTTTCTGTAAGGACTAGTTTTATCAGAATCATCTTAAGCTAAATTCGGATCAAATGTTCATTTTGACAACATATTTTCAAATAATTCTGACTTTATAAAAAAAAATCGACTAATACTGCGCATTATATAGTTCCTAAATAACAAAAGACTGTAAATTGAATGCGTTTGAGACCAAAATTGAATTTAAAAATGAGTTACAAAATAACCAATTTTGAATACAACCTCAATTCTTAATCATGATAGCTTCGGGAAATTTTGCGCGAGTGCCCCCTTTGACAGCATTTTTAAAAATATATTCAGCCTTTATCAAAAAACTGAACAATGCGGGACATTACACAGCTCCTATGTAAAAGAACCTATCAATTGGATGCGTTTGAGAGCAAAACTGAATTTAAAAAAGAGTCAGAAAAAACGCAATTTGTTATTTCAATGCTTCCTCAAATTTTCAATCACAACTTCTCGAAATTCTGTTCAAAATACCCTTTTGGGCAGCCTTTTTTTGAAATATATTCTGTCTTTATCAAAAAATTGACCAATGCGTCATACTATACAGTTCCTAAATAAGTGGACTTGTAAACCGGATGCGTTTGAGAGTAAAAATGCATTTTAAATGAGTCAGAAAAAACGCAATTTGTTATTTGAATACTTCCTCAAATTTCCTATCACGGTCAGTTTGGGAAATTCTGTTCAAAATACCCTTTTTGGCAGCCTTTTTTGAAATATATTCTGTCTTTATCAAAACTCTGGCCAATGTTTCACATTATATAGTTCCTAAATAAGAGTATCTGCCATTTGGATGCGTTTAAAATAAAAAATGAATTTAAAAAACGATTCAGAATGTAAGCAGTTTGGATTAGAGGTTTTTTTCTCCAACTCCAATTTTTGTTTATTTTTGCTATACGAATTGATCCTATGAAAAACTTGTCAATACAAAAGTTGTAGATATTATTGAGAAGATGTAAAATAAATTTAATTGGATTTGATAATTTAAGAATTGATAAAGTTATGGATTTTTTCTTTTTCCAAACCCCTTTTTATTTTCGTTTTTAATTTTTTTTACCGGTAAGAGTTAGTCTATCAAAAACATGCAAATACAAAAGTTTTAGATAATTTTGAGAATATTTATAAAAAAATTAGATGGATTTGATATCTTGAGAATTGACAAAGTTATGATTTTTTTTTTCTCCCAAAAACCTATTTTCTTCGCCTCTTGAGCCCGTTTTTAACTTTATCAAAAATATGTCATGCATAAACGTTTGGCCCATTATTTAGAAGCAATATATAAACTTTAAACTGATTCTATATCTATTTTCATTAAGAAGTTATGTTTTTTTTTTCTGTTTTCACAAAAACGCCCCCTATTTCGACCCTCTTGGTCCGATTTTGCCCATTAACGAACTTAGCCTTAACTTACTTTAGAGATTTTATCCCCTTTGATTTTATGTACCAGTTTGGTGGAGATTGGTGAAGAATTATAAAAGTTATTGTGTCCATAAAAAAGTGAGATATATAGATAGATAGATACATATATATATAAACTGGTGCGAATACAATAGGTAGTATTTCATAGGAAATCTACCTAAAAGAAGCCTATGACAGATGCTATTTTTTGTATCTGCGTTCAGGAATAGTATTCAGGGAGTGGTACTTAAAGCTCCCATGTCAAGTTTTTTTTTTTTTTTTTTTTTTTAAGCGGGATAAGGAGACAAATATAGCGGATAAGGCTTCTAAATCTGGACAAAAAATAAATTAAACCTTGTAAAAAGGGAACTTGTCTATGACGGAATGCTGTCTCAAAAGTTGAAATTTCATTTTTTTTACTATTAAATTATATATGCTGAGGCAAAAGCCCGTTGGAATTTTTCTTATGTATGTTGCAGTTTTATCAGTTTTCATGATACTAAATAAACACAAACGTCTCATACATTTAAATTTGTGAAAGTGAACACGCTAAGCGGTGACACAAAATTCTAACTTAGTAGTGCATAATTGTACAGTTTTCCTATATCCCCACTCTCCCCTAAACGAAATTTAAAATTCTGAATTATTAATAAGTAGGAATACCTTTAAAACAGAAAGAAAATTAAATTCCAAAAGCATATTATGAAAGTCAGTCATTAATATATATATATATATATATATGACGACCTCAGAAGCCAAGGAGTACAAGTGACAAAATGTCGATTTGGAGTAAATTGAGTTTAAAGATAATTGATGTTAAATTGGAACATCAATAACAATTGACTAAATTTAAATAGGAAACATCTGCTTATTGCATTCTAATCTTTGAACTCTCATTTCAATAACTGTTAAAAAATAGAGTACAATTTTCTTTAAATGTATAATTAATCAATATTGTTTGTTTTTCGAAAAAAGTGGTTTATCTCTATAACTCAGCAAATAATAAGAAAATGACCTATATTTCTTTACCCTGAAATGAAAAAAGCATATTTCCAGATACCCTGTGCACTTAACTCAATTTTTTCAATTTTGTCACTTATACCCTTTGGCTTCTGGGTCCTCACATATATATGTATATAACCTTAAATTAACAAAAAATACTAAATTTCTTTTAAGTAAATGCATCATAATTGGGGAATTTCAAGTCTCAGTACCGGTAGTCGAACCACAAAATTTCTGTTTACTAGCTTTTTTCCAAGTTATGATATCTAAACAGAAAACATTGAAATAAATATTCTCTTTTCAAATTTAAAACTAAAAAATAATCAGATGACATTGAAAAAATTAATTTAATTTTAATAATAGACATTTTTCAAAATTTTATGATTTATCGTATGACAAAAGATGTTCAGCAGCAAGTACACAAAATTTGAAGTCTCTTAATTATACAGTTTTTGTGCACGGACAGACAGACAGAGGACACAGACGAAGAGAAAAAAAGAACGACCCCCCCCCTAAAAAATGAATAAAATAAAAAATAAAAATAAATTGCGATTTTCTATTAGTTAACAAAGCTAATATTTTATTAGGAATTAGTGCTACACAAACATCGGGCGATTTGGCAGCCATGCTTTATACCGCTTATAATTTCTTTTCATTTCTCAATAAAAAGTAATTATGTAACCATTTCTTATCATAAAAAAACTGTTTAAAATATTTACACGGAAACCTGAATTAGCTTTCGATTCTGAACGAGATACAGAACAAGCTGTAAGTAAGGGAAACTGAACCACGTTTTTAACTCCGCAGTCTAATCATTCATTCGCAAGTAATTTTTCTGAAAATTTTACCATTTTCTGCCGCTCACGCAAGATGACATTTGAAAATAGCAAACAACGTCGTTTAAATTAAAACTGAAGCTATTACAAAGCATGAATGTGGTGGGGATGGAGTGAAAATGTTCTTATATCTATATTATTTTTAATCTTATTTTATCTTATTTTATCTTCTTTTTAATCTTATTTAATATTATCTTAATTTTTATTATTAATCTATATTATTTTTAAAATAAAAATAGCAATTCTTTTTACGTTGCATAGGTTGAATTGTACAGTAGTTTTTCATTTATTCATTCCTTCGCAAATTCCGATTTTTGGGTACACTGTTAAAAAAATTCTGAAATTCACGAACATTTTTTTCCTGAATTTCACAGAAAAGCTCCCTTTTAACAACTAAAGGGTATTTTCCGTTACAAATCACAAAGTTCCATCATATTTCCTGAAAAAAAAAAAAAAAAAAACGAAACGGATGGAAATAAAAACAAAAAACGGAGACAGTCCGTTGTGTGGGGAGCTCCATGGCCGAGTGGTCAAGGTACCACACCGCTAATCGCCTGCGAGCGCAGATTGTGGGTTCGAGTTCCATTGGCGCATGGAATGATGAAACATAAGAGTTCCTTTTAAATTACATTTTTCTCTTTATCTTTCTCTTTTTTTTCTTATTAAAAATCTTTTAATTTATTAGCCGAAAAATAAATAAATAAAGAAATAAATAGTGTACGACGATTTCAAAAAAAAAAAAAAAAAGTTTATATATATATTGTAAAAAAATTGTTAATAAAAAATTTTTTATAAAAAAAAAAGTGATTTTTTTTTAATTTAAACTATTTAAAAAATTAAAAATGATTCAAAAAATAATAACTATTATGCATCAGTCTAAAATAATCCGTTTACAAACATTCTAAGGAATATATTTGAAAGGAAATCTTTAAAAAGCACAACAGATTTTCCCACTAACTCATAAAAGACATACTTTGTAACGTTTAGTATCAGCAACTTTGGCTCAGTTCGTAAGAATTTGTTCCGCAATCTGAAGGTCCCGAGTTCGGTCCTCAGGACGGCGTGAACTAAATTATCCAAAATAGCAATTAAGTAAAATAACATAGCAGCTTAAAACCCCTCGGTGATTTCGAATTCTTTGAAAATTAATCGGTAAATCATTTTTAAAAATTATATTAAATTATTACTATTATAAATCAAACTTTGTAACGGAAAGTTACTGATTCTTACAGGGGAGTTTTCCCTTCTTGTATTTCCCACAACGGAAAATCTACTAACGGAACGGTAAAAGTTCGGCTACATTGCTGCCGGTAGTTTCACCTGGAATTCACAGATTTATTTTTTACAGTGTACCAAGACTAAACAACAAATTAATAAGTAAATAAAAATAATTGTAAGTTTCTCTTATTTAATAAATGTTTTTTTTTCCGGAATTAGTGCTACTGAAACAACGGGAGATTTAGCAACTAAGCTTTACTATCGCTTATAATTTGCTTGCTTTTCTCGATAAAAAGAAATTATGTAACCATTTCATTTTATTTCGTTAAAAAAACTATTTAAAAATATTTACACACAAACTTGCATTAACTTTCCTTTCAGAACGAAATATACAACAAGCCGTAAATAATGGAAACTAAATCACATTTTTAACTCCGCGGTCTAATCATTCATTCGCAAGTAATTTTGCTGGAAATTTTACCATTTTCTGCCGCTCACGCAAGATGACGTTTAAAAACAGCACACAACGTCGTTGAAATTAAAACTGTAGCTTTAACACAGCATGAATGTGGTGGAAATGAGGTGAAAATATTATTTTTAGGGTGCAATTTATACAATGAAATTACCTCTTAGGCCTGTGGCTAAAAAAATAAGACAATAATAATATAGTTAATCACAGCCAATGCATCTGAATCTTCAATTATATGTAGACATAAGTTTGGTAAATGAGGAGAAAAATAAAATAAGGAATGGAATACGTCACTAAATGCGACGAAAGAATTTTCATTGCGTATTTTAAAAATATTCTTTCATGGATACAGATTAAAATTCATTGAAACAATATTAGTATTAAGATTGACGAAAATATTTAGAAATGTTTTAATTTTTCATGATATGAATAATTTACTAATTTATGTATCAACGATTTCGAACAATTTTAACCGCGTTCCTCTTATTTATTTTATGCGATTCTTTGAACAATTTCTGTTATATATGTATGACGAAATTTCCAAACGATCCATTTCCCCATGGCTAAGAAGGTAATTAAGAGATAATACTAATAAAAATACACCTTTAATTAAAAATAATCGCGTGGTATTTAAATTTTGGTAATGAAATTAAAACTTGCTGAATTTTGAAAAAAAAAAAAATTGCAAATTTCTACTTCTAATAACAATAATATTTTTATTGGGAACTAGTGTTACTCAAACATCAGAAAGTTTGACAGCAATGCTTTATAACGTATAATATTTGGCTAAATCTGTATTTTTTTTTTAAATCAAAATTGTAATTATTTTTGTTTTGCATACTATTCAAATTTACAATATTTTTTAATTTATTTATTCTTTCGTAAATTCCGTTTTTTTTTGTACCACAACTAAAAAAAAAAATAAATAAATAAAAATAATCGCGAGTTTCTATTATTTAATAAAGCTAATGTTTTGTAATGTTAGGAATTTGTGCTGCTCAATCATCGGGAGATTTGGCCCCTATACTTTATTACCGTTTATAATTTGTTTGCATTTCTCGATAAAAAGTAATTATGTAACGTTTTCATTTTATTTTGTTAAAAAAAACTATTTAAAAATATTTACACGCAAACCTGGATTGGCTTTCCTTTCTGAACGAGATATAGAACTACCTATATCTACATGTAATATCATTTATATCATACATGTAATTCTTTTTGTCTTTCGATTTGTTCAGTTTTACAATATTTATTTCTTCACTCATTGCTGCGAAACCTTCAGTTTACCATTATTTCCTAAATAAAGATTTTTTATTTATTTAATTTCAAATTTCTATCATTAATAAAGCTAGTTTTTTTTTTTGAATTGGGAATTAGTTATACTCAAACATTGGAAAATTTGACACTAATGCTTTATTACAGCTAATAATTAATTGCATCTGTATTTTTTATGTGAATTAAAATTGTAATCCTTTTTGCATTCCAGAATGTTCAATTTTACAATAGTTTTTGATTTATTCATTACTGCAAAAATTCCAATTTTCAAATACAAAAAAAAAAAAAAAAAAAAAAAAAAAAAAAATCATGAGCTTTTATTATTTAATAAATTTAACAAAATATTAGGAATTAATGCTTCTGAAACATCGGAAGATTTGGTAGCTATGCTTTATTACCGCTTAAAATTTGCTTGCAATTCTCCATTAAAAGTAATAATAAGGTACCCTGGGGTAATAACGCCAAGTGCTTATATTTTGCATAATTATGAAATTATCAGGTAAATGACACCCATGTGCTCTGCGCAGAAGGGTTTTGAGTCATATAAATCGCAAAAAACAGCTTCAAGTTAATTTGTTTCATTTTTAGGTCTTATTGTTTTTACAAACAACTAAAATTAACGCTTGATCTAAAATTTGCGACATACGTTTTGTGTTGTGAAGACTATCTTTCTATCCGGAAATGCTTTGTTAATTACATAAATTTGTAGTGCATTTCATGTACTTTTAAAATGTTGTTGAAGATTTTGGATATCTTCTCGAGATAATTTGTAATTTAAAATGCACTGCGCAATAACTATATCGGGGTAATAACGCCAATCCTTGACATTAATACCCCGGTTGATTCCCTACAGTGGCCGAGCTACATCCTAAATACTGATTCAAATAAACACAGCTAAAACTGCGCAATGTTTCTAATAATTCTATTTAAGTGGTCCTTTTTAAGCAAAAAGAAGCTCATGGTCTGATATTCTTTTGCCTCATCCCCCCTCCCACACCACACCTTTATTTTTCTTACACTTTCACAAAAAATTGAACATTTTCAATAGCTTAGAATGCAATTTGTCAATTTCTATGTTTGTAGAGTTTGTATTTTTAGAATTGGGCTATCTACATGCAATTATTTCATCTTATTTCATAGTTTTGTTTGCATGGCGTTATTACCCATATAGGTGGGTAATAACGCCAAATAGCATTGGTCAAGAAAAAACGCCATTACATTTTATGAATACATATCTGTTAAATTATTTTATTTTATATAGATAGTCAATGAGTTGCTGTATCAGATCCTATATTTGTTTGAAAAATACAATCTAAAATTAAGCCGTGAAAATTGGTAGAACCTTAACGTGGCGTTATTACCCCAGGGTACCTTATAACCATTTCAATTTATTTCGTTAAAAGAAAAAAAAAATTTTAAATTTTTACACGAGAACCTGGATTATCTTTCCTTTCTGAACGAAATACAGAACAAGCCGTAAATAACGGAAACTAAATCACATTTTTAAGTCCACAGTCTAATCATTCATTCGCAAGTGATTTTTCTGGAAGTTTTACCATTACAGCTCACGCAAGATAATCTTTGAAAACAGTAGACGACGTCGTTTCCATTAAATCTGAAGAGTTAACACATCTGAATGATGTGAGGATGGAGTGGAAAAATATTCTTTTTAGGGTGTAATTTACGTTGATTTTACCTCTTTCTCTACATCTAGAAAAATAAGACAATAATAATTTAGTTAATCATAGACACTGCATCCGAATCTTTAATTATATGCAGACATACGTTTGGTAAGTGAGGAGTAAAATAAAATAAGAAATGGAATGCTTCACTAAATGCGACCAATGAACTATTATTGCGTGTTTTAAAAGGATTCTATCATAGATACAAATTAAAATTCATTGAGTCAATATTAGTATTCAGCCTAATAACAAGACTCAAAATTGTTTTTTTTTGTTTGTTTGTTTGTTTGTTTGTTTGTTTTCGTGATATGAGGCGGTTTGCTAATTTATGTATCAACGAATTGAAAGAATTTAAACGAATTGAAAGAATTTTTAATACTACAAGTAAAAAAGAAAAAAAATAACAATCACGAGTTTCTATTATTTAATAAAGCTAATATTATATTAGGAATTATTGCTACTAAATATCGAAGATTTCGCAGCTATGCTTTATTGCCGCTTGTAATTTCTAAGAGGAAAAGTAATTACGTAAACATTTCATTTTACATCATTAAAAAAAACTGCTTAAAGATATTTACACGAAATCCTAGATTAGCTTTCATTTCTGAACGAGATATAGAACAAGCCGTAAATAACGAAAATAAATGTCATTTTTAAGTCCGCTGTCTAATCACTCATTCTCGAGTAATTTTTCTGGAAGCTTTACCATTTTCTACCGGTCACTCAATATGATGTTTGAAAACAGCAGACGACGTCGTATCTTTTAAATATGAAGAGTTAACATAGCATGAATGTGCTGGGGATGGGGCGAGGAAAAGTAATTACGTAAACATTTCATTTTACATCATTAAAAAAAACTGCTTAAAGATATTTACACGAAATCCTAGATTAGCTTTCATTTCTGAACGAGATATAGAACAAGCCGTAAATAACGAAAATAAATGTCATTTTTAAGTCCGCTGTCTAATCACTCATTCTCGAGTAATTTTTCTGGAAGCTTTACCATTTTCTACCGGTCACTCAATATGATGTTTGAAAACAGCAGACGACGTCGTATCTTTTAAATATGAAGAGTTAACATAGCATGAATGTGCTGGGGATGGGGCGAGGAAAAGTAATTACGTAAACATTTCATTTTACATCATTAAAAAAAACTGCTTAAAGATATTTACACGAAATCCTAGATTAGCTTTCATTTCTGAACGAGATATAGAACAAGCCGTAAATAACGAAAATAAATGTCATTTTTAAGTCCGCTGTCTAATCACTCATTCTCGAGTAATTTTTCTGGAAGCTTTACCATTTTCTACCGGTCACTCAATATGATGTTTGAAAACAGCAGACGACGTCGTATCTTTTAAATATGAAGAGTTAACATAGCATGAATGTGCTGGGGATGGGGCGAGGAAAAGTAATTACGTAAACATTTCATTTTACATCATTAAAAAAAACTGCTTAAAGATATTTACACGAAATCCTAGATTAGCTTTCATTTCTGAACGAGATATAGAACAAGCCGTAAATAACGAAAATAAATGTCATTTTTAAGTCCGCTGTCTAATCACTCATTCTCGAGTAATTTTTCTGGAAGCTTTACCATTTTCTACCGGTCACTCAATATGATGTTTGAAAACAGCAGACGACGTCGTATCTTTTAAATATGAAGAGTTAACATAGCATGAATGTGCTGGGGATGGGGCGAGGAAAAGTAATTACGTAAACATTTCATTTTACATCATTAAAAAAAACTGCTTAAAGATATTTACACGAAATCCTAGATTAGCTTTCATTTCTGAACGAGATATAGAACAAGCCGTAAATAACGAAAATAAATGTCATTTTTAAGTCCGCTGTCTAATCACTCATTCTCGAGTAATTTTTCTGGAAGCTTTACCATTTTCTACCGGTCACTCAATATGATGTTTGAAAACAGCAGACGACGTCGTATCTTTTAAATATGAAGAGTTAACATAGCATGAATGTGCTGGGGATGGGGCGAGGAAAAGTAATTACGTAAACATTTCATTTTACATCATTAAAAAAAACTGCTTAAAGATATTTACACGAAATCCTAGATTAGCTTTCATTTCTGAACGAGATATAGAACAAGCCGTAAATAACGAAAATAAATGTCATTTTTAAGTCCGCTGTCTAATCACTCATTCTCGAGTAATTTTTCTGGAAGCTTTACCATTTTCTACCGGTCACTCAATATGATGTTTGAAAACAGCAGACGACGTCGTATCTTTTAAATATGAAGAGTTAACATAGCATGAATGTGCTGGGGATGGGGCGAGGAAAAGTAATTACGTAAACATTTCATTTTACATCATTAAAAAAAACTGCTTAAAGATATTTACACGAAATCCTAGATTAGCTTTCATTTCTGAACGAGATATAGAACAAGCCGTAAATAACGAAAATAAATGTCATTTTTAAGTCCGCTGTCTAATCACTCATTCTCGAGTAATTTTTCTGGAAGCTTTACCATTTTCTACCGGTCACTCAATATGATGTTTGAAAACAGCAGACGACGTCGTATCTTTTAAATATGAAGAGTTAACATAGCATGAATGTGCTGGGGATGGGGCGAGGAAAAGTAATTACGTAAACATTTCATTTTACATCATTAAAAAAAACTGCTTAAAGATATTTACACGAAATCCTAGATTAGCTTTCATTTCTGAACGAGATATAGAACAAGCCGTAAATAACGAAAATAAATGTCATTTTTAAGTCCGCTGTCTAATCACTCATTCTCGAGTAATTTTTCTGGAAGCTTTACCATTTTCTACCGGTCACTCAATATGATGTTTGAAAACAGCAGACGACGTCGTATCTTTTAAATATGAAGAGTTAACATAGCATGAATGTGCTGGGGATGGGGCGAGGAAAAGTAATTACGTAAACATTTCATTTTACATCATTAAAAAAAACTGCTTAAAGATATTTACACGAAATCCTAGATTAGCTTTCATTTCTGAACGAGATATAGAACAAGCCGTAAATAACGAAAATAAATGTCATTTTTAAGTCCGCTGTCTAATCACTCATTCTCGAGTAATTTTTCTGGAAGCTTTACCATTTTCTACCGGTCACTCAATATGATGTTTGAAAACAGCAGACGACGTCGTATCTTTTAAATATGAAGAGTTAACATAGCATGAATGTGCTGGGGATGGGGTGAAAACATTCTTTTTAGGGTGTAATTTGGTAAATAATTAATAAAATAAAATGAGAAATGGAATGCTTCACTAAATGCGACCAAAAAAATTTTCATTCTGTATTTTAAAAGCATTCTTTCACAGATACAGATTAAAATTCATTGAGTCAGTATTAGTATTCAGCCTGGCAGCAGGGGTTAGAAATGTTTTTCATTTTCGTGATATGAGGCGGTTTACTAATTTATGAAAAATGAATTTAAAGAATTAAAACGATTTTAAAGATTTTTTAATACCACAATGAAAAACGAAACAATGATAATTGTGAGTTTCTATTATTTAATAAAGCTAATGTTTTATTAGGTATCATTGCTACTTAAACATCGGCCGAATTGACAGATGTGCTTTCCTGCCGCTCATAATTTGTTTGCATTTCTCGATAAAAAAAAAATTAATTATGTAACCAGTTTATTTTATTTCGTTAAAAAAACTGTTTAAAAATATTTACAATGAAACCTGTATTAATGTCCTTTCTGAACGAGAGACAGAACAAGCCGTAAATAATGGAAAGTAAATCATATTTTTAACGCTAATCATTCATTCGCAAGTAATTTTTCTGAAAGATTTACCATTTTCTACCGCTCACGCAAAATGACGTTTAAAAACAACAGACAACATCGTTAAACATTAAAACTGAAGCACTAACACAGCATGAATGTGGTGAGGATAAAGTGAAAATATTTTTTAAGGGTGTAATTTACGTCGAATTTACCTCTTGCCCTATGTCTAGAAAAATAAGACAATAATAATTTAGTTAATCACAGTCACTGCATCTGAATATTTAATTGTGTACAGTCATATGTTTGGAAAATGAGGAGAAAAATAAATTAAGAAATTCAATGCTTCACTAAATGCGACCAAAGAATTTGCATTGTGTATTTTAAAAGCATTCGTTCATAGATACATATTAAAATTCATTGAGTCAATATTAATATTCAGCTTGACGAGAGGATTTAGAAGTTTTTTTTTTTTTTTTTTTTCGTGATATGAAGCGTTTGCTAATTTATGTATGAATGAATTAAAAGAATTTTTACTGCGTTATCTCTTATTTATTTTATGCGATTCTTTTAAGAATTTCTCGTATTCATGTTATATGCATGACGAAATTTCCAAGCAATCCACTTCCTCATAGCTAGGAAAGAAATTAAGAGGTAATAATAATAATACACACTTGATTAAATATAGTCGCGTGGCATGTAAATTTTGTTAATGAAATTAAAACTTGCTGAATTTTGTAAAATAGATTTTGAATTTGTGTACAATCTTTTGAATTATTTGAAAATACCTTATACTGTATGACTGGTTAACTTTTATGTTTTTATTTTTTAAGAATTATTAAGAAAGAAGAACTTACATATCCTTAAAATATTGAAGTTTTAACTGTAACCGTTTCTCAGGAGTCATATTACCACCACGGCAGACTTATACCAATAAATTTATGTAGAAAATTCCTCCTTATTTATACGTCTCATTAATGGAAATCTTCAACAAAAAATAATGGCGAAAGTAGAGAGTTATTTTTCTGGTGGAAGTTAATGTTGGAAGTTAATGTTCCGTCATATATTGTGCCCTATGTCTAGAAAAATAAGACAATAATAATTAAGTTAATCATAACCACTGCATCTTAATCTTCAATTATATTCAGGCATACGTTTAGTATATGAGGATAAAAATGAAATAAGAAATGGAATGCTTCATTAAATGCCACCAAAGAACTTTCTTTGCGTATTTTAAAAGCATTATTTTATAGATACAGATTAAAATTCACTGAGTCAATGTTAGTATTTTTAGCCCATGGAACTATTAAGGAAGATTAACTTAAACATTGAAGTTTCAACTGTAAACGTTTTCGCAGGAATTCATTACTACCGCGCGAACTTTAACTAATAAAATTATGAAGCATACTTCTCTTTAATTAACCTTCCTACCCTGTTGAAACTTTATTCAAACTTGATTAAAATATTTCACGCCAGAATTTTTATTTAAATCCATTTAACATACTTATATAACTTAAATCTTTGTGTTATTTATTTAATTTACTTTATGAAATTTTTTCTGGTTTGATTCGAATGAAACTCTTTATAGAACTGGGTCGATTAGACCCGTTCAGGGTAGGAAGGTTAAACGGCCCCTTAATAAAAATCTTCAATCAAAAAGAATGACAAAAACTAATATTCACTTTTACTGGTAAGAGTTTACTTCTGTGGTAATAGATCCGCCACATTATGACAACCAAAACTGTGTCAGTACACCTCGCCAAACTGACACCAGTTAAAAGAAATAGAATTTTGTTACCACCTTTGTCAGAGAAATTTTTAGTCAATACGGCTCTAAATAAAGACGAATTTTTCTAGTTAAGTTTACTGGAGGGAGATTTCACAAGAGGTAATCAGAAACTGTAAATCTGATTAAGGGTGTATTCAAAAAAACGCTTTTCCACTTTTAACAGCTCGAAATTTTCCGATACAATTTCAGGCACATTTTTAAAAGTAGAAACATGAAAATTGCTGAGGGGATTCTTGAAGGGACGTATGAGGTGCCGTGTGATGTCTTTTTACTCTCAGTTCATTAGAATTTGATTTATAAACAATTACCTTATTCGTATGACCCTCTTTTTCGTTCCCAGATCTCTTGCTTGGGAAAATTCGGTTCGAAATGCCGTTTTTGATTGCTTTTTTTTTTTTTTTTTTGCAATATTTTCTGCATTTATCAAAGAATCGGCAATCACGGCACCTTGTGTACTTTCCAAAAAAGAGATTTTGAAAGTTTGGTGTATTTGAGAGAAATAATGTATTCAAAAATAAATCGGAAAATAAGCAGTTTGAATCGAAAACACCCTTAAATGAAACAGCTGTCATCTTATGACAACCAAATCAGTTACTTCACTCGCTACTGATAGACAATAGACTATACGTTTCCTCTTTTTTTAGCCATAACTACATTATTCAGCGTAAATGATTTATAAACGTTTTTTTCGTGATATGAAGCGTTTATTAATTTATATATTGTTGAATTGAAAGAATTTTAATGGCGTTATCTCGTATTGAAATTAATGCGATACTTTTAAGAATTTTTCGTATGCATGTTTAATGTTTGGCGAAATTTCCGAACGATCCACTTCCTCATGGATAGGAAAGAAATTAAGAGATAATAATAACGCGCTTCATTTAAAAATAGTCGCGTAGTATTTAAATTTTGCTAATCAAATTAAAACTTGCTGAATTTGGTAAAAGATATTTAATGCAACTCGCTATCTTTAATGAAACTATTATTTTGGGGGGAATTAGTGTTACTCAAACATCGGAAATTTTGACAGCGACAATTTTTTTACAGCTAATAATTTGCTGAATCTATATTATTTTAAAAATCAAAATAGTAATTCTTTTTGTGTTGCATGCTGTTGAATTTTACAATAGTTTTTCATTTATTCATTTCTTCGAAAATTCCGATTTTTGGATACCAAGACTAAAAAACAAATTAATAAATAAATAAAAATAATTGCGAGTTTTTATTATTTAATAAATGTTTTTTTTTTCAGAATTAGTGCTACTGAAACAACGGGAGATTTAGCAGCTAAGCTTTACTATCGCTTATAATTTGCTTGCTTTTCTCGATAAAAAGAAATTATGTAATCATTTCATTTTATGTCGTTAAAAAAACTATTTAAAAATATTTACACATAAACTTGGATTAACTTTCCTTTCAGAACGAGATATACAACAAGCCGTAAATAATAGAAACTAAATCACATTCTTAACTCCGCGGTCTAATCATTCATTCGCAAGTAATTTTGCTGGAAATTTTACCATTTTCTGCCGCTCACGCAAGATGACGTTTGAAAACAGCAGAAAACGTCGTTTAAATTAAAACTGAAGCTTTAACACAGCATGAATGTGGTGGGAATGGGGTGAAAATATTCTTTTTAGGGTGCAATTTATACGTTGAAATTACCTCTTGGCCTATGGCTAGAAAAATAAGACAATAATAAATTAGTTAATCACAGCCACTGCATCTGAATCTTTAATTATACGCAGACATATACGTTCGGTAAATGAAGAGAAAAATAAAATAAGGAATGGAATACTTCACTAAATGCGACCAAAGGATTTTCATTACGTAGTTTAAAAACATTCTTTCCTAGATACAGATTAAAATTCATTGAGTCAATATTGGTATTCAGCCTGACAAGAGGATTTAGAAATGCTTTTCTCGTAATATGAAGCATTTAATAATTTATTTATCAACGAATTGAAAGAATTTCAACTGCGTTATCTCTTATTCATTTTATGCAATTCTTTTACGAATTTACGTATGTATGTTGGAAGAATGACAAAATTTCCAAACGATCCATTTACTTATGTATAAGAAAGGAATTAAGAGATAATAACAATAAAAATATACGTGTGATTTTAAGTAGTCGCGTGGTGTTTAAATTTTGTTAATAAAATTATAACTTGCTGAATTTGGTAAAAGTGATTGCGTAAGTCTGGATATCGTCTTTCATATGATTTTTTTAATTGCTTAAACTTTCATTGTGCATTTTTTTCTTAAATAAAAAAACATCTTTTAAAACAATAAAATGATCTGATGATAAAAAAAATACTAAAAAAAATAAAGTTTCAAATTTTCAGTTAAAATTATTCTTATGCTGTGCGTAATATTTTATTGTGTGAAAGATATGTACATAATTAGGATTAGTATTGCGAGTTTCTATTATTTAATAAAAATAATATTGTACTAGGAATTCGTGCTACTCAAACATCGGAAGATTTGGAAGCTGTGCTTTATTATTGCTAATAATTTATTTGCATTTTTCGATAAAAGTAATTATGTAACTATTTCATTTCATAACGTCAAAAATATTAAAAATATTAAAGATATTTACACGAAAACCTCAATTAGCTTTACTCTTCAGAACGAGATATAGAAAAAGCCGTAAAAAACGGAAATTAAATGGCATTTTTTTACTCCACGGTCTAATCATTCATTGGCAAATATTTTTTCTGGAAGATTTACCATTTTCTGGCTCTTACGCAAGATGACGTTTGAAATCAAAAGACAACGTCGTTTCCATTAACACTGGAGAATTATTCAGCATGAATGTGGTTGGTATGGGGTGAAAATATTAGGGTGGAATTTACGGTGAATTTTCCTCTTGTCCTATGTCTAGAAAAATAAGACAATAATAATTTACTTAATCACAGCCACTGCATCTTAATCTTCAGTTATATGCAGAAATACATTTGGTGAATGAAGAGAAAAATGGAATAAGAAACGGAACGCTTCACTAAATGCGAACAAAGAATTGTCATTGCGGATTTTAAAAGCATTCTTTCTTAGATACAGATTAAAATTTATTGAGTCAATATTAGTATTTAGCCTCTCGAGAGGATTTAGAAATGTTTTTTCGGGATATGAAGTGGTTACTAATTTATATATCAATAAACTGTAAGGATTTTTACCGCGTTATCTGTTATTTATTTTATGCAATTCTTTTACGAATTTCAAGTATCAATGTTATATCAGATTGGCGAGTGGTCAGGGAAAAACGCAGGCAAGAAAAAAGAAAACTACCAGTATTTTCTTACAGAAATTGCTTCAAGTAATACAAAGAGAACTGAATATACAAAATAACAAAACAAACTGAATTTAACAAAATACTGGTATTTATCATATATAATTACTGTGTTTTTATCTAACCACTCGCCACCCTGTATATGAATGGTGAAATTTCCAAACAATCGATTTTTCTCATAGCTGGGAAAGGAATTAAGAGATATTTATAATTATACACGTTTGATTAGAAATAGTGGCGAGGTAGTTAAAATTTTTAAATGAAATTAAAATATTCTGAATTTGGTAAAAGATTTTTTATGCAAATTTCTATCCTTAACCTCTTCAGACCTGACACCTTTTAAGCCATCATAAAAATTATTTTACAGTTTGTTTCATCTATTTATATGAATAGAAACATAATTTTGTAATAAAAATTTAATAATTATTATTAGTTTCTATTTACTAGCAGGTACACATATATGCACCTCGGGTTCATACTGCGAAAAACCACTTCATTAAAAAAAATATTTAAACAAGGAATTTCGTGGGCAATTGATACATATTAGCTTATTTTGCATGCTATTTTGGAAGCAATTGTTATTATTATTATTTTGATACAGAGATATATATTGCACTTTGTACAAATAACCCTTGTTCTTGATTAGCAGCTTTCATACTTACATTTGAAGCAAAGCTACCATTTGTTGAACGAGGAAACTGTCCAATCTTGTCGTATCTAATATAGTAAATTGGCTGCTGAATATCATTATATTGTTTTCCCTGTGGTTTAGTTTTGGAATCGTCTTCAGAATCATTTTCAGATGAATAAATTTTCCGTGGTCTCCCTCGTCGTCGTTCTTCACTTACTTCCCCCCTCGCATTTCAATAGTATTTAAGCAATCTCTAAAAATACCGTAAGAAAGACAATCTGTCTTTTCGCCGAACTTCACCAGATTTGCAATTTCTGATATACATTATCCAACAAATGGAAACAACCAATTCTATAAAATGTACAAAAACTCTTGTTGACACTTTTTTTGTGTGAATAGCACGACGGTAGTAAGCTAAACACCTATCGTTTAAATCTGTACCACCCATACACGTATTGTGTGTATTCACAACTGCAGGTTGTTTTACAGTAATTTTACAGTTTTGATCTTTAGACCATCTAACTCAACTGCTTTCGGAATCACTATCTTTGGAAGTCGAAAGCAAAGTTACACATTTGTTATATTTCGATTTTACTATTCACATATCCTTCTCTTTCCTTAGACTCTCATCCCACTCTCCGCGTTACAAATCTCGATCATTCTTAATTTTTTGATCTGACCCTCCAAGTCTTTTGTTCATATAAGCATTCCAGCTTGGTAGATATTGTTCCTCAATAAAAAGTTGACGCATTTTACAGTATTAAAAAAAAACTGTCCATGTTAATCATCTGTGTTTTGTCTTTTGGCATAAATTTAAAAAGGAATTTGACAAGCCTCCACCTAGACGTAATCATAATTATTTAGAAACATCAGCTGGTACATTTTTTTTCCATGATATATTTGGCTGTCAAGGATAAGGCCATCCCTTGCGGATAAAACAGTTTTTTAATCCTAACGGATTAGGTTTTAAGGGTGTATTTCGATTCAAACTGCTTGTTTTCCGATTTATTTTTGAATTCACGTTTGCTCTCAAACTCGCAGATTCTCTTGTTTAGAAAGTGCACAAGGTGCCGTGACGGTTAATTCTTTGATAAGTGTACAAAATATTGCAAAAAAAGCAATCAAAAACGGCAATTTGAACCGATTTTTCGGAAATTGGAGATCTGGGAACGAAAAAAAGGACCTTCCTGAGAAGTTAATTTCTTATAAATCAAATTCTAATGAATTGAGCGTAAAAAGACATCACACGGCACCTTATACGTCCCTCCAAATATCCCCTTAGCGAATTTCATGTTTCTACTTTTAAAAATATGTCTGAAATTGTATCGGAAAATTTCGAGCTGCTGAAGGTGGAAAAGCGTTTTTTCGAATACACCCTTAACGGCACATAATGTCTAAATCCACAACGTCCAGCAAATGGGATCTAGTGATCTCTGTTCATCTAGGCCGGGGCAGGGACAAACATTTAATTCTTACTGCATGCAAGATAAGATTTAATTTCCATAATTTGTCATCTGCTTAACTATCAATTGATTTATCTGGAAAATGAAGAAATTTTCTAATATAAAAAAAACTATCACGTGACATAGTAGCTGCAGTTCTAAGCACTGACAAGTTTTATTGCCAGTAAAAACTTGCTTGAAGGTATTTTAAAGTTCCCATTAGTATGTGTACGCCTGCAACTTTTATAATTTCATACTTAGATGCATTTATTGAGATATGGTTTCATGTTTAAACGGAATATAAACTGGTTTCATATGAAACTTTTTTTCAAAAGTGTTCATTTAATTAACCTAGAAATGATTAAAAAGGATTTACAATGCTGGAATCTGTTTTTAGATAATCCTCGTCAATCAATGGTCCTCAGAATACCATTAAAAGAAACAAAAGATTAAATATATATTTGCGAAGAGATAAGGTTTTATTCTCAGCATTCTTATTCTAGTTTGCTGTAATACAAGTTTTAAAAATGTACTTATTTTCAGCTTTTCATAACAAAGGTCTTTTAGGTTAAACTTCATTGCTGCAAGGATTCAGGATTGTAGCTGGAGCGATATCTTCAATAGTTATATCTGTATCATCTAAATTTTTATTATCAGAACACTCACCAACACCATAGGCCTCATCAGTTTATTTACTATCCGTACTATCAGTTATTTACTATTTACTATTTATTTACTTATATTTACTATCAGTTTATTTACAAAGATATAAAATTTACGATTTTTAAAAGTTTGTGTTTAATTTAAAACACCAACAAAATGAATTCGTATTCACAATTAAGTATAATTTTTGAATCATTCAACAACTTTAGCGCTGCACCAATTAGATATCATTCAGTACAAATTTTTTAGTGAGATGACTTCTTTCCAAAAGCACAGAATTGAAGCCGGAGGTGTACACACGTGCACCTTACAAATTACATCTAATTTAAATAGATATTATGATCTAGCTAAAACAATTAAATGATTTATGCGATACTGAAGAGTTTATAAGCATTGTTAAAAATTATTGTGAATAAATATTATTTTTTAATTATAAAAATGTACTTAATTTTTTGGAGTCACATTTTTCGCTATTGATGGTTTATTTCCTCCAAAATCATACGAATTAAGACTGCCAGCGAAATTTTTTATTGAAACTAGAAAAGGCTGACGTACACAAATGATATCCTCTCGTCTCAATAAAATAATTTCAAATAATAAGTGAGATACGTAGTTAAAACCAGAGGTACACAAATGGGCACCTCAGGTCTGAAGAGGTTAATAAAGCTAATACTTTTAATTGGAATTAGTGTTACTCAAACATCTAGACGTTTACAGTAATGCTTTATTACAGATAATAATTGGCTGTATTTGTATTTTTTTAAATAAAAATTGTAATTCTTTTCGTGTTGCATGCTGTTCAATATTAACATAGTTTTTTGATTTATTCATTCATTCGAAAATTCCGATTTTTTGGGTACTATGACGAAAAATAAATAAATATATATATAAAAATAATCACGAGGTTCTAATATTTAATAAAGCTAATGTTTTATTAGTAATTTGTGCTGCAAAATCATCGGGAAATATAGCAGCTATGCTTTATTACCGCTTATGTGTTTGCTTTTCTCGATAAAAAGTAATTATGTAACCATTTCATTTTATTTTGATAAAGATATATACATATATATATATATATTTGCACAAAAGTCTGGATTAGCTTTTCTTTCTGAACGAGATATAGAACAAGCCGTAAATAACGGAAACTAAATCACATTTTTAACTCCGTGATCGAATCATTCATTCGCAAGTGATTTTCTGGAAGTTTTCCATTTTCTACCAAGATGACATTTGAAAACAGAAGACAACATCGTTTACATTAAAACTGGAGCATTAACACAGCATGAATGTGGAGGGTATGGGGTGAAAATATTCTTTTTAGGGCGTAATTTTCGTCCACCTCTTGGCCTATGTCTAGAAAAATAAGACAATAATAATCTAGTTAATCACATGCATCGAAATATTTAATTATATGCATACATACGATTCGTAAATGAGGAGAAGAATGAAATAAGAAATGGAATGCTTTACTAAATGCAAACATAGAATTTTCATTGCGTATTTTAAAAGCATTCTATCATAGATACAGATTAAAATTGATTGAGTCATTATTAGTATTCAACCTGACGAAAAGACTTAGAAATGGCTTTTTTTTCCTTGTGATATGAGACGGTTTAATAATTTAAGTATGAAAGAATTGAAAGAATTTATTTATTAAAGAATTTTGAATACCACCAGTAAAAAAGAAAAAAATAACAATCACAATTTTCTATTATTTAATAAAGCTAATATTTTATTAGGAATTATTTCCAATAATTTAAACATCGAAGATTTGGCAGCTATGCCTTATTGTCGCTTATAATTTCTTCGCTGTCTCGATAAAAAGTAATTGTGTAAATATTTCATTTTATATCGTTAAAAAAATAGAAATATTTACATTAAAACCTGGATTGTCTTTCCTTCCTGAAAGAGATACAGAACAAGTAGTAAATAACGGAAACTAAATCACATTTTTTAACTCCGCATTCTAATCATTCATTCTCAAGTAATTTTTCTGGAAGTTTCACCATTTTCTACCGCTCACGCAAAATGACGTTTAAAAACTGCAGACAACATCGTTAAACATTAAAACTGAAGCACTAACACAGCATGAATGCGGTGAGGATAGGGTGAAGATATTTTTTAGGGTGTAATTTACGTTGAATTTACCTCTTGTCCTATGTCTAGAAAAATAAGGCAATAATAATTTAGTTAATCGCAGACACTGCATCTGAATCTTTAATACGTTTTGTAAATGAGGAGAAAAATGAAATAAGAAATGGGATGCTTCACTGAATGCAACCAAAAAAATTTTCATTGCGTATTATAAAAACATTCTTTCACAGATACAGATTAAAATTCATTGAGTCAATATTAGTATTCAGCCTGACGAAAGCATATAGAAATGTTTTTATTTTCGTGATATGAAGCGTTTACTAACTTATGTATCATTCTAGTGAATGAATTTTTTTCGTTATCTCTTATTCATTTTATGCGATTCTCTTACGAATTTTTCGCATGCATGTGGTAAGTGTGACGAAATTTCCGAACGATACATTTCCTCATGGCTAGGAAAGGATTTAAGGGATAAAAATAATAATACGTGTTTGGTGATAAATAGTCGCATGGTATTTAAATTTTTGAAATGAAATTAAAACTTGCTGAATTTTGTAAAAGATTTTTCAATGCAAATTTTTATCCTTAATAAATTTAATATTTTTATTTGTAATTAATGTTAGTCAAACATCAGAAAGTTTGAGCAATGTTTTATTACAGATAATAATTGGCGGTATCTGTATTTTTTTAATGAAAATTGTAATTCTTTTGCGTTGCATACTGTTCAATTTTACAATACTTTTTGATTTATTCGTTCCTTCGAAAATTCCGATTTTTGAATATCACGACTAAAGAACTAGTAAATAAATAACAAAAACATAATTGCGAGTTTCTATTATTTAATAAAGCTAACGTTTATTAGCTAATGTTGCTACTCAAACTTCGGGAGATTTTGCGCTTATGCCTTATTACCGCTTATAATTGGATGGCATTTCTCTATAAAAAATAATTGTGTAACCATTTCATTTTATTTCGCTACAAATATAATTTTTTTAAAAATATTTACACGAAAACCTGGATTAGCTTTCCTTTCTGAACGATATATAGAAGAAGCAGTAAATAACGGAAATATAATCACATTTTTAACTCCGCCGTCTAATCATTCATTCGCAAGTAATTTTTCTGGAAGTTTACTATTTTCTACCTCTCACACAAGATAACGTCTGAAAACAGCAGACAATGTCGTTTCCATTGAAACTGAAGCATTAACACAGCATGAATGTGGTGAAAATATATTTTTTAGGGTGTAATTTACATTGAATTTAACTCTTGCCCTATGTCTAGAAAAATAAGACAATAATAATTTAGTTAATCACTGCATGTGAATCTTCAGTTATATGCAGAAATACGTTTTGTTAATGAGGAGAAAAATAAATTAAGAAAAGGAAAGCTTCACAAAATTCGACCAAAGAATTTTCATTGCGTATTTTAAAAGCGTTCTTTCATAGATACAGATTAAAATTCATTTGATACAATATTAGTATTCAGCCTGACGAGAGGATTTAGAAATATTTTTTTTTCCTTACATGAAGCATTTTTTAATTTATGTATCAATGAATTAAAACAATTTTAACAGCGTAATCTCTTATTTATTTTATGCGATTCTTTTACGAATTTCTCGTATGCATGTTATCTATGTATGACGAAATTGCCAAGCGATCAATTTACTCATGACTAGGAAATGAATTAACCCTTTAACGCGCAGTGTTGTCGGGTCGGCTACACCTAAAGTCCCCCCTGTTTAGAGACACAAAAACTCCGTGAATATTTCAAAAACTACTCTAGTGGCTACTTTAAATCTTTCTTATGAATTCTAGATGGCAGCACCACAGAGATCAAACTCTACTGTTTTTAAATTATAGGTAAAATGTTTTGCTTTAATACGCGCTTCACGGCAATGCTCTTCTCACTGCGCTTATCAATGCTTTACTTTTGGGAGGTTACCACTTCGGCAACAGCTGTATAATTAAAATGGTTAGTACAATCTTTACAAAACAATACCTGTGTACTCCTCTAGGCCTAAATAGATTGCCTATTTTTTTTCTTTAAATTCCATCTTTAAAGAGTAGTGCGCCGTAAAGAGTTAAGCGATAATAATAATAATGCACGTTTCATTAAAAATAGCCGCGTGGTATTAAAATTTGATAAATGTTATTTTAAAAGTTTGCGGATCAATGCACTTTCAATACTTAAATATTGATATTAATGTTTGAGACCGGAATTCAAAAATAACTTCATTTTTGAATAAGAAAAAGCTATATTATAAACCGTTTTTTTTTCTAAAATTCTGGTGCCAGTTTTATCTGTGCGAATTAAAATTAAGTTGTTTCATAGACATACCTCCACCCCTCATGAGGTTAAATCTAGATATCGTCTTTTTCATGTAATTTTTAAAATTGTTTAACCTTATACTGTATAAATATACAGTCGACTCTCGTTAATTCGAAATCGGATAATTCGAATCTTCGCTTAATGCGAACTAAACATGAAGTCCCGAAACTTTCAATGGCAGAATAACGTTAAAAACTTTCATTAATTCGAACTCACTTTCTCTTGACATCGTTTAATTCGAACTAACGAGAATTCCAATTCTTCATTCTTCCTTTCTTTCTCACGGATTTCAGATCTTTTGAATAACTTTCTTTCCTTGATTTTTGCGAAAATTTTTGCGAACGAGTACACACCACGCATTTGATATCCACTTTATAAGTGCCTCGTCTGTCCATCAGTGACGTTTCAAATTTTTCTTCCATTGCGCTTGTTTCTAATATTTTAATTAGTTTATGTATTTATACATTTTAATTTAATATTAAGTCATATTCTGATGATATCAGACATAATAAATAAAAAAAAAAAACACTATAACAATAATCCCTTTGTAATAGTATCATATTAACCATGTTCTCATTTCATACTTTCCATAATTCGAACTTCGGATAATTCGAACATTTCTTGTGGTCCCGACGAGTTTGAATTAACGAGAGCCGACTGTATTTCTTTTTCTGAAAAAAAAAAATCTTTTTGAAATCTATTTGTTGGTATAATGAAGGGGTCTATCTATATTTATCAGTCTAATCCCAGTTCAAACCTGCCCACCCTCTTCCCTATAAATAGCACTTTTTCAAAAAAGGAAAAATTCACTTATATTAGTGGGATGTTATACTTCCAAAAGGCTTTTTTCGGTACTTTACAGTACTTCTTTTAATTTATTTCTTTTAGATAACTATTTCCATTGTACAATAAAAACAGAAATAACAGTATTCTGCTAATTTTAAAAAGTGTTTCATAATTAGTGCTTGATACATGATTTTCTGTTCTTGTTGTACATCTTTTCTATTCATTTTTTTTTATGTTTATGAAGTTGAATATTCTAATGTTGATTTTATAAGTTCCTCAAAATTGTTTCAACCTTTTAAAGAAATTCCTTTGTGTTTTAAGAGCAAAGTTCAATCTTTTGTTCCTAAATATTAAAAAAAGAAATTTTCATTTCTAAATTGAGTACTTATATAACAATAATTACGTGAGGGTAAATTGTTTTAAATAAATATAGGAACAGTGGCATTAACATGTATTTACAATTCGAGATATTTGCCCTTAGATAATAGATTTTTTTTGTTTGATAATTTTGGATCATTGTATTTTTCTGAATTGTAGATAATATAAAATATTTCTTAAAATGAATGTTAAGAAATGCTTTTATGAAAATTGCGGACATTTCCTCATTTGGAATTTTAATTTCGACAATTTAAGAATACATTTGTGAATAAAACTTAATAAAATTTTTTAATGGTTTAGATAAAGTTTGCTTAATGGGTTTTTCGTTTTGTGTTTATTGATGGAGTATTTTTTATGGTTTCGTGAATGAAATTTAAATGTTATGCATTAAATTGATTTCTATGCTGTATATTTTCGCAATAATGATTTTTCTTCTTTCATAGCACTCTTTTATGAAAGTATAATATTGCAAAGTTATATGCATATTTTAAAAATATACAGGTTACCCTTCAATATTTGTTTTGTAAAAATTACTTTATCGTATCTGTAATGTTAAAAGAAAGTTTCTATGTATTCATGAGAAAGAGTGCATTGGCTAGCAAATTTTATGGCACGTACGAGGCTGAAATTTTTTATGGGAGTAGTCCAAAATGTCTCCTGATGCACCCGAGACACAAAACTTTAAATTTCAAATTATAAGTTTAGTTATTAATTCACCATCACAACACATTCTAATCCGAAAGTCTACTATATTTGATCGCGGTTACAAGCCCATTTACGCATCGGTAGCTAGTGAAGAGCCATTTTCGGCTTTATTTTATTTATTATTTTAAAAAAATCTAAATCGACTATTACTCAGTACGAAATTAAAAGAGATGTTACGAAAAATCTCACTCTTACGATTCAACTGCCGTAATCAATTCGAAAAAATGTCGCAGTCAAAAAATAAATAAAGAAAAATAAACAAATAAATAAATAAAGGGTCACTTTTACTGAAAAAAGTTCTCCCTTATGGCAACGCCCTCCAGAACATAATTTTATAGGTATCGAGAAACCAAATCTATGCTCGTAAGGATGAAAACTTTATTGCAATTGATAGTTCAATTAATTTTTGTTTTTAAATATGAATTTTAACACTTTTATATGCACAGTCGAGCGCACACTGTAAAAAAAAGTGACGATCTACTAAAAAAACTTAAGTGATCCTTGTAATTACTAAAAAATTTTTAGTAATCTTAGTCGGTTACAATAAAATCTGTAAGAATTACTAGAAAAAAGTTAGCAACGAATAGAGTTAATAATTTTATATTTTTAATAGCTATTACTAAAACTGACTTGGCGTGGCCTTGATAGCATAGTGGTTATAGTAACGGAATCCAGGCTAAAAGGTCCCGGGTTCGATACTGGCCACTGCCAAATACGCCCCAAATGTATGCAGTGTAAGTACTCGTTAATAAAGGGATTATGAATATCCTGACGGAGCAGTAGAAATGTTTGGTGCTGCCATCTATTGCGGTTTTGCCGAAAATCTGCCGTTCCAGAAGTCTGGATGCAGCTCGAAGAAAGCTCCTGCCCTTCGAGCCCACGTAATGGTTATTAAAAATATTTTTGGAGCTATTACTAAAATTTGCTTGGTGGCTCATACTAAAAATATTTAAGTTAGTTATACAAAAAATTCTTTTGTTCAGTTAACAAAAGAAATGCTTGTTTCGCTTGCAAAAAAAAGTTTGTAATGGTTACTAAAAAATTCTGTGGAATACAAATTTACTAAAAAAATTTTAGTAACCTCTTGAATTTTTTTTTACAGTGCAGATCATTTTGCCCCTCACGAAGACTGTAATTTTTCTGTTCTAAAAATAACATGGACTTCTGTATGCTAAAATAATCTTTTTTTAGCGCATCATAAAGACCAGATTTATGATGCAGCAAAAATTTTTAATGTTCGGACGATTAAAAATATTTTTTAGAAAATAAAATATAATGGAAATTAGTGAATAAATATTATTGGAATGGATGTCTCGTTTTGATTAACAAAGACTTTGATGTACGAGTGTAATTGAGAAAGGAAGAATAATATTCGTCAGCTAAGATATTTGGTAATTGCTTTTTGAACAAAACAGAGAAAAATCCTGATTAGTTTGAATGCAATGGAAGGGAGGTCAGCAATTGAGGGCGATTGTCAAACTAATGAATGCTTAACCTTTTACACGCCAATGTTCCAAAAATGGAACATCAACTTCAAAATTCTGCAAAAAATATATTTTTATTCGTATTGCTTTGTAAAAATTAGTAGTTGTATATAAAGTATGGATTAATTTTTTGACGCTGATATTTCATTGATAATATTAATCATGTCTAAGGGAAAAAATCGTAATTTACGACTTTTTTTAGACTTTTCGTTGGGCAAAATTCACAAATTCATATAAAATTCAAAATTTAACAAATATATTTATAACTAAGTTTGATCAAGCAAAAATAATCATTTTATTAGTAGAACACAAGTTTTTTTTAAAAAAAGGTGGATTTATATTGTTTTTTTAAATAAGAAATTCGCATGTTCCAAAAGTGGAACATTGGCGTGTAAAGGTATGTTATTTAACATGATAAAGGTCTTTGGTTGCAGTACGTGTAACTATTGATAAAAAGATTCCGAATACGAGGTTTTTTATTAAGTGTCGACAAAAGATGTTTATGACTTTGATACACTTTCTTTTACCCCCACTCCACACCCTGCCCCTTATCCTCCCCCCCTCTGTCTCTCTCACACGCTCGTTCTCCAAAAGTGGATTACTCACAACTGACGAGGTAAACTTGCCTGTTTTTTGGTAGGACATTGTTTATGACTCAAGCTAGAATGTAAGAGGTGACTTTAGAAAATAGCGTGATAAGGAATTTTTATTATTTCACTTTACTCTATGATTTTCTTCAGTTAGTTAGGATACGTCAGACAAACGAGTTGTCTCTTTCGAATCCGACTCGAACAGCGGAAGCGGCACAAGATTTTTTTAATGAGTTATCAGATGATTCTGAAGAGGAATGCATTGGCATTTGTCAATTAAATTATATTATACCATCAACAAAAGGACAATGTACTGTATGCCAAAAGAGCACTACAAAAATGTTTGGGGTGTGAAAAAAGACTACATGCGAAATGCTTTCCTAACTACCATCGATAGTAGATCAAATGGGAAGGACACAAAAATTAAAGACAATATACATATATATATATGTATTTTAAAAGTTTTTGATAAATGTTTCTCTTTTACATTTTTAAGATTTTGATTCATTTGATTATTTTGCTGTGAATTGTAGTACAGAGATTTTTATTATTCTTATTATTTTCTTGTATCATTTTGTACCTATTTCTTTCTTAACTTTGATAAATAATTGTAAAGCTGCTTTCATACAGTAATTACTATCCATCATATATGTAATATTTTTTTAAATAAGTGGGAAAGATTTTTTTTTATAAGCTTTATTTTACTATTTTTGCTGGAATACTTGTTGGAATCCCGAGGCAAATGAAAGCTAGGCGGGCGAAGCCCGGCTATTTACTTTCTTAACCTGTGTTATTATTGACAAATGCTTCAACATTACCTACAATCGTGAAAAAAATGTGCACAGAAATAAAGATTTTAATTGAAATGTCGTTAATCGTATTTTATGAAAACTTGTGAAAAAACTAAGTGTTTCCCGCCAATGTTCTATTTTTGGAACATGTTAGAAATCATACACAATTTTTTTTTTGGGGGGGGGAATAATTTACTCACAGTGCTTATGTTTGAGTTTTAATAGGATTTTTACCAAAAATAATTTTGTGCAGCCTTTCGATCATAGTGCGGCGTTTAAATGGTTCGGACGCAAGCGCTACTATATCACCGTCACACTGTATTTTAAATGGAAGAGATATCGCGTTTTGATTGACGAACATTTCGACGAACGAATGTAATTCTGAAAGTAGCAAAATACTTTAGCCGAGATATTTGGCATTTTCCTCTTGGGAAAAATTGAGAAAAATCCTGATCCGTTTACATGCAAAGGATGAGACGGAAACAACTGAAAGCGATTGTCCGACTAACGAATGTTAAGAGTCCACACTACTGATTGAAAAAGACCCGAATGGTAATATTAAGTCCATGGGGCATTATTTCCAAATATCTCGCTCAAATTTTCATATTTTTACATGATTGTTTTTGCATAGGATAGCTGAGGACGACCTATGACAGGGTTAGTTTTTACATTTTCGATTTTGGTTATATACTTTTTATATTATGATAGTTTCAATTTCAGAACCGGTCCTAACCACTTTAGAAAGTTAAAGTAATTTAAAGAAAAAAATCTGAAACCAAAATTAAAAAAGTAAAAACTAGTCCGGCTGTAGATCGTCCTCAGCTATCCTATGTAAAAACAATCATGTAAAAATATAAATATTTGAGCGAGATAATTGAAAAGAACTCCCCCACAGGCTTAAGATCCGGGTCTTAAGCGTGGGCACTTAACTGGACGCACGCGCTACCGCATCACCGCCACAATGCATTTTAATTGGAGGAAAATCGGGGCTTTAGATTAACGAAGATTTCGACGAACAAATGTAATTCTGAGTAGAACAATAATAATCGATAGCCGAGAATATTTGGCAATTGCCATTTAAGAAAAAATGAGAAAAAACCTGATTAGATTACATGTAAGGGAAAAGAAGGGAGCAATTGAGGATAATTGTCTGTCCCTGAATTTTATAATTTAATTTCATGAAATTTCATCTTCTCTCATGAATTTGAATAATAAAATAAAATTTCGTGATTTACTGCATGTCTAACATGTTTATTTTAGTTTCTTAAACAATTAAAACAAGTTGGAAATTGCACGTGAAGCATAGCAAATGAGGTGCGTTCGTACAATAACATAGTTTTAAAAATATCACTCTGATATAGCAATCTCCTAAAATTGTAAATAATTACAATTAAAACGGTCATCAAACATTGTTCTCCCTATACCATTATGCAATGGAATACTTTTGTGTGGCCTTGTAAATCAATAACAAATATTCTTTGCAAAACAGATTATACAAAATGTATATCATAATATGTATATTATAGATGCATATCAATTTTATTTCGTTCGAATGAGTGTAACACCATTAAAATGCGTTTGAAACATTTTTCCCCATTAACCGTAATGTAACGGAATACTTTTGATTGTCCCTGTAACTGAACTAGTCAACCGATTTTGATAAAATTTGAAATAACTCGTATATAATTATGTAACAATTATGTATTTTAAATTTCAAAATAAAATACATTTGAAACTTTTTCCCCATTGACCATAATGTAATTGAATACTTTTGATTGCCCCTGTAATTGATCTATGCACCCGATTATCAAAAAATTTGAAATAACTCGACAAAATTATGTAATAATTATGTATTTTAAATTTCAAACGTATAAAATACATTTGAAACTTTTTTCCCTATTGACCGTAATGTAATGGAATACTTTTGATTGCCCCTGTAATTGATCTATTCATCCGATTTTCATAAAATTTGAAATGACTCTACAAAATTATGTAATAATTATGTGTTTTAAATTTCAAACGATTCGGTTGGATAGTTTTTGCGTTGTTATATGCGGACAGACAGGCGGACGGACAGACAGACAGACGGACGGACTGAACGACCACTATAGGTGCTACGTATTTACATAATTACGAACGCACCTAAAAAGACACAAGCACATTTATTCCAAAATCAAGACCATTCCCGAATTTAATTCCCCTGATGCGCCAGGCTACATAATTTTCACTGAACACCAAACACCAAATTCAAAACACCAAAACATTGTAATACTAATCGTTGATTTACGTATCCGTTTCAATATCTTGTTACATCCGAAATACATTTGATATTTCTCGCAAATCTGTCAACAACGCACTTTACCATTCAAGAAATGCTTTTTGAAGAATAAAATTAAATGATGAGAAGTCCTGAAAATTTCTTATGTGTAGAAAATAACGTATTTTTCTATGAAACGTTATCAAGTACAGTTAAAATGGAGAAAAAAATAATAATTTACCTTACCTATTTAACTTTTCTTCATTCGAAATGCATTTGATATTTCTCACACATTTGAAGAGAAGCCTAACATTCGAGAGTTGTCTTTTGAGAGGAAAGTGAGAACAAAAAATAATAACATTTTTCTTCTAGGCAATTTGCAAAGAAATTTTATTCGGTGCTTTAAAAGATAATAATGTTTATTTACTTAGATGTTTTAATACCTGTTTTGTTTGCGATGCATTTGAGATCCTTTCGAAACATGTCTGCAATAAAACTTACCAGTTGGGAAATATGTTTTGAAGTTTCTTTTATTTGTTAGTTGCGTAAATTTGCATAATTTTCAAAGAAATATTATGCAATATTGTTAGAAAAAATAGATAATATTTTATGTACTTTTTTTTATATACACGGTGTGACAGAAATATTGGGACAAACTTTAATGGGAGGTAGGAGAAATCACAAGTATTCAAAATTGCGTAGAAACCCATGGTCGAAAACGCTTTTCTGGCGCGGTAGTGACGACAAAAAAACAGAAAGGATAAGAACAAGGAAATAAACATGTTTATTATTCATAGTGTTGCAAAATTGCCGGGACAACGCTGAAAAGGGCTGGGGAAAATTTGTTGCACCCATCGTAGAAGTTGGTGGGGACGTTTGGAACATTCACGGTATTTTCTACAGAAAATTAAATATTTCATGCACCGGAGATGCACCTCCATGCATCACGGCCCGGGATGATAAATTCGGACACATACTTTGATGACTATCATTGTCTCTTTAATGTTTATTTTTTCTTAGTTTTCTGCTGTATGTAGGATAATAAAGATACTTTCTCTCCTTATCCGTGTCCGGTGTTTCTGGTGTTTTTTGTCGTCACTACCGCGCCTGATAAACGTTTTCAACCATATGAAAGAAAGAAATACGATGCATTTTTCTTAAGTGCATGATGCAAGATACATTATCAATAAAGGACCACCTGAAATAAGGTTTTATAACCAAAGCAAAAGCCGTAACCAAATTTAATAATTTTTCTATTTTCAGCCGAAAACGAAAATGTCTAAACGTTTTTTAAGTAATTAATGCATACACTGTTTTAAAAATTTGAAATTCACACATATATATATATATTTTAATTCCACAGAAAAAGTCCTTTTTCACGATAAAAGGGCAATTTCCATTGAAAGTCGAAAATTTTCATCGTATTTCCTGAAAATAACGAAACAGACGAAGGTTGAAGAAACGACGGAGATGCTCTGTTTGCTATCGCAATTTTTTTTATATTTCTAAAACTGATATATTGTTGCATAGAAATGAAAAATCTCTATAAAATAATCCAGGCTCTTTCGTAAGATTTACTCTTTTAAAACGAAAGAGCTGATTTGGCTTCTCATGAAAGAGCTGTCATTTTTTCCATCATAAAAGAGTTGTTTTTCAAACGATTAAATCTTCTTGATCTAAATTGATTATTTAAATAGCTCAACTTCATTTAAATTGGTTAAAACTCGAGAGTTATTTCAAGTTTTTTTTTTTTTTTTTTTTTTTTTTTTTTTTTTTTTTTTTTTTTTTTTTTGAGAAGCTGCTTTTCAACACCGAGATGAGTGGATTTCAGCTCAACTTGAGCTATTTTGTGGCTGACTTTTTAAGAGAGTATATCATGCTGCTGAAGTGCCACTGTCCGGATATTAACAACTCTCTGAGCAATAAATTAACCAGACCATATTTTAAGCAATCAATGAAAAAGGAAAATTTCCCTAATAATTTTTTTAATCAAGCCATATTATAATTATCAATTAACCATAAGAAAATCAATAATAAAATAGCCTCATTAACTAAAACATGCAAGAATTAAAACAGCATCGATAAATTTAAAATCTATTTTATAAAGATATAGAAACACTGTGGAATGCACTACATGCTTTTTGAATCACGTGCATTTGAATACCCTATGGCGTGATAGCTAGAGCAACGGGCTTCCACGCAAAAGATCGTGAGCTCCAATCAACCCGACGACGTTACTTTTTATAACGGGTCAATAAGTATAGGAGCTTCTAAGCTGTTCGAACATTTCAATCGAGTTTCAGTTCGGTCGAATTTTACACACCTTTTTTTGCCGAAAACCCATATGCAGAAAAACTGAGATTGTGTATCGGACCCGAGTATTCGGTCAGTTTCTAATTATCAATATGCAGGATCTATCATACGAGATGCAACATGCAACATGCAAGATATATTATTTTTAACTTTCAAATAATAACTTTCAAATTTCTTTAACTTTAAAACGTAAAATATAATAATGTAAATAATAACAAATCAAAATTAAAATCGAGGCATAAATCATTTTGTATTTTCACCGGTTGCGATGTCAGTTTAAAAGTATGTGGTCTTTAGTAAGGAGCATGCTACCTCGACACCAGGAAGAGCGCATTGGTGAAAAAAAGGTGTTTGAAACGTGTATTGAAATTTAATAACATAAACATAAACATAATAATAACAGAGTTTATTAATTAATTTAATAAACTATGTGCCCTTACGGACAGGCGTTAGTTTAGCTGATGACAAGCTGTTATTGTTGAAGCTCGAAAAGCGTCCTACTTCATTTTTCATTTTATGGTGATTTTACAAAGTGTTTTACTTTATTTATTTACTTTATTTAACCTCCGATTTCTCAAAAGATAAGTCTCATTTGAACAAAAATTTTCACGTGTAATGCCAAGAGTATATACTCTGCAACTTACTTTAAAATCATCAAAATCCGTGTGGGTATGTTTTATGGTGCCCTTGTTAGTTGTGTTCATAATTATGTAAATACGTAGCACCCATAGTTGTCATTTAGTTTGTCTGTCTGTCTTCCCGTATATAAGAACGCAAATACTACCCAACCGAATAGTTTGAAATTTAAAATGTATTATTATTACATAACTTTCTTGAGTCATTTCAAATTCATGAAAATTGGATAGATAGTTCAATTACAGAGACAATCAAAAGTATTTCATTACATTACGGTCAACGGGGAAAAAAGATTCAAGTGCCTTTTAATGGTGTTAAACTCTTTCGAACATTGATATGCCTCTATGATATATATAAGGTGGTCTGGTGTAATAACGCCAGGCGGGGTAATAACGCCAAGTGCTAATATTTTGCATAATTATTAGGATGAGCGAAGTGAATCCTCTAGTAGGCCACTCAAATTACATTTTGTCTTACACTTTACAAAAAAACTATTGAATATTTTGACTTGAAATTAAACACAAAAATAAATCGTGATCTGCAGATTTGCACAATATAATTTTTTTACAGAATAACCTTAAAAGTATCATTATTTTAATTAATTTATTTTACATGCTTACCTATTACGGACGCATTTTTGCAAATAAAAAGTGAAACATGTACCTGTTTAGAAGAAAAACTTAAATCATGGAGGCAGTAATTATGGCTAGAATCATCAATAATTAAATAAATAAAAGATTGTGTCATTATTCTAAAAATATCTCAAAAACTGCTTTCAGATTTTCCAACTATGCTCTTTCTGTTTAACTATGCATAGTTTCACGATTTCTTTTATAAAATTTATAAGGTACTTTTTTTTTGCAAAATTATAGCATATTTTTAATGAATTAAAATTTGTGATAATTCCCTTATTTACATTCAATTATAAAAGCATTTTTCAGTGTTAAGAATTCAAATACACAATTTATTTTTGTTTTGTGGCATCGTTTATGCAGACGATATTTATGAATTTTAAAAGAATTTTATTATGTTTTTTGTGTGTGTGTGAAGTGGCAATAAAAGAATTGTAAACAAATAAAATTAATTGATATTTTGTATAATTTTACTTCGACAGTATTTTTATTTATACCAGTCTTATTTCATAAATTAAAAAAAAAATCTGAGGAAATTCTTAGTTATTTGGTTGAATTTACATTTTAAAATTAAAATGCTCCAAAACATAAAATTACGCTTTTGCTTAATAAATATGCAAAAGTAATAAAAAAAATATTACTTTCAAACATTTTTCTTATAGCATTGTACTTCGCGAATCCAAACAAAGCATGGCTTTTGCTAGTGAAATAATCTGTAAAATGACATCCATGTGCTCTGCGCAGAAGGGTTTTGAGTCATATAAATCGCAAAAAACAGCTTCCAGTTAATTTGTTTCATTTTTAGGTCTTATTGTTTTTACAAGCAACTAAAATTAACGCTTGATCTGAAATTTACGAGATACGTTTTGTGATGTGAAGACCATTTTTTTTTTTTTTTATCAGTAAATACTTTGTTAATTACATATATTTGTAGTACATTTCATGGACTTTCAAAATGTTGTTGAAGATTTTGGATATCTTCTCGAGATAATTTGTAATTTAAAATGTACAGCGCAATAACTATAACGGGGTAATAACGCTAATCCTTGGCATAATGCCCTGGTTGATTCCCTACAGTGGCCGAGCTACATCCTAAATACTGATTCATATAAACACAGTTAATTCTGTGCAATGTTTCTAATAATTCTATTTAAGCGGTCCTTTTTAAGCAAAAGGAAGCTCACGGTCTAATATTCTTTTGCCTCATCCTCCCCCCCCCCCCCACATCACACCTTTATTTTTGTACACTTTCACAAAAAATTGAACATTTTCAATAGCTTAGAATGCAATTTTTCAATTTCTAAGTTTGTAGAGTTTGTATTTTTAGAATTGGGCAATCTACATGCAATTATTCCATCTTATTTCATAGTTTTGTTTGCATGGCGTTATTACCCATATAGGTGGGTAATAACGCCAAATAGCATTGGTCAAGAAATTGCACCATTACATTTTAAGAATACATATCTGTTAATTTTTTTTTTATAGATAGTCAATGAGTTGCTGTATCAAATCATATATTTGTTTGAAAAATACAATCTTAAATTGAGCCGTTAATATTGGTAGAACCTTTACTTGGCGTTATTACCCCAGGGTACCTTACTATGATATGCATTCTGTATAATCTGTGGTCCGAAGAGTTTTTGTTAATTATTTACAGAGACACACAAAAGTATACCATTACATAATGGTATAGGGGAAAACATTGTTTAATTGAAAGGATTTTAATTGTATTAAACCATTTAATGTTTTATTAAATTGATACACGTACCTGAGGTTTACTACTAGGTACGTCTTATACAATCGGAAGCAGATAGTATTTACAGAGACACAGAAAAGATTTCGGCCACTATACTGTATACTATTACACCAAGATCTGAATATTTCTTAAACTTCGTTATAGTACGAATGCACCTCATTTGCTACGCTTTACGTGCAATTTCCAACTTGTTAGTTTCTGGTTTGATTATTTTTCTGTATCTAATATGTATTTCATATAATTCAAACACATACACTGTTGTGCAAAGACAGCGAACCCGTGTGCCAGAAGACCATTTTCTTCCAAATTTTCATGAAAATATTATCCGAATTATTTAATGAAACAAAATATGATATTTAATAAAGCGAATAAAACTATTCAGGAATAGGTTTCAATAGTCAGCCACATAAAATGATACAGTTATTTCGAATATCCCGAATTCTTTGATAAAAATAGAAATTACTTGTAGAAAGGTGTTTGAAAGATGAAACCACCAAATATTTCGTATTTATTTCCCGAAGATATATGTTTTTGATTGGAAAATCAATTCTTTGTTCTTTATCTCAGTATCTATTTCTCTTAAATATAGGTAACGCAAAATTTAAAACAAACAATTGACTATTGTGTGGGTGCTATTTATTCCCAGGATAAACCCTTAGAATTATGCTTGTTAGAGAAATAATTATGTGATTTTAACAGAAGGCAATGTCATTATTTTTTATTAATTTTTTATCAATTTATATATAAAAAATAATAAAATTAAATAAAACTAATTAAAATTAAAATTAAATACAAAATTTAAATACAAAATGTTCAAGGTGGTAGGAGTAGAAGATATTTGTGTTCTCAACTAAATATATATATATATATATATATATATATATATATATTCAATTTAACGAGAGGAAGGGAAAATCTTTCAATTTTCACTTAGTTTCAAAAGTAGCCATATTTTCTATTGGGACAAGATTTACAATTCGATTTATTTTTAAATGAACCACTAGATGACACCAACCGGTGAACTGATTAAATTAGCAAAATTTTACACACCATCCACAAAAGTTGTAATTTAGTGGCTGCTGACACTTAGTCAGGAGAGCTGTTTTTGTTTTCAACAATGTGTAAAACATTAGGTTTTTATTAAAGCGTAAAATAAACCTACTAGCGTTGAACTTACTGTTTCGACACTGCATGCACTAAAAATGCATGTTATCTTCACATAACTATGAGTATTCTTTGCAATTTGGCTTCATCACTATTTGTCAAGGTAGTATAAAAATTCCAATATGATAGCAGGGCAGGTTTTTTAACACCGTGTATTCCAACATGGGTCTCATAGGAAAACGCCCTCCATTCTTAATCAGTTAGTGGGATCCGTTAGTGTCATTTGTTGTACAAAAAATTTATTTATTGTGCAGAAATATCGGTCAAATAACCATACATGAAACGAACACTTTTGATCATTTAGTCTTTTAAATAAAACTACCAATATAAAACTAAATACAAATTCAAATATGTATAAAATAAAAGTTAACTATTTTATAAACGGGTTCATTTAAAGGATCTATGTAATGTTAGTCATGCCTTTGTTGTCATTCCTACGTCACTAGTTATAAGGTATATTTTATATAGATCGCAGTGTGTATGGACTCTTCAAAAAGCAAATTAATACTGCTTTAATGCCTCAGTATGTACAAATAAAAGGCCTAAGTTAATTTACGATATCTAGCTTATTATTGGAGCTTCTCTACTGTCGTTAATAACAGTCAATATTACGGTGGTTTGTTAATTTTCGGGAATTTCTCACTAGATGCTGAAATATTTAGACTTGGGTTTAATGCCCTCTTTTATGAAAGGCCAGCTTCTTCCGAAGCAAATATTGAAAACACCAACAATTATGAATCGACTTCAAAATTTTCAAAGTCATTAACTGTTCATAACCTTAATTCAAAACAACCGAAAGCAACAAATCCTTCCACACTAACCCATTCTAGCAGTTCTGAAGAAGCTTTTCTCTCAAGTTCCACTCAAAAGCTCCTTGGTGCTTATGAAGAAGGCATTACTTCTACATCGAAACTAACTTTCCCTGCACCAGAAGAACTTAGGCTTTTTTTGCTAAGGAAAAAAAAAAAAAAAAAAAAAAAAACCACGACGTTGAAAGAAAAAAAGGAAGTCGTCTATACTGACTTAGTTTGCCGTTAAAAATCAACCAAAAATGAAAAAAATATTTATCGAAAAAAAGGAGACTACAAAAAGAATCAGTAAAAGAGGCGCAAAAATATTAAATCAATTTTCAGCCAGGAATCGGGGTTTAATTTGGGCCTTCATCTTGAAATGTAAAATGTATTAAAGCTTCAAAGTCTAAAAAATATATAAAAAAGGTAGTAGAGTGAAATAGATCGATACAGGCAGCTGAAATGATGATTTCCTTAACACATTCGCTGCCGATCACGCGCCAGCTCATGATATGGCGCCAACGTTAAGGGACCACTCATGCGCCAGCGCGTGATGTGGGGTGATGTCCAATAGCCAGTCACACGCTGGCGCGGAAAAATCTTTCACTGATTCTTTGTTATAAGAAGTAAATCGGCTTCTGGGAAAAGCCCACTTCTACAGTGCGGCATTAACGATCATCACATCTTCACGTAAGCGGCAGCGAACCTGTTAAGGCTAATTGAAGATACAAGTAAAACTTTTTCCGAAACTTGCACTGTTGTAAATGCATTTAAATACTACTATTTACTGTATTGGATCTGGTACTGCTACGATACACAACACGGTGCAGAAACCTACCGTAAAACCTAACCTAATTTGAAATGACCTTTAACCCTTCCCTGTAAGGGCAAATTCTGTTAGTAAAAAGAAAAATTATCGATTGTCACCGGAATTTACAAACGACTTTTTTAGAAATTAAGAATTCCTTAATTTAAGCTTTCATTGTGAAAGCAAAATTTTGTTCAAATATTACTGGTGCCGTTTGCAAGTTTGGAATTATAATTAGATATCCCAGACTCGGCATACTGTGGATTAAAGAAAATAATGCGTTCGGAATACTTTTCAGATTCATAAATATTTTCAAAGAAATATTATTAAATATCGTTAAAACCGATAATATTATTTTATTTACTTTATCGGTTTCAGTATTTTTCCTTTTATCTGATTCGCAATTCAGATTCTTACAGCACCTATTTAATTCTCAAATACACTGAGGAAATTTCAATAGTTAGTCTAGAAGAGTGATACAGTCCTATCTAGCATCCCGAGTTCTTAAATAAAATTAACAATTACTTACTGAAAGGAGTTTTAAGGGTAGAATAAACAAATATTTCCAATTTGCTTCCCAAAGATAAATGTTTTTAATTGGGAAATCAATTCTTCGTTCTTTATCTCAATATTTATTTCTCTAAAGTACAGTGAAGGTAAGATTTAAAAAAATATACAACGAACTGATGTGTCGATGATGTTATTCTCCAGATTCAACTCTTAGCTTTTCAGCTTTTTATGGAAATAATTATTTTTTTTAAGAGTAAGGTAACATATTATTAAATAAAAACAACTTTTTTTAAATTTCATTTTAGATGAGAAAGTTATTTTAAAAATGGTATTTTTTTTACATTAGGGCGTGTATACCTAAAATGAAACACATTTTGCATGAGGAACTGTCAAATAAAGCCATGATTATAATAAAGCCATTAGCCTCCATTTTGTAGAGAACGGTTTTGTACCGACAAATGGCAACATATATTCGACGGTGTATGTGTCCTTGACTTGTGCGGATATGCCATTTAGAAAATTTTACTAGTTAGAGAAAAAGTTTAAAGTCAATTACATTATATAAGAAAATTGCAGTGGTTATAGATTTTCTAATGTATTCTCTTCCATAATTAAATATATGCATAAAAGTGTTTGTTTGCTAATGCAAATACATAATAAGGTAAATACCAAATTCAACCCAAACCGATACAGGCTTCGCCGTCGATTTCGGACTGCTGTATTTTTCGCCATTTTCTTGTTAAAAAGAATAAGCAAACTTTAATATGAAATCAGTGTGAAATATTTTTTAAACTCTACAAGCTTAGCTTGATGTTTAGGATAATTTACAGATTTTTTAGAATGTATGTTGAAAAGGTCTGCATTCCTAATTCAAATTTTGATTGAAAGTAAAATATGTGAAATACAGAAATCCCCGATTAAGGAATAAATAAAAAATAATTACAATAATAATTAGCAAGTGCATTAGCAAACAAACACTTTTATGCATATATTTAATTATGGAAGATAATACATTAGAAAATATATAATCACTGCAATTTTCTTATATAATGTAATTGACTTCAAACTTTTTCTCTAACTAGTAAAATGTCAAAAGAAAAAGATATAACAGATTTTTTAAGCTACTTAATTGTCAATTTTCCAAGAAAGATATGGAAAATTTCTAATTTCTTAGAGCCAGAGAAAAAACATTCAGAAGGTGAATTGTTTAATTTTATTTGTAAGTAATTTTCTTTAGAATTCTCGGAATTTTGTCTCGTATCGGAAATTTTAACAGAGCTTTAGAAAAAAATATGTTTTTTGATTTGTTATTATAATAACAGAAATGTAAATTTCACTTTAACTTCTTAAGTATCACTAAAATTTTTAAAAAGAATATAAAATCCTGTATAAAGCATAGATTATGAAACAGTTTCCGACAGATTCAGAATACTATAATAAAAATACACTTTTTAATATGGCGAAATGCGATATCGAAATAATAATTTGTAAAACGTATGATACGTTTGGAAACACAAATTTGAGCAAAAAAAGATGAAAAAATCTGAAAGTTTTCGAAAGTCCCGCATATGAACTATAGATTTTTTGCAGCCCTGTATCAAATTTATCAAATTTATATAGATTAATTAGTATGGAATACTTATTTTTAATTTAAAAACCGCACTTCCAACAATTAGTATTCATTGAGAGAACAATAACCGAATAATTTTGTGTGTTTGTGTATATGAACGATAAATGCTATGCACATTAAATTCTTCACATATACACTCAAGAGCCAAAACATTATGACCACCTGTCAATAAGGAGTTCTCCCACCTTTGGCGCGCAACACAGCTTCAACTGGCCTTGGCATGGATACCACAGGTCCTTGGTAGATGATGGTAGACAGATTGTACCAGATGTTTAAGCAACGGTCACGCAAAACCGAGATATTGCGAATTAGTGGTCTATGAACTCTGAGCTGCCGTCCCATGAAATCCGAAATGTGTTCTATCGGATTGAGATCCGGTGAGTTAGGCGGCCAGGACATTAACGGAAATTCAACATCGTGTTCCTGGAACCATTCCAACATAATTTTAGCCGTGTGACACGGGGCGTTGTCCTGTTGGAACATTCCATTTCCGGCTGGAAAAACAGAGGCCATGTAAGGGTGCAACTGGCCCGCAGTGATGTTCAGATACCCTGTAGCATTCATAGTCTACTCTATCACAACCACGGGTCCCAGAGACGCCCAAGAGAACTTCCCCCAAAGCATAATACCGCCATTACCGGCCTGTGTATGACCTACAGTACATTGAGGGAGCAACTGTTCGCCAGGAAGACGGCGTATCCCGACACGGTCATCGGCATGATGAATCACAAACCGTGATTCATCTGACCAGGCAATTCTCTCCCACTGATCCATGGACCAGTCGCGATGTTCCCGGGCCCAGAGCAAGCGCAGTTGGTGATGACGCTTAGTCAGCAAATACACACGAGGGAGATGTTTGCTGCGTAGCCCCATATCCAATGGTGTCCGCTGAACAGTGTGCTCCGATACTATTCTACTTAGCCCTGCATTGTATTGGTCTGTCAGCTGAGCCACTGTCTGGCTCCGGTTTTGCTTCACCATGCGAGACAGTCTCCGACGACCTTTTTCTTCGATAGCGTGTGGACGTCCAACACCATGTCGTCTACTGCTGGTTTTACCGTCATTCATCCACTTTGCATGCGTACTAACAACTGTAGATCGCGAACAACCCACGAGTCGAGCATTTCGGAAATACTTGTTCCGAGCCTTCGTGCCATTACAATCTGTCCTCATTCAAAGTCGCTTAGATCCACAGCCTTTCCCATCACACATAGAAGTAAGTGAAAGAATGATTCTTCAGACTCTCCAGTAGCAGTTAAATACCACTTCGACCAGATCACGTGTCTTCCACGTTATCCAGGTGAGTTCATTGCAAAATGTAGGGGTAGTCATAATATGTGCTCTTGAGTGTATATACAGTAGCCTTTCTCTTAATCGGAACTCCGCTTTAGCTGGCTGACTTTTGTTCTTAAGATAAGTGAAAATTTAGGGCCTCGAGCACTCGGCTTACTCTTTTGCGTTGCATTACAATCTCGAATAAAAGGATATAAAATTAAGACAGGAGAACGTCTGTTTTAAATGGATATGCATTGACCTTCAACAATGTTGAATTGAGGGTGTAGTCCGGGTGAAATTTCCCCCAGAAGATTTGAGATTTTGTGTTTTTCATGGTCAAAAGATCAATCGACCACCCACCCCCCCCCCACACACACACGGGCATATAATATCTGCAGACTGTTCCAGACGGCTTTGTGCAAATATTTAAAAAGCTTGAAAGATGCAAACAAGTCACAGAAGATAGTAGATGATTTATAAGAGTTGTCGATAAAGATTTCAAGCATGAAACATTGTTTGATGTGGATACAATTAGGACTGTAACTGATGTTGTTCAGTACGAAGAAGATTCTGATGATAATCCAGTTGAAGTTGGCACTACTAAAATTCCTCATACGGAAGGGGTAAAAACATAAGAGTTTGCGCTAAGCTATGTTGAGCAGCGACAAACAGCTTTCTCGGATAAACTTAGGATTTTAAAAAGATGGAAAGATCATGCTGCAAAATATCATTACACCTTGTCTTCAACAGAAGAAAGTCGCTGATTTCTTTTTAGTTCATTAACTTCAATATATATAATGTAGAATAGTTTCAACTTCTTATATAGGTGTGTGACACGATTTTCAAAAATTTAATTTGCGTTAAATATTTTCATTATTTGTTATCAGTGACAATTTTTTGTTCAGTTCTTTTAATTACAACTAGTATTCATTTCTACAAAATATAGAAAATATGTACTGTTTTTAAAACTACACAAACTGAAATACTAGATGCATTATACGGGTTACTGAATTAAATTACGCAAATACTTATTTTTTTACTTCTCCACTTTAACCGTTTTTTTCCCTTAACCGGCTAACTTAAGCTGGTTACGCGGGAGGACACTGTATGTATGTGTATATATATATATATATATATATTGAATAAATAAGACCAGTCTATAATATTACAAACCATCATCTATCGCGAATATGATTCCTAAATTGAACATCAAGCCATGATGCAAGCTATATACAGGGTGATTCTAAATTTTTTTTACAATAAAAAAGGAGTGATAGTACACATCAAGACAAACAATATTAAATAGGAAACCAAGGGTCCAAAACGTTTTCCTAAGGAGATAGCCGCCAATAAAGTTTAGGGACCAAAATTTCAAATAAACATAAAAAACGGAAAAATCGGTCGATTGATTTGCGGGTTTCACTAAAATTATTCTTTATGTCGTCATTTTCTTGAAATTAAATTATAAAGATAAATTTCAAAAAATGTCGATAGAGGGCGCTTTAGACTTTGGAGTAACGAACAACTATTTTTTGCCGGTATGTTTTGCATCTCATTAAATTTTTTCGTAAGTTTACACTCAAACTTAAATTTTGAGCTCAAAAACTGTAGTTGGGAGTGGTTAAGTAAAATAAACTGAGTTGTGTTCAGAGGGTTCAAATTTCAAATGATTAAAAAAAACCGGAAAAATTGGTCGATTGATTTGCGGTTTTCAGTAAAACTATTCTTTATTTAGATATTTTCGTGAAAATAAATTATAAAGATAAATTTTAAAAATTGCAAATAGAGGGCGCTTTAGACTTTGGAGTAACGAACAACTATTTTTTGCCGTTATTGTTTGCATCTCTTTAAATGGTTTCGGAAGGTTAGACTTAAACTTAAATTTTGAGCTCAAAATCTGAATAGTAGGTAGTGGTTAAGTAGCACAAGCTGAACTGTGTTCAAGGGGGAGGGGGAGGTTCAAATTTAAAGTAATTATAGAAAATGGAAAAATTGGTCGATTCCATTGCGGTTTAAAATAAAATTATTCTTTAAGTCAGTATCTTCTTGAAATTAATTTTTAAGATAAATCTCAAAAAATTCCGTCAGACGGCGCTTTAAACTTCAGAGTAACCAACAATTCATTTTAACCATTATTTTTTGGTTTTAATTAAATGCTTGCAAAAGCATTTTAAATGTTCTCGGAAGCTTAGATTTAAACTTAAATTTTGAGCTCAAATCCTGAATCGTTATGAGGAGTTAAGAAGCGCAAACTGAAGTGTGTTCAGGAGTTGAAATTTAACCCTCTTTCCTCCTCGAACACAATTCAATTTTTCGCTGCTTAAACACTCCCAACGATTCAGAATTTCAGCCCAAATTTTAAGTCTATGCATTTAAAAGCATTTAATGAGATTTAAAAAATAACAGTTAAAAATAGTTGTACGCTACTCCAAAGTCTAAGCGCCCTCTATCGGCATTTTGTGAGATTTATCTTTAAAAAAAATTTTCAAGAAAACACTGATTGATCAAGAAAACTGCTGATTTAAAAATTAGTTTTAGCAAAAACCGCAAACGAATCGAACAATTTTTTTCCGTTTCTTACAATTTTTTGAAATTTGAACCCTCTGAACACAGCTAAGTTTGTCTACTTAACTACTCCCAGCTATTCAGATTTTGAGCTCAAAATTTAAGTTTAAGTCTAAGCTTACGAAAGCATTTAATAAGATGCAAAAAATAACGCCAAAAAAGAGTGTTTCGTTACTCCAAAGTCTAAAGCGCCCTCTATCGGCATTTTTTGAAATTTATCTTTATAATTTATTTTCACGAAAATACCTAAATAAAGAATAGTTTTAGTGAAAACCGCAAATCAATCGACCAATTTTTCCGTTTTTTATAATCATTTGGAATTTGAACCCTCTGAACACAGCTCAGTTTGTGTTACTTAACCACTCTCAACTACAGATTTTGAGCTCAAAATTTAAGTTTGAGTCTAAGCTTACGAAAACATTTAATGAGATGCAAAAAATACCGGCAAAAAATAGTTGTTCGTTACTCCAAAGTCTAAAGCGCCCTCTATCGACATTTTTTGAAATTTATCTTTATAATTTAATTTCAAGAAAATGCCGACATAAAGAATAATTTTAGTGAAAACCGCAAATCAATCGACCGATTTTTCCGTTTTTTATGTTTATTTGAAATTTTGGTCCCTAAACTTTAATGGCGACTATTTCCTTAGGAAAACGTTTTGGACCCTTGGTCTCCCATTTAATATTGTTTGTCTTGATGTGTACTATCACCCCTCTTTTATTGTAAAAAAAAAATTGGAATCACCCTGTATATATATGTATATATTAGTGTGTTTGGAGTTTCGAAATGTCATTAAAAACCACTGCAAATGAATTTCCCCGTGGGTCTTAATGTGACCGAATTCTTTTTAGTGTCCCTGTAAGGGAATTATAACTGCTACACCCTTCACTTTCAATATTAAACAAGCCATAGTGAATATCAATAACATATTTCAATTTCATGACAATGCGATTATATTTAAGCAAAAAGTATTTTTGGCCTGGTAGAATTGATACGTTGTAAAACATATATTTAGAAAATTGTGGTCTTTTTTAAAAACACATACTCCTAATAAAGCCACATTAAATTTTCTTTTTATTTCAACTCGCCCGATCATAATTTAACAATTATAATAGTATACATGATTTAATTTTGTAGAAATATAAATAAATATTAAGTCTAACATCAATTTTAATGTTTAGTTCTGATATAACGCAGTGTATTGCGATCTTAAAACTTAATGTGACCTTATTTAGTTCCTTATAACGAGATGAAATGATTATCTTTAAGTTATGGAATTCCCGTATAACCAACTTCAAAGTTATTATGTATATTTATGCGATTTATTAAATTGTATATATATATATATATATTAATTAAATTCACTCTGAACGTCACAAGTTAAATAAGAATTGCAGCTTTTTCAAGAATTAGATATTTGGAATAATTTGTATAATTTGTGATTTGTTTTCTTCCAGACAAATACATATAATTATAAAGCTACAGTAAGCTAAATTGATCAAAACCAGAGAGTTAAAAGATGTTTTTGAGTCAAATTGTGGATAAACATACCTTTTTCAAAAAAAAAAATATATATATATATATATATTGTCCAAAATACATACAAAATCAATGAGCATGCATCGCTCCATCTGACAACACTATTCTTTAAAATCATATCGGTAAAACCTAACATTTGAATAAAATAACGGATTCCGTATATTTTCAAGAGCATAAATAATGTTCAATATCTTTAAATATACTGGATGTTCCAAAAGTCCTTGACACATTTTAAAATTTAATATTAAATTCCTCTACATTTGATTGTTGTATAGGAATGCTGTTTGGACTAAAACTGCTTTTCATGAGTACAGTAAAACGTGGTAAAAATCTCTGCTTATATGGGTGATTCTCAAAATAGGGGACAATTTATGTCTTTCGCCATACAAAAAAAATTGAGAGGTTTTCTGTCATGTTTTTATATTTAGATATGTTTTTCTTAATATTATTCATTATTTGCACTCAAGAATTACTCACTTTTTAGTTAAAAACACCTTAAAAGAACAGAATAAAGATTCAAAATGTCATGAGCATGGATGTCCACAGCAGCTGTGCCTTGTGTATACTAGCATTTTTCAAGAGTTAATATGATGTTTATAAAATAAACAAATGTTATTCTTTCTTTATATTAATCAAGGAGAGGATTTATCCAATAAATTTCTTTTTAAAAATAAAATTATAGTACATAAAAAAAGAATTAAAGTTTGTCCTCCATATTCGATTTTCAAAACAAGGTCATACTAAAACAGCTGGTTATTAATCAAAATTTCATTTTCACATATGACAATAGTTTGAAAATATAAAGTTTCTCCATGGCAACAAGTAGTCATTTTAAACCAGCCAGAAAATAGAAGCATGTATTGTATTTTAAGAATAGAAGTTGAATATTAGGGGGTTACATCAATTGTATGTCATTAGAATGGATAATAATTTTCATGTTTATTTTATAGTCAAAATTTTTATTTTATTTATTTGCATAGAACTTTTGTGTTTTAAAAAGCCCCAGAAAGGAATATTGCATTGTGATTATATTATGGCTTATAATCTTATTTAAATTAAAATTTGTCATTAGCATGGTTTTTCTGTCCATGCTAAAGACTCCTATGTACATAAATGTAACCAGTGCTTATATTGTATCCTTTATAAAGTTTAATTTTACGTATAAATTTAGGTATTACATTTATTATCCCTAAAATATGCATTAAATCTGTAGGAAAATCACTAAGACAGCTTCTTACATTGTTAGTGTCAGAATGTTACTCATGTAACAAAGTTTGCTCTTTGGTAATGTTTTTATTCTCCTTATATGTATATATGTAAAAATGGAAACCATTTGCTGAAAAAGAAGGCTAATAAATATAGAAAAAAAATATTTAAACAGGAAGAAAATAAAAATTTCATAATATATTTATTCCATACAATTCGTTTTGTCATTAGCATGGCTCAAAAAATACTAATTATTTTTTTAAGTTAATTTTTAAATATTTAGCTCTGCTGACTACATGGAAAGTATACCTAATACTATATTAACAACACCTATTTTTCAGAAATTTTGGTAACAGTAATTTTTTTAAGATTTCATTTTTGAAATCGTCCCCTATTTTGAGAATCACCCATATAAGCTATTTTCTATGATTTTGAAACAATGCAGAACGTAAAAGCTACGAGGTTTTTGAAACAAACTTTTCACATAAACAAGTAAAACTTTATACATGCAGTATTTTTTAAAAGAATGTAAAACCTTCTTACTTGTCATGCACTGTAAAAAAAATTCTGTAAGGTTACTAAGAATTTTCTAGGAAACTGGGATGCCTAGAACTTTTCATGTAACCGCAACAGAAGAAAATCATGTACAATTACAAAAGTTGCTTTAGTTAATGTTACTAAATATTGTTTAGTAAACATACTAACGCTTTTTTAGTGAGTTTCCTGAAGAAAAGTCTGTAAATTTTCTAAATAATATTTAGTAAACTTACTATAAATTATTCAGGGAGTTTAGTAAGGAATGTTTCGTAAATTTACCAATGATTATGTTGTATATGCAGTAACGATTTGTTAGGGAGTTTTCTAAAGAACGTTTTGTAAACTTACTACTGATTTTTTAGTAAGTTTACTAATGATTTGTAAGGGAGGTCCTCATATCATTTTATATAAATGTATTAAACATTATATAGTAAGCTTACTAGCGATATTTTAGAGTGATCACTATATATATATTGGTAAATTTAATGAGAATTATTTAATAAACGTATTTAGGAATTTTTAGTGAGTTTCCTATACATTATTTTGTGAGTATTCTAATGATTTTTAGTATTCTTACAAAACATTTTGTAGCATATTTATTGAGAATTTGTTGTACATTTGCAAGGGACTTTATGGCATATTTACTATGGATTTTTTATGCTTGCACCTTAAACCTTTTATGTACTTTATAAAAAAAAATGTTACTTTAATGAGATATCGTTAGAAAAATTACCAAATTTTTTTTGTATTGTATTTAGGCTACAATTTGTATTCTCGTCAGAAAGTTCTTTGCAACAGTATAAGTGTTAATTCAGTAAATTTGTTAATGATTTTTTTGTATTGTATTTAAAATATTTTATTTGCACATACCAACATGTATTTGTAACTGCACAAATTGTTTGCAATGTTATTACTATATTTTTACAGCAGTATTCCAAAAAGACTTTACGTAATTGTTTTTTATTCTAATACTCAAATTAATCGGAGTTATTATAGTATTCTTTCAACATGAAATTGAATTTTTACAGTTTTAAATATCCAGAGTGGAATTTTTCTCATGTATCAAAATATTTCGATGTAAAATAAGCAATAAGACCTAACATGTGTTTCAATATTACCACAGCAATTGACATAAATGTTACACATGAGAAAACTCACTGAAGTTTCAATGTAGACATTTAAATAGGTGCAAAATCATTTTTTATATTATATGAGCATTATAACAATATCACTAAATGAGCAGATAAGCTGAAGCCGATCTTACGGTCTTTAGTTAAACTAAAAAAAAGCAAATAGATAGAGTAATGTAAATAAGTTACCATAACTGAGTTTTAAAATATGCCTAAAAGAAATATGATTTTAGATGAAGCACGGTGCTTAATTTATACATATACACTGAGCCTCACCTAATCAATACATGATTAGAAAACCTGTATAATATGAAAAAACATTGTCCGTTTATTCTATGCGAATATGCTTTTAAACTAGAATGCTAGAAATGAAAATATAGTAGTCTTGTATTTAAGATGTTTTGTTCAGCTCTATGGTCATATGAATTTCATTAACAAGTGTCATCTGTTACATATATTTGAAACATTATACAATAATTAATTCAATGGTTCAAAACAGAGAAGAGTTCTGCAAAAAAATTAATACCTTTATCCGAATGTCACATTTAAGCTTTTTTTAAAACCTTATTCTTATTTCAGGTGGATATGTCGTACAATTTTTACTAATTACTAGAATATTTTTCCCTTTAATTTTTTATTGTTTTTTACCTGGACTTATTTCTAACAAATTTCTTTTACCATCTACGTTTAATACATTATACATTTTTTAATACTTTATTTGCTTGAGAGTTTTGTTTCAAATTAAAATATTAAAGAGGAAAAATTTAATTATTGATAGATCACAAATTTAAAACTCTAAACTGGCTTAAAGATCCGGAAGATTGAGTCGAATATGTATGAATTTAGTAGAATTCTTCTGTGGTTAATATTGCTCTGGAATTAGAGTCTTTAACCCTTTCCGGCGCACTACTCTTTAAAGTTGGATTTTAAAGAAAAGAAAAATTAGGCAATATATTTAGGCCTAGAGGAGTACACATTTATAATTTTGTAAAGATTTAACCATTTTAATTTTACAGCTGTTGCCGAAGTGGTAACCTCCCATAAGTAAAGCATTGATAAGCGAAGTGAGAAGAGCATTGCTGTGAAGCGCGTGTTAGAGTAAATTTTTTTTTTAACTATTATTTAAAAACAGTAGAATTTCACCTGTGTGGTGCTGCGATCTAGAACTCATAAGAAAGGTTTAAAGTAGCCATTAGAGTAGTTTTTGAAATAGTCACGGAGTTTTTATGTCTGTAAACAGGGAGACCTTTAGGTGTTGCCGACCCGGCAACACTGCGCCGGAAAGGGTTAACTAAAATAGTTACATATAGGAGAGATAATATACACACCTTAACATATGTACACAAAAATACATCTTTGACTTATCAACTATAATTGTGGGCAGGTCTCGCTCTTTTTATGTTTATCAGTATGTTATAATCAGAGTTTACTAAGCAATCTTTCTGAAAGTAAAAAACTAGAATGGAAACAAAGAGAAATAAATATTGATTTGGAAAATATTATGGAGCTGTCGTTTTGGTTATAAATGTAATATGCATATCTATACTACCAATAAATGAAATATGATTAAATAACAAAATACAATGAATTATAAATAAATTTTATTAAATAACTATTTATTTAATTCATTACAATAGAAACATTTATATCTTTTTAATATGACTCACATTTTGTAAATACTACGTAATTAGTATTTATACAAATACCTATGAATTGCATACTTTTTAAAAATTATTTTTGGAGATTTTGGGAACATATCATAAAATGAATGTTAAAGATATATTGCAATAAAATAATTGGAAAATTTCAGTTCTGAAGAATGAGGTTCGCAAGATTTTCTTCATTGAAAGATAGTGCTTCTTTTTCCTCTACTTTCGTCATCAAGGAGCTCACATTTTTTTTAAATTGAACTTCAGTTTCTTCATGCATCTAAAATAATAAGTTAGATGTTAACATAAAAAAGAAAGAAAAATTTAGTAAAATTTATAATGAATATAATAGAAATATGATGAATATAATAGAATATTGTAGAAAAGCCAATATTCATCTTCGTATTGAATGTTACAAGTATTTAAAAATTAGCTAGATGAAGAAAAACCATGCATTTTAAATTCAAGCTTATGATCGGCATTTTGGCAAAGTTAAAGTCGCATATACAGTCATAGGATTTTCTCATCTGAGGTGTTTTCATTTACTGACATAGCATCAATAAATCGTAAATTGCTCTCATTATTAATTACTAATTTCATCTAAAATGAACCCGCAAAACCATATTGAAAAGGTCTTTTTTATAAAGGCTTGACATTCTTCTAACTTATGAAATAAAAATACAAAAATCCATTGATAGGTGGAATTGTAATACACAAAAAATTTTGAATATGCTTTATAAATGCTAAATATGTATCAATAAAATTGCTAAATTGTTTTTAAAATGATTTCCTGAAGGCATCCATAATGTTGAAGATGTGGATTTAAAAAAAATCATCAGCATTGTATGTTGTCATTGTCCTTTGACGGAAAGTCTATATAAATAAATAATGCTGAAACACAATACGCCTTCTTACCCAATAAATAATGCCAATAGGCATGCATTGTAATATAAAAGCTTAATCTTCGAATATATGCAAACCGCCATCATTTGACAGGCCCATTTTTTAATGAATCTGAGTACTTTGTTAATAATTTTTGTTATTATAGAGAAAATTGCGGTGGGGTGCGACACTTTTTACAAAATTTAGAAAATCAACTTTCTTTAACTTTAAAACAAAAATTTCAATTTATAGAGTGCAAGGTGAAACACCTTTTAATGTGCTTGAACAATATAGAAACAAAACATTCAAAAGGTATTTTATAATTAAAGAAATTGTAGGTTTTAAAATGTGCCCCATAACTCACCATTTATAGAGATATATCGAAATGTAGTAAAATAAAGCTATAAGGCACAAATAATTAAGTGTCGGCTAGATATATAATCTAATAAAGATTGTAGATTGATATAATGTATGTGGCACAATATAAAATTCCAAGATTTTCATAACGTAAATGGAAATTCAGTATTGTTAGTCATAGATAACATTAAAAATTCGTCAATTCAAATTATTTACATTTTGAAGTAAATGAATATACTATCAATGCTATAATTAATATATTACCCTCTAAATATGTTTGCATGTTACCAATTTACATTCATCTCATTACAAAAAAAGAAAGGCATACCCCATTCCTCCCTTTACTGGCATGTCCCAGTCCTCCCCACTTTCTTTTTTTGTGTTAAAATTCTTGTATAAACAAAAGTGCTGCTTTTAGACTTGTTTTAAATAACTAATAATATACAATATAATGTTCCATAAATAATGAAACTATTACACCTATGAATAACAAATCATTAATATACAGAAAGCATAAAAAGTAAATTTACATTTGATTCTTGAAATGATCTTTTATACAATTGTAAGCTTATACAGACCAACAATTTTTTTCAACTAAAGTTTGGCTACCAATGCTTCATCTACCGTGCGATTGATGAAATGTTTAGAATGTTACATAAAGAGAAAAACCTACTGTCCAATTCCTCCCACTATCTCACACCACTATCCACTATATATTAACATTTTATAAAAATTACGTAAAACCATATTAAATACCTCTTATATTTACATGTATAAAAATTAATTGAATTTTAACAAAATCAATGGAATTTTAACTCTCTGAAATACACTGGCGAATGCAGATCACTTCAAACCACAAGGAAAGCATATGTTTATTAAATATATGTACTTTCCTTCATATAAATGTAACTAAACTTCCGTATTTGAACATCTTTTTAGAGCACTTCAATAGACCAAACTTGCATTACCTACGAAAATTTCGTAACATTTCGACAATTAGAAATATTTTTTTACAAAATAAAATGTGTGAAAATTTTATCTTCTGCGACTTCTGAGAGTTTTATCGAGGTAAAAATCTTACCAGCCCTTTTCCACTAAATATCAATATTTTTTCCACCCAGGCTTCGTATATCTTATGTTTTTAACACCAAAAAAATTCAAAGAGTTTGGTTGATAATATCAAGTTTTTTAAGAATGTAAAATAGCGGAAGTACCTTGTACCACAACTCCAAATCCCACAATTTTCTTCTATCTCATACATAATACTATTTTAAAATTCATCGAAGTACCAAAATTAAAAGACAATCTATGCCCATCATGAGAACTCTAATGATATGGAATTCCGTGCATTAATTCTTAAGATATGAATATCGGTAAAATCACGTAAGAAATGCACCATAAAAGCGCTAGTTGTTTAGTGATCTACACCAAAACCTGCAACGGTGACACTGCAATAGCTGGTGTCAACATATAACTGAATCTGAAGTTCGATGAAAATACGTGCGTTAGTTGATAAGATTAGAATTTGCGGAAATTATGCAAATCCCCCCTCTATTGTGCAAATTGTGAAAAATTCAGCACATTAGCGCCACATATTGAGCGATTTAAGGCAAAATATAAAAAAACACCAAATGATATTAGGGACAAACTAAATCTAAAGTTTGATGAAAATCCGTTCATTATGCATTCAGGCAGAGTTGTTGCAGAAATCTCAAAAAAAGTAGAACAGCAACAAATTCTATTGAGCGATTAACGCCAAAAAAGAAAAAAACATCGGAATCAATTTATAACAAGGACTATCTGAATATATTTTTTTATTGAAAGCTGTACATTAGTTCTTGAGACAGAGCACCCACGAAATTTAGGTCGCATACATACAGCCATTTAGTAAAAACAAGTTTTTTGGTATATCTGACCCCTAAAACGTGTAAATCCGTTGAAAACTAGAATTTACTTTAAAAACTAATCATCACCAATTTATATCAGAGACAAATTATCACCAATTTATATCAGAGACAGACTGGGCATAATTTCTATATTAAACATATATTTTTTAAAAATTAAATCCTGTGCATTAGTTCTTGTGACAGGCTACCCACGAAATGTGTGTCACATGAAAATAGAGTCACAGGCTCACATTTCGTATAAACGGGATATCTGGCCCTTAAAACATCTAAATGTGACGAAACTTTTTACGAATCCTATAATTCGTAATAACAGAAGAAATAAAATATTCAAAAATTATCTTTGAAACAATTAATTGTTAAAAGTCTCTCTATATCTGTGTATTTTACTGTACAATTCATATTACGTAAAACTTTTAATAAATTCGTACACTTGATTTTATGCAAAATAACTATAATTATAGTTGCATAGCCCCTTACCGATTGTCTATGGTTTTAAAAACAATTTTAAAACATGAAATATTTTTTAATTATTCTGTATCGCGTACAGCTCGCTTTCGAAAGGGGGTGTCCAAATATAATTTTATCAACTTTTTGTTAATTTTGGATCCCCTCCCTACTTCCGATTCATACGTTATCATCCTTGAACTCCCCCCCCCCCCCATTAATGATATCGGTATCAAAGTGTAGAAAATTTGGATTCCTATAACTTATTTTGCTCGAAAAGACATACAAAACTTGTTTCATTTATTTTCCGCATACTTTTATGATCAAATGATGAGAAGTTGATAAAATATCATTTTTCATATGAAAAAACTTTATATCACATAACCATTAAAAAGCAATACTATTTAAATGAATCTTATGATACCTTTTTGTTACATAATGCATTCAACAGTAATAAAGATTTATTGTATTTGCACCGAACGGAGATGGGTGGAGAGCATATAGAAATTCATATCATAAAACGAAGACAACATTCTTTCTCTTTATTTATTAGTAAGCACAAGCTTAATTTCAAATACACTTTATACTGTTTCTCGAACTGTGATTATATATGCATACACATATGAAGAAAAATAAGAATTTTAAACGTTAGAGTATACTATATTTTAGAGTTAAATAATTTTATAATAATTTAGCGATTTTAATAACTTTGTATTAAAAAAATATGTAACAGTCTATAAAAATAACGTACTACTTTGTACTAAAGACCATGTTACAAATAAAAAGATAAACAATTGATGATCAGAAATGATATTTATATCAAAAGACAAATCTCCTCCCTCCTGAAATAACATATTTGCACAACCCCAAAGATTAATCTGTTCTTAAAATAACATAAAGAGTTCATCCTTTTTTACGGCTAATTTTACATAAAAATAAAAACTTCCTCTGTGAGTAATTAAAATATATAAATAAAACAAATTTAACAGACATGCAATTGAACTACTCACTTAAAGCTCTGAAATTATCGGAATATAAAAGAAATTATGGGAGAAACATAATTTTCAGAAACGTTTTTATAATTAACGAAACTGCAACTAAGAGAAAAAAAAGAGTGAAAAAAATTGGAATTGTCCCATTCCTTCCTTTGCTGGTATGTCCCATTCCTCCCTGTACTTTATGTTAAACTTCTTGTATAGACATAAATGCTATTATTAGATATAGTTTAAATTATGGATGATTAGCAGTATAATGTTCTATAAATAGAGAAACAATTATTTATTTACATAAAAAAGTCATTAACACTTCTTCGAGCGCGCTGTATCTGAGAGATACATGCATAAGAAATTCGTCGTTTTCGAAAAGAAAAGGGAGTTTCACGACCTTGATCTTCACAGTATCTGTTCTTCCGGTCATTGCCGTCCCCGGAATGCAGTGGTTTCAAATTTTTGTCGATAGGAATTTCCAGTTTCGCGCTTTGTTAAGGATTTGTATCTATTAGATACATGCGCCCGATAGCGTTTGTAGTTACTTTCCCACTGATACTAGGTTAGAATACGTGAATACCTCAGTCTCTCCTGTTTAACTTTCGGCTTCGAAGTGAAAAATACTAAACGGTTTTCGGATTTGAATAACCCTAGAGACAGAAATTGCCCATAAAATTTTATTTAGCGATGACAATGAAGATTCTGAATAGTTTGAAGAATGTGACGATGAATAATATTTTAAAACTCATTTTTAAACAATATATGACGCTGAAATACAGAATGTATCTGTCAGATACAACGCGCCCGGTGGTGCAACTTTTGAGATGCGCCCGACGGAGTGTAGAAAGCATAAAATAGCAGAAAGCATAAAAATATATAGCAAATTTCCTTTTTATTCTTAAAATATTCTTTTCCTTTTTACAATTGCAAGCATATGTAAATCAGCTATTTTATTCAACTGAAGATTGGGAATGTTTTTGCTTAATGGAATACGTAACTGATGAAATGTTTATTAATGGAATATAAAAAGAAAAATGTACTGTCCCATTTCACCCCACTCTCCCTCATTAAGTAACAAAATCTTGGGTTAAGGGATTTAGGGAAGATTTAAGGTGTTTAACTGCTATCAAAATAAAGTAACAAATACAGCAGGAAGAAAAATAGACTTTTAAAGATTTTTATTTCAACGAGTAAGAATAGAGACAAATATAACCATATTTTCTTTTATTATTGAAGGAAGGGAAGGGGATATTTCAAATGATTGATAATATAACTTATTGAAGACTTACAATTAGCGAAAAAAATGAAAATTAATTAGGGTAAATGATTAAATTTTGTATGCTTGTAAGGCGAGAGGGGAGGGGGCGATTTTTATTTGGATTTTATGGATATGACCTATTATTCATTCTTATAATAAAGGAACGGATCAGAAATTTTTTTTAAAGAATGACTTAAGTTTTTAAATTTTATATGTTAAGGGGCAAAAAAATTAGCGATTTATTTTTCTTTTTAGAAAGGGGGAGTATTAGATGACTTATTTACATTAATGAAAATTTATAAAGTACAATAGCCCAGTGATTATATGGTAGAATTCGATAGTAAGGGAAAGTAGGAAGTAGGTTTAATCTCTTCAGTTTAGATCTACAATGAATATAGTAAGTTTTATTCTCATACTAGCGGAGCGTTAGAAATATATTAGATTTACAGTTTAATGCCACAATAATATCTCAAAAGAACTAACTATCAAAAACACTATTAATATAAGTGTTGTAAAGCTTAAAATTCCGAGTAAAATGAGCACTTACATTTAATATTTTTGCTGAACATTAATGGCACAATTCTATTTCAAAGTTTAACCGCAGTGGTCAAGAGGTTTATCTTAAAATAATTAGGGGAAAACATGAAATTGTTTTGATCTCTTCAGTTTGGGTCTAGAATTAATGTGCTGACTTTTTACCCACGTACTAGATGAACGTTAGAAAATATGTACATATAGTGGAAATATACTTTATTAAAAATTATTTTAATTATATTCTAAAACAACTAAGTCTATAGAAACCATTGTGAATACAAATTTCTTAGAGTTTGAAATTCGAAAAAAAAAACATATTTTTGTCTCAATTCTATTTCAAAATTTTATCTTAATCGCTAATTCAAAGCACTAAACTAGAAGAGATCAAGTTATCCATCCGCTATGTCTCCATTTGTTACATACGTGTAAATTTTTTAAATTGTTGAGGCCTTCACGATAATTTTGTAACTATGTAAGGATTTTATTTTGCATATTTTGAGAATTATAATTTAGTAGTTAATGAGAAAATGGTGCATGAATGATAGATGTTTTACATTTCATTTCTCAACTCACACCCCCAGACTTAAATCATTGGTTTAAATGAAAGATTTTTTACTTAAAGACTAATTTTTTTTTCAATATTTCTAAGGTTTTAAACTTTTATGAATTTAAATGAAGATTCTTGTATACTAGTCAAAAATCATTTAATTAGAGCGATCTTTGTCCTTAACACAAAATATAAAGTTTAAAATCGCGCTATTCGTTGACTTTGAACTTCTCTAGAGAAAAGTCTTATGTACACTCATTTGTCGCTCTACCGCCCCCCCTCTCCCATCCTTGCACTTTATTTTCAATTTCCTTAATTCTAATGGACACGCACTGTTGTTCACTCTATATACATTATATTAAGAGCTACACCCATTTAATATTGGAAATAATAAACAATATTTGCAATCATTTACGAATCATTTTTTAAATATTCTAAAAAATATAAAAGAATGTACTTTTTAAGTTAATTTGTTTGTACCTCATCTAGCAAAAGGAAGAAACATAATAGATTCATTTCTATTCTATGTCGATGGAAGTTAAAACAATTTCTAGATTTCTCGTAATTAAATCAGACTTCGTCGTTTCTTTCATATACAATTTCTGGTCTATAACCCGCAATCAAGAGGTTAAGCCACAATTCTCAATATATCCATCCTATATAATGCATCAATAACTAAAAATTACATTTACATAATAACAATCACGTATAAACTGATAACCTCGTTTGTTCGCGCTGAAAGCTTTTGTTTAGTGATTTAGGCAATACTTGAATCTAATAGTTGAATCCAATTGTTGAATTGTGAAAATTCAACAAAAATGTTAAATATAGGTTGTCATTTTATTCAGAATTTTAAATTCTAAACATTTGCATAAACAATGTTTTTGATAAGTTTATTTTTCGTTAGATATTTTATGGTAATCAATAAAATCGTGTTTTTCAATTATAAAATTTGTACCCATTTTTTAACGCGCACATAGTAAGAGGAGAACACTTAATACATTCATTCTAGACCTAAACTAAATGAATTTAAATAATTTCCAGCTTTTCATTAACTAATTCCGATTTCGGCTTTTTTCTCCTCCTCCACCACTGGGCTATAAAGAATTTTAAAGACTTTCTGTGTGTTCTTAAAGTTTCGCAAGGAGTGTGGATGAACGGGGAAATGATATTTTGGGGGGGGGGGGGAAGAAATGCCTTAATTGATAATTTATTATGACAATAAAATAACGCATAGAACACACATTGTATTTTATGTTATTTTAATTTAAGCTGTTTTAAAGAATTTTAAATATTGAGTACAGTTACTGTGTGAAGAAAGTTCGGGAACAAAATTTTAAGGGTGAAATTCATATGAAGTTTTAATGAAATGAATGTGATTTAACGAATGCTTAATGGAATTTATTCGCTAAAATACAAATAGAATAATAATTTTTTTAAAGCAAGTAAGTTTTAAACACTTTAAATTTTGGTACTGCGGAAAAGGGGGCAAATAAGAGAAATGAAATTCAGAAAAAGAGCAGGTAAATTTGATTTGTTGTATAAAACATTAGAAATTTTTTACTTGTAATAAACACAGATTTAACGAATAATTAGGAAGATTAGCTTGCTAATAACTAAAAATCAAACATTATATAATAAAATTTAAATCATATAGACTAAAAATTTACTTACTAACTAGAAATATTTTTATCGATACCAGATTCAAGATGGATGCATTACTCGGCTTTGTGGCTGCGTGAATAGTCCTTACGTCACTACTGAAGCCCTTTCTGATTGGCTGACAGGTGAAGCTAAGATATTTCATGTATTTGTCCTATGCGAGTGGTAAAAATAATACCAGACTACATATAAAATTTTAGTAAGCTTGCAGATTTCTGTAGCTTTACAAAAACTAGTTTCGTAGGTTTCCAGATTTTTTTTTACAGTGTGGGGAATGAGAGAGCAAAGCATTGGAATACAAAAATTAACTTATAAAACTTGACAAAATTTCACACAGATTTTTACTTTATTCAATTTAACTGTTGAAACACATGCATACAAAAAAAGAAAAAAAAAGCGTTTTGAAATACCACGGTTATTTTGATAATTATCACACTGTGAGACAATTTAGCGTCATTTATCGGTGATATTTAGAAATAAAATAAAGAAACATGCGAAAGAAATTCTTGAATTCTTATATCCATGACATAGCACTTATCGTTTACTTATTATTTAATTTTAAAACCATTATTTTAAGATATCCTGTAAAATACTGTTATTTGTACGTTAAGAAATTCATATCAGTGCATTTCACAAATCATATGTCTATTTAAGCGTGAATATGAGATTTTTTTTTTTAAACCTTAAATATTTTTATCTCTGCCTTCATGAAATAATCAATGCACTTCCATACTGACAGAGAGAAAATGAAGGGAGGGTCGGTAGATCTGCAGAAAACATAAAATTCGTGAGAAATAGTCCATAAAAAGCGGTATTTTATAACACAATAATTACCTTTCCACCCCTAAAGTTATGGATTAATTTAAAATGTTTTAAAGAATGCTCTTAGATGCATTCGTAATTATATAAATACGTAACACCTGCAGTCATCGTCTGGTCCGTCAATCTGTCTGTCCACAGTCCGCATATCACAGCGCAAAAACTAGCCAACGGAATGGTTTGTATGCTTAATATATTGAATCGTTGTAAAAATTGTCTTCAAACTTTATAAAAATCTAATCGAAATTTAAAAAGATATCAATAATAGCTTTTTTCTTCGCTCTATTATATTTCATTACATTTATTAATTCAATGTTATCATTGATTAGTATTGATTCTAGGTTGTCATGGTGTTTACACCTATTTAAAATAGAATCCTTTTATTTCCGTACAATGGAATTTAATATGTATAATCTTAATAAATATTATTGTTGTATAAGTGTGCAACAGCTACTGCACCATGATCTGAATATTTATAAAATTATATTACTAACGTACCTTATTTGCTAAGTTTGACGTTTAATTTACGAATTGTTTTAATTTTTTACATTCTTTGAGGAGAACACATACTTAATAATGGCATACTTAATAATAAAGACAAAAAGATCGATGTTCGACTCCAGTTCTATGAATTTTTACTCCTTTGAAATTAAAACTTATCTTTAATTTTTCTTTTCAATGTATGACATAGCTAAAAATGATTTCATCAACAAAAATTTTTAAAAGATAGAAGAAAAAAATAATTTAAAATACATTTTCCTATGCATTACGCATTTATATACATATTTTGATTACAAAATATATCTTTTAGAGATGTTAGAACAAAGGCTTTTGAATTCTTTAATGAATGTTTTTTTTTCTTCTTTCCCGAAATAGCTAATGTATTTTGAAAACGACATTAAGTTAATAAAGGGAAAAAATAATGACAGATTTGAAAAAAATTTGGACTTTATAAAAAGTAGATGCACTGAAAAAAAAATTCTTACAACACAATAACTACTTTCCCATCCCCCGAAACTATCGAGTAATTAAAGCTGTCCTCAAATGCAAAAGGGCAAATTTATGACAAAAATTTCTATTAATTTTTGTTCGGAAGCACATGAAACTAGCAGGTGTTATTCAGAAACCATCTATTAGAGAAATATTCCCCCCCTTTTTTTGTTGTTTCTTTTTTGAAAGCACAATATATTGTTTAGAAAATAGTGTCAAAGTTGGCGTTTTGAATTGAATTTCCTGGCGAAAGCTGAAAAAAAAGTCAACGAAAAAAAATTTTTTGTCAAGTGACCAAAAACGCTTATAATTCGATAAGTAATTTATATATCAAAATACGGAAAAGCATTTGGATTCCAAATTGCTTCCATAGTCAGTTCTGTCAAAGTTATACATTTATGTTTCAAAAATTATGCATCATCGTGTCAGAAACTTTCGCGCGCTTGTTGAGTAGTGATCTGGAGAGCAGCCTTACAAATATCGTATAGAAATTTTCGTAAATACAAGCCACCCTTGGCGACCAGTTTCGTCAAACATTGCATCATAGTTCGTTTAATTTTACCTGCTCAATTGTGTGACAAATCAGAAAATTCTGGCAGAAAATTAAAAAACTCGGTATTTTTATACTTACCGGGCACAGATGATAATTCGCCGAACAATCTTCCCGTGTCATTTTTTCGTATTACATTAATGTCATTTAAAATATAATCCTTTCACTCACTACATTTCTAATGCATAACTAATTTTAATGTGAAACGTTTAAAATTCATGACATGTATTTTTTTTTTAGGTAACCAAAAATTAAAAATAATAATGTTTTAAAACTCGTAACTGCCGTAATTGCAGAGAAAGAGAAAAATGTAAATAAATCAGATTTACCTTGGTCTAAAGCCTTCTAAATTATTTTTACACAATAACCGATGATTTGCGTTTTATTCAGATGTTGCCATTGAACAATTAACAAATAATCGTGATTTTTGTGCCTCATACGTTAGCGTAATATATATATAGATTTGAGAAAATGATAATATTACATGTTTTATAATGGCAAGTTCTAGATTCATCTTCTCGTCTTCTCGTCTGGCTTTTACGAATTTAGAATTAAAAATTCTCTTTAATATTTTCTCATTATACTACAATAATAATAATAATAATAATAATAATAATAATAATAATAATAATAATAATAATAAATAACGGATGTTTTGTAATCTATGGAAATGCACAATAAACCGACCGCAGCCTTCACCCAGTCATCCAAAATTCCAAAAAGTTTTCTCTTATATTTAGAAACCTCAGATGTTTCGTAATCTATGGAAATACACAATAATCACGACCGCAACTTTTACCTTGTCACCGAAAATTCCAAAAAGCTTTCTCTTAACTATAAAAACCTCAGAATTTTCGAAATTTACAGAATTTTTTTAAAAAGTAAATTTTTATTGGTTGCTGTAATTTTCGAAAACGTCTCCTAGTAGCTTTTAGAATGCATTAATCAATTTTTTGTTCTCGAAAAATCGTTTTTTCGGATTCTGTTATCTCTCAACCAAACATTTTCAGTTGCATAGCTGAATTTGTGCATGTAAATGTTACAAGAAATGTTAATGTTAATAGTAATATTAATTATGTTAATATTGTACGTTGGCCTGTTAACTTATTAGCTTCCTGTGTCCACATATGTAGATCTTTGTTTTGTTGCATTTTGTTAATGTTACTCGAACAATTTCAATTACAATTTCGATATCGGAAGGATATGTTTCGAAGTCTACTATTTGAAATATTGAAAAAAAAAATCTTGTTCTGAAGTCAGATGGGAGAAAAAATAATCATACACATAATAAAACCCAGTGTAACGCATAGCGCACCAATCCGGGTTTTTCCCTCCAAAAACTGTCATTGGAATTTTTGCTCCCTCCGTGACCGGTATATCGTGCTTGTGCAACCGAAGCTTTACAACAGAAATAGAAATTTGATAACAAAAGGGAAAAATGACAATTTTTTTCGGGGAGGGGGGGGGGGTACACGAAAAAAAATGAAATTTCAAAGAGCTATAAAAAATTGTAATAATGTTTAATTATTAGCATTATTTCAATAGCTGAAGCAGACTTTTTCAAGTACGCAGTTATATTGCATATTTGTTAAAATTTTGTTTTATTACGAAGTCTTAATTTTGTTATAGTATAACTCCAGCAAAGCTTGATTTACCAAGTAGTATTGTAGATGCTATCAATGTGTTTATTTGAACATAAATGAGTCGAACTTTGACCATCTACTGCTTCAATATTGTGAATTATTTTTATCAGTTTTTTTTCAAAATTATGCAAAAGACAATTTTTACCCAACAGTCCTAGGACGGGGATCTGCACTAGTTTAGTAATAATTAATAATATTTCATTAATGCTCAGTAGCGAAGAAGTTACACATGTTTTCTGAATTTCAAAATATCCCTCCGAGATTGGATAGCATCCGAATAAGTGACATTCTGATTTGAAAAAAACTGATTTTTGCTTTGTAACGTTTCCGAAAACGACGGGCAGCTAATAAAAATTTAGCGTTGAAAATTTTTCTTCAATTAAAAAAAAATACTTTGTTAAAGTTTTTAAAGGTAACAGCAGTTCAAGAGACGCAGCACAGAAACCTACACTCTTAAAACGAAAGAGCTGATTTGGCTTCCCAAGTAAGAGCTGCAATTTTTTCGATCATAAATGAGTTGTTTTTCAAACGATTAAATCTTGTTGATTTAAATATGTTATTTAAACAGCTCAACTCGATTTAACCCTTTCCGTCGCACTACTCTTTAAAGTTGGAATTTAAAGAAAAAAAATAATTAGGCAAGCTATTTAGGTCTAGAAGAGTACACAAGTATTGTTTTGTAAACATTGCACTCACCATTTTAATTATACAGCTGTTGCCGAAGTGGTAACCTACCATAAAGCATTGATAAGCGCAGTGAGAAGAGCATTGCTGTGAAGCTCGTATTACAGTAAAACATTTTGCCTATTATTTAAAAACAGTAGAGTTTGATCTCTGTGGTGCTGCCATCTAGAATTCATAAGAAAGATTTAAAGTAGCCATTAGAGTAGTTTTTAGCTCACAGGCTATCATAGCCTGACAGCTTATGTGCCCGTCCGTTCTGTATGTATGTTCGTACGTAACGCGATAACTCATGATAAAAATATCCGATCCACTTGAAATTTTGTATGTAGGTATATCCTGACAAGGCGCTTCCCTGATTAGTTTTTGGAGTTCATTCGATATGTATAAGAGGGGGAACGGGGGGCTCATGCCCCCCGTTAGTTGATATAGATGGGATTTTCATGCAGAATTAAGTTTTCAAAATTTAGATTAGGATCATTCTGATGAGGCGATTCCGTGACTGTTATTAGGTGTTCATTGATTAAGTATAAATAGGGGGAACAGGGGTTCTAATGCCCCCCCCCCGTTAGTTGATATAAATGGGATTTTCAGGCAGAATTAAGTTTTCAAAATTTAGATTAGGATCATTCTGATGAGGCGATTCCGTGACTGTTATTAGGTGTTCATTGAATAAGTATAAATAGGGGGAACAGGGGTTCTAATGCCCCCCCCCGTTAGTTGATATAAATGGGATTTTAATGCAGAATTAAGTTTTCGTTCAAAATTTAGATTAGGATCATTCTGATGAGGCGATTCCGTGACTGTTATTAGGTTTTCATTGAATAAGTATAAATAGGGGGAACAGGGGCTCTAATGCCCCCCCCCCCCGTTAGTTGATATAAATGGGATTTTCATGCAGAATTAATTTTCGTTCAAAATTTAGATTAGGATCATTCTAAAGGGGCGATTCCGTGACTGTTATTAGGTGTTCATTGAATAAGTATAAATAAGGGGAACAGGGGTTCTAATGCCCCCCCCCCTTAATTTATATAAATGGGTTTTTCAAGCAGAATTGTCAGATTTCGTTCAAATCTCTGAATAGTTTTGGAAGTTTAATGGTTAAGTATAAAAGAGGGGGATAACTCCTTTTAAATTATATAAATGCTAAATGGGTTTTTATTAAGAATTATCTCATTTGCTCTGAATTTTGGATATAGATTTTTTATATGATAAAGCATGTCTTTGATAGTATAGGAGTTTCAATGATTAAGTATAAAAAAAGAGGAAAGGGAAGAGCTGTTTCCCCTTCTTAATTTTTTTTCGAACGGAATTAACCCTTGAAAATATAAGGCTTTAATGTACAATTAGTATTTGTAGCCTGTGAGCTCAATGCCATCAGTTTAACTGGGCAGTATTCTTTATTGAAATATCCAAGGAGTTTTTGTGTCTCTAAACAGGGGGAACTTTAGGTGTTGCCGACCCGGCAACACTGCGCGTTAAGGTGTTAAATTGCTTAAAAACAACTCGTTACTCGAGTTATTTCAACTGTTTCCGAGAAGCTGCCTTTCAAAACGTCAGATGAGTGGATTTCGGCTCAACTTGAGTTATTTTGTGGCTGACTTTTTAAGAGAGTAAGGTAACGAGCAGAAGAAAAATCCTTTATTTTATGAAAGAGTAGTAATAGCAAAATCTAATGATTTATGTCTGCCGGAATTAAGGGTGTTCTTAACTGTTCTGCTCAATAACTGCAAAACGGTTTGACACATTAACAAATTTATTTTTTAAAGGAAAGCTATAAAACTAGACGGTCTGGCTATGTAAGGACTTTCGAATCGAATTCAATTTTCCATTTTATGATAATTAAATTAACTTCCGAATTATAAGCTGTTTTATCACGTGATCACGAGGTTTTCTACCTTTCTTTGACTGGTTTTTCTGCTTTCGTCGGAAAAGGCGGTTCGAAACATCATTTATGACGGCTTGTACTGAAATATTTATTGTGTTTGCACAAAAACAGAAAATTAGTACGATTAAGTAGTTTCTGAATAACAACATCTGCTAGTTTCATGCGTTTCCGAATAAAAATGAATTAAAACTTATGCCACAAAGTTACCCTTTTTGATTTCAGAACACCCTTAAAGTGATGCATAAGCCAAAAATTTATGCCACCTATTGGTTTACTCGCAGGTTTGACATCGTCTTTGCCATACAATCAAAGGCATGAAATGATTGTACGGTAAACGCAATGATAAACCTACGAATAAACCACTAGTGGTAGTAATGTTTGGCTTATCGACCACCTCCCTTCCGGCAAACATGGATCATTAGATTCCCCTATTACTACTCTTCCATAAAACAGAGTTCTTTCTTTTTCTTGTGCTCGATACCTTAAGTTTTTGCGCTGTTGGCTCTTGGACGATAAAAATTCGCTTTTCAGAATGTTTGGTTACTTGGAAGAGGCTATTGAATATTTTCATTCTTCATTATAGTACATTTAAGTAGACTATGAAACATCTGTCATTTTTAAGTACGTTCGTAGTTATGTAAATACGTAGCACCTATATAGGCGTCGTTTTGTCCGTCCGTCAGACCCGCATGTAGCGGAACATAAACTACACAAATAAATCGTTTGAAGTTTAAAATATATAATGTTTTCGATTCATTTCAAATTTTATTATAATTGGATGCATACTTTAATTACAGGGGCAAACAAAATTCCGTTACATTACGGTCAATGGGGAAAAATAGTTTCAAGTGCATTTTAATCATGTTATACTCTCTCGACTATAATAAACTTACCATGCATTAATGAAATATATACTAAAATCTATAGTCTGTACAATCTGTGGCGCAAAGAATATTTCTTCTTAATTTTTTAGGGTCGCACAAAAGTATTCCATTACATAATGTATAAGTTGAAACATTGTTTGGGGAACATTTTAATTATATTAAAATATTTTACATTTTATGCAATTGTTATACGGTGCTGAGGTTTACAACAAGTTACTTCCTATATTATAAAAAGCAAATAGTATTTACAGGGACCCACAAAAGATTTCGACTACAATACTCTATCTGATGTATTGTATACTATTACATCAAGACCTGGAATTTTTTTTAAACTTTAAGAACGCACCCCATTTGCTACGCTTGCGCTTGACGTACAATTACCGACTCATTTACACTGTTCTGAAAAATATTTGTATTAAGAAATTTGTTATATAAAGTAAAATACATTTCCCTATACATTAATAAATTTCACATAAATATGGCCTACAGAATATATGTCTTTGAAAGGAGATTGGGAGAATAAAAACTTTTGAATTCTTTAACGAACTTTTTTCTTTTTTTCTGCTTTCATGAAATAATCAATGCACTTTGAAAGTAATATTGAGAAAATGAGAGAGAGGGAGAAAAAAAAGAATGATAACTCTGCAAAAAATTTGAAATTCATGAGAAGTAGATGTACTCAAAGTAAAAAAAAAAATCTTTTCTAACCCAAGCAACTGCTTTCCCATCCCCAAAAACTATCGAGTAGTTAAAAAATAACTTTCTTAAAGAATGTTTCGTTAATTTTTGGGGCCTATGGGGAGAATAATAATAACAGATATTTAATAAGAACGCCTAAAGCTCCGTGCCTTAAGAAAGAACAAATAAAAAGGAGGGCTTATGCTCGCAAGGTAAGATAGAGGCTGTAAAAAGAATGGAAGAATTGAAGGAAGGAACCTCTTAACGAGATTATAGAGTTCATTTACAGCAGCTCGCGAATCAATTTCCGCCTCGCACCCCCCTCCGTCAGAAATGGACTAAGCCAACGATCGATTACCAGAACTCGGGCCGCTTCACCAAACCATACCACGTGAGGCCATTCAGCGCCACTAAAAACGTGCTAAAATACCTTTTTGATTCATTCATTTTACTAAGATAAAAATAAAGCAACAAAAAAATAGATATTCTTTATTATACGTACTTTTGCATCTCGTGTTTATCATTTTTAGTTGCGTTGGGAGAGAGAGAGCCTGTAAAAGCTTAAAAATAATGTAGGTCAACAAACTTTCTAGTACAGGTGTTTCGTAAAGCGTGCTTAATCCTTATTAGTTGGGAAAATTAAATTTATCCATTTTTTCCCATTGATTTGATGGTATGGGAAGAAATAATCATTAAAATATATGTTGGTTTATTCATAAAATTCAATGAAAAGGTAGTAAAGGTTAATGTGTATGGAGAAGATAAATGTGGTGTTTAAAAGTAGTAAACTTTCATGCAAGGAGGGGTAGGGAGATGTTTTTATTCAGGTGAATACAGTACAAACTGTTTATGCCAAAGCTGAATGCAGCATGGAAGTTATTCATTATATAAATTATACTTCGTTATTACTAGTTACCTAACTATATATTGCGATTTCTAGGTAATTTTTAAGCGTTCGGTATACGTTCATAAAACCTAGTTCGCATTATTCGCATTCATTTTGCTGAACTAAAAATAAAGTAACAACTTATATATATATATATATATATATATATATATATATATATATATATATACTTTTGCATTTCGTGTTTATCATTTTTAGTTACGTAGGGCGTGACAGCTGTAAAAGCTTAAAAATAATGTAGGTCAACAATCTTTCTAGTACGGGTGTTTTGTAAAGCGTGCTTAATCCTTATGAGTTCGGAAAATTAAATTTATCCTGTCTTTTTTTATATATAACTGATGGTATGTGCAGAAATAATCATTAAAATATACGTTGGTTTATTCAGTAAAATTTAATAAAAAAAGTGGTAAAGGTTAATATGTATGCAAAAGAGAAATGAGGAGTTGAAGAGTAGTAAGCTTCCATGCAAGGAGGGGAAAGGGGGAAATTTTTATTCAGGTGAATACAGTACAATTTGTTTATACCAAAGCTGAATGAAGCATGGAAGTTTTTCCTTATAGAAATTATAATTCGTTATTACTTCTTACATAACTATATATTGCGATTTGTAGGTGATTTTTATACGTTCAATATATTCGGTAAGTTCATATAATTTAGATCGCATTTTTTGTATTCATTTTTCTAAGCTAAAAATAAAGCAACAAAAAAATACATATTCTTTAATATACATACTTTTGCATGTCGTGTTTATGATTTTTAGTTCCATATTGAGAGAGAGCTGTAAAAGCATAAAAGAATGTAGGTCAACAAACTTTCTAGTACAGGTGTTTCGTAAAGCGTTCTTAATCCTTATTAGTGCGGAAAATTAAATTTATCCTTTTTTTTCATTGAACTGATGGTACGGGAAGAAATAATCATTAAAATATATATTGGTTTATTCAGTAAAATTCAATAAAAAGTGATAAAGATTAATGTGAATATGAAAGAAAAGTTCTAGAGTTTAAAAGTAGTAAAATTCCATGCATAGAAAAAATGTATAAAAAATACATATTTTTTATTACTTTTGCATGTCGTGTTTATCATTTTTAGTTGCGTAGGGAGAGAGAGCTGTAAAAGCATAAAAGAATGTAGGTCAACAAACTTTCTAATACAGGTGTTTCGTAAAGCGTGCTTAATCCTTATTAGTTTTGAAAATTAAATTTGTTTTTTTTTTCCTTTGAACTGGTGGTATGTCAAGAAATAGTAATTGAATTATATGTTGGTTTTTTCAGTAAAATTCAATAAAAAGTCGTAAAGGTTAATGTGGAAGCGAAAGAGAAGATGTAGAGTTAGAAGTAATAAAGTTCCATGCAAGGAAAGGAGGGGGGAGGGGTGTTTTTTCATTAGGTGAATACAGTGCAAACTGTTTATACCAAAGCTGAAATGAGCACGAGAATTGAGGACCCCAGAAGCCAAGGGGTATAAGTGACAAAATTGAAAAATAAAATAAACTAAAAACACAGACGACCTAAAAATATGCTTTTTTCATTTCGGGTAAAGAAATATAAGTGATTTCCTTATTATTTGCTGAGTTATAGAGGCAAACCACTTTTTTCGAAAAACAAACAATATTGATTAATTATATATTTAAAAAAAATTGTACTTTATTTTTTAACAGTTATTGAAATAAGAGTTCAAAGACCAGAATGCAACAAGCAGAATTTTCCTATTTCAATCCACTCAATTGTTATTGATGTTCAAATTTAACATCAATTATCTTTAAACTCAATTTACTCCAAATCGAAATTTTGTCCACTTGTACCCCTTCGCTTCTGGGGTCCTCAATTATTCTTTATATGAATTACATTTCGTTATTATCTGACAAAATATTGCGATTTGTAGAGAATTTTTAAACATTTGACATATTCTGTACATTCATATAACCTAGTTCGAATTAATCTGTTTTTACTGATTGAGTACTATAATATGTTTTGTATTTGCACTGTATATCTTCCGATTTCAAAAGGAAAGAAAATTCAGATCTGGAAAATATTTATGTCGTAAAGAAGAGCATGGCTTAAAAAACGGAAATCAATTTTAAATTTCAATAAAAGTTTACATTGTTATAGAGAAGTAAAAAATTCATTAATAAGTATGCATTTACTCGTTTAACTTAAAGTAAAACAACATGGAAATAAATAATAAAACAAAATTAGTTTTTTTCAGTCAAATTATGTTAATATTAAACTACGCCAAGGTATTTTGGCTGAATAAAATACATAAAAAAAGACACTGAACCAAATTTCAAATAATTTTAAAGCTATCCACTTTTTATCCACTCTTTCAAAACTTTTCAGAAATTATCATTTTGTGTGTACTGATTACAAAAGTGAAGATTTCGAGTATGCACTCATTGGGTAGAGGTTCGTATGCATCAGGAAATTCAAAAGATTATGCATATATACAATGTCTAATGCTGCTATGCGCATTATCATTGTGTATTATTTGGATTTCTACTTTGTAGTCAGTTGATACCTTTCTTTAAGAATTTCCATTTGATTGCTACCTGGTTTTCATCACTCTGATTCATGTTGTATTATATTACTGTCATATTAAAATTATTATTCTATTAATGTATATATATATTTAACACTTTATTTATCTAATCTTTCTATATAAGTACATTAAATGTATAACGAGCTAAATACCACATTTCCAATTTTATTCCAAATTCTGACAACTCTCTGTTTGATATAATTTGGCATTAATAAGTTTTTACAGTAATTGATGTTGATTTGTAGTATTATCTAATGGTTCTCTCTCTCTCTCTCTCTCTTTCTCTCTCTCTCTCTCTCTATATATATATATATATATATATATATAAAGGATAAATATTATTTTACGAAAATTCTAGTAAAAAGTTCTTGAAGCGTAAAAACTGTGGGGTTTTCCAAATAACAGTGTATGTGGCGGCACATGCCGATAAGTTGTTAAAAGGTTGAAATTTATTTGTTGAAAATTGGAGCACAATGATCTGAATACGTTGCTCCTCTTCTGAAATATCCCCGAAAAAACACTGAATCGAATCTTGGTGCAATATTACCTTGTTTATGGAATTAATAGGGCTACATATGCAAAAGAAATACTTGAAAAATGTATTTCTCCAAAACAGTTAACAGTAGAATTGACAGAAATTTTACGCGAGTGTTATAAAAATATATTACACCAGTATTTTTATCTAAACTATTTAACTTATTTCTCCGTGGTACACTTTAACCATATTCCTCAGGGGGAACACATTTAACTTATTTTAGAAACAAAATTCTGGTTCGAATCGAAATATTTTCATTTTTTACCGGTCCAAATGACCTCTGTGGCGGTTTAAGTGTTAACTAAAACCGCCACAGACTTTCTTCGACTATGGTATCAGAAGAAAGATCTTGTTATGTGCGTTAAAAAGTGCAATGGAACTACCCGTCCGAATCCAACAATTTTCAAGATATCAGTACTTGAAGTGTGGATGAATTAATAAGTAAATTGTCAGGCAAGCATATAAATTGTACGGAAATTAAATATTTCTTTGCATTTTTTCAATCTTTCTGTCAATATCTTTTCCCGAGCTACGAATAAAATCCTTTACACCTACACATTGACAGTTATTTCCATTCTTTTAGACAGGCACTTCGCATTTGACGAAGTTTTCGCATACGATTGCACTACGATACGTGCCATACGAAATAAAATACCAAAACACATAAGTTATTGACATTAAACATGGGTAAAAATAGCAAAATATTCAAAAAATATGATATTCAATATTATCAGCAAAATACAATTGTATAATAAATGCACATTTTTCTGAAAATACTGTATGTTGACACTGAAATATCACCAAAAGTAATTACAACACAACACAATTTTAACACTATATAATATAATCACTATATAAGAAAACACTATATAACATAATACTAATACCATAAAATCTTTTTTTTTTCTCTACTTAATTCTTAGGTCGCACCTTTTCTAACAATGTACAGTATCCAGCTTTAGGCTTAATTCGAGGCTAACTTCAAAATACAAAAATGTCAGACCTCTGAAAACTATAGCTACTAAGTAAAAATATAAACTTGCTATAATTTTCACCATGCCCAGTGTTAGTGGGAGATGGGTTTCAATACTTTGTGGTGAAAGGTCATCCCAAAAAAACATGCCACTTGCACTATAGAAAAGGAAAGTGGGAAACTGACATTCACCTACAAAGGGCAAGCGAAGCAGTTTTGCCAGATTCGTATACATCGTATACATACTCCAATCGTATACACGTATACGATTGGAGAATTTTTCCATTTTTTTTTTCAACACTTTGCTAGATGCAAATTTTTTGGCGAATGTGTGGCGTGACGTAATAAATAAACTGTATGCATGTATAGTATGTAACACATAATGTTTTCCTTAGACTGGTTTGACTAGCGAATAGCTTATATACCTGCAAGTCAATTTATTTATTTATTCATTCAGAATTCTAGTGCTGATAACTCGAAAACGGTTGGATTCGGACGGGTAGTTCCAGTGCACTTTTTACCGTGCATGACGAGATCTTTCTTTTGATACCACACTCATCCATATCCACAACTTCCCTCATAGCATGCATGGTCACAGTGACGTCACAATAACGTCACTGTGAGTCACTTTGGTCACATCACATCTGTGACCAAAATGCCACCACTCAGTGACGTCACATTGTGACTGAGATGTGACCTGCTTTAAAAATCTTTAAAAAGTTACAAAAATTCTTCAAAACATGTTATTTATTTTAAAAAACATGTTTCTGGCAATTCAAATATCAGTTCCGTCACAATGTTAATGTCAAAGTAGTCACAAATGACACATTTTTCACAAATTAATCACATTGTTACCGCTTTGTGAAGTGGTCACAAACGAACTCTAAAACGGCCATAACGACTTCACATTTTAGTCACTGTGACTTCACATCGACGTCACGTGACGTCACATCGACGATCGATGGTCACAAAGTCACAATGTGACTTCATAACGACGTCACAGTGACGTCACCATGCCTTACGGGTTACTCCTGGGTACGTTCCCTATTAAGGCCAAGCACGGGAGCACCAGCATCGGGCGCACCTACGTCTGACGTCCCCGACAAAGATTTTAAATTCCTGGGTAAAAGTGGGCCAAAATAAACCAAAGTTTGGACGTATATATTAAAATCGAAAGATTGTTTCGGGAGAATTACCGTGATATAATAATGCAAATAAAATAACTCAAACCAAACTCAGCTAACTTAAAGTTTAAAAAATTATTCTTACTCAAAGTAAGTATCGCAAATAAATGCATTTTAAAAATAAAAACAACTATACAAGTTATGATGTTAAATTTTACTTCAAACGAATTAACGTGGATTTACGAATCACCGTCTACCGCAGATAGCAATTAATCCGAAGGAATATAACATAGTTCGGGATATATTTTACAATTCAAATGACAACTAACAGATTGCTTAGGAGAAAATTATATATTTTTAAATTAATTCCTTATAGTACGGAAAAAATTATTTTCTACAGTGTAGATTAAATAAAATTTACAAGAATTACATTAAGAAATAATGTAATTTTAAACAAAATATAGTAAACATTTCAGTATCCTCAATGGAAATGCATGTGGAATAAAAATAACCCAATTTGAAGCACGTGTATAAAAATATTTGTTTTACGAATGGAATTGCGAATTTTGTTTAGTTTTATTTCTTTAATATTATCCGTTTCTCTCACTGAAGTGTTCTGTTTCCAGGCATTTTGAGAGAATCTTAAACGCTATCCATCTTTTACAATTATTATTAGAATATTTTTCATTTAAATTTTATAAAGGTTGCGCTAAAATGTTTCGATCCCTGCTTTTCCCTTTTTCCGTGACTTTTTTCTTTTTTTTTTTTTTTTTTTCACAGCAATGTGATAATCAAATTGGCAGCATCTGAATTCATTGGAAGAATTTACAATAAATTTGAATAAATGACCTAAAAAATATGTAAAAATTTCAATATTTTGACCGGTATTGCGGTAAATTAGGATCTTTACGTATAAAATGCTTTTCAATTCACTGTTTTACTTATTATCGGAAGCATAAATATAAAACAAACTTACAGACAGATTTTAAAATGTAGACGTTATATAAGTAAAATGTAAATGTAAGTTTTACTTCAAAGTAAAAAAATAAAATAAAAATAAAGTAAGAAATAATAAAAAAAGATATGCAAGTATACTTCATTTTATTGAATAAGTGGTATATTTAAGTTAAAAATCGGAGATTAACTAGAAATATAAAATTTACCATTTTCTACACAATTTTCGCAATTTTAATGATGAATGATTTTATCTTTTTATTTTTTATTTATCTTTTTATATTTACTTATTATCGGAAGCATAAATATAAAACACAGACAGATTTTAAAATGTAGACGTTATGTAAGTAAAATGTAAATGTAAGTTTTACTTCAAAGTAAAAAAAAAATAAAAATAAAGTAAGAAATAATAAAAAAAGATATGCAAGTATACTTCAATTTATTGAATAAGTGGTATATTTAAGTTAAAAATCGGAGATTAACTAGAAATATAAAATTTACCATTTTCTACACAATTTTCGCAATTTTAATGATAAATGATTTTATCTTTTTATTTTTTATTTATCTTTTTATATTTACTTATTATCGGAAGCATAAATATAAAACAAACTTACAGACAGATTTTAAAATGTAGACGTTATGTAAGTAAAATGTAAATGTAAGTTTTACTTCAAAGTAAAAAAAAATAAAAATAAAGTAAGAAATAATAAAAAAAGATATGCAAGTATACTTCATTTTATTGAATAAGTGGTATTTTTAAGTTAAAAATCGGAGATTAACTAGAAATATAAAATTTACCATTTTCTACACAATTTTCGCAATTTTAATGATAAATGACTTTTTTTCACATAATTTGTACATTACAAAAATTCCATCAATATCACAGTACGAATATACAAAATATCGGTGGTAGATCAATTTATCCGGCTGAGCAAATCATTCTATCCATTATGCAATCCGAACTGAAATTTACAACATACCGGCCACAAAATCAGCTTGAGTAGTTTGCTGGTTCAATATAGATTGATTTCAGTGAAAAACAATAACTACCTTCGTACGCACTACATCAATTCTATAAATCTTGCTGATATATCCTATAAGAAATATTCATTAGATATCCAGATTACATAGAGTTCAATTTGACCAATTATATTCCCCTTAGAAATAATTGCTGGTCCTCTTATTGTACCCACAAGCACCTTGATTTATTTCTTTGTTTCTCCCTATCTGCCTTTATACTATTAGTGTTCAAATAATATCTCAAAATATTATATGTACGACGTCTGAAGGTGTTATATTACGACATCCAAAAACTTTTGCATGAAACTTTCAATTTTCCGGATAATTTCGGATATTTTGGATACGATATCCAGTAGTCTTTAACATCTTAACTGCCCCGGACGTATTTAAACGTCTTTAGAGAATACTGTACATATTACTGAAATAGGGAATTTTCATTACAGTGGGACAATTTTCAATAACAGAGCCGTGTTTTGCATTCGTATAACGTGTGCGTTTTCTTACTGTTATTTCAGAAAATTAATCGCCACCTTATTTAATTATAGAATTATGTTATTAAATAAGACATTGGGGATCGCATCAGTTTCCGTCGGCAGTTAAGATGATAATGTATTGTCTGGGTAACCAAGGTTTTGAGGGTCAGCATATGTGATATTATGACGCAACTGGGGCAGGAAGCCTCCAAAGTTGGCAAAAAATAAAATTTACTTTGAACAAAAAAAGCACATCACGTATTCTTTTGTAGAAGAAAAGTAGTAAAATTTTAAACTTTTACATAGGCTAAATAGTAATTTATTAATTGATTTACAAACCTTTTTCAATATTTTTTGTAGAAAAATGAGTTAAAAACAAGAATTTAAGATAGTTTTATACTAATTAGATATTTATAAATCATCCATAATATCGCATTAAAAAATTTAAACATAATTAGTAATTTTAATTATTCTCAAGCAAACCTTATAATGAATATTAGCGACTCGTTTTGAAGGATTGGATCAACCTTTCTCAGGCAAAATGTACATATTACTATAAAGACAGCAGAAAAAAACTGTTTCTGTTGTTTTAGTGCTAACACACACTTTCTGTTTTCCTGTTTTTCAGATCTTAAACTCATACATGTTACGTTACATGTCACGTACACTAACGAATATGTAGAACTAGAATTGTATAACCGTTTTACTCTTGATATTTTTGATCGTCCAGAACAAATTCAGACGGAATATGAAGATGGGCACGTTTGCTTTTCATTGACGCTTTTGTTTGTTTTTCAAATCGAGGAAATGAAAGCGATTTGCCAAGCCACTCTTTGTTAATTCTAAAGCATTTCCCTTGTTTCTCCAGGCTTTTGCTCATCGGAATTTATATTAAACTTTAAAACATTTAATCTTCTTTTCATTTAAACTACTTGTTCGTAGTTTCTCCGATTATGGAGCTCTTATACCATAAAATCACATTACTTTTCAAAAGTTTTTTGTTAAAACGTTCCATGATAGTCAGTTTCATTTAAATACATTGTTTTGTGATAAACAATGCATTAAAATTCGTATTTAACAAAGAAAATATTTATAATCATGTTTGGCACACCCGTACACTAACAAAAATTTAAGGATGATTAGCTATAAAAATGACCATACAATTAAACAAGTTGGAAATTGCACGTGAAGCATAGCAAATTAGGTGCGTTCGTACGATAACGAAGTTTTAAAAATATTACTTTCATGTATCAATCTCATAAAATTGTAAATAATGAATTACAATTAAAACGCTCATCAAACAATGTTCTCCCTATACCATTATGTAATGGAATACTTTTGTGTGGCCTTGTAAATCAATAACAAATGTTCTTTGCACCACAAATTATGTAAGATGTATATGTAATATGTACTTTATAGTTGCATGTAAATTTTATTAAGTTCGCATGAGTGTAACACGATTAAAATGCATTTGAAACATTTTTTTCCTATTGACCGTAATGTAACGGAATACTTTTGATTGTCCCTATAATTGATCTATGCATCTGATTTTCATAAAATTTGAAATAACTCTACAAAATTATGTAATAATTATGTATTTTAAATTTCAAACGTATAGCATACATTTGAAACTTTTTCCCCATTGACCATAATGTAATTGAATACTTTTGATTGCCCCTGTAATTGATCTATGCACACGATTATCAAAAAATTTGAAATAACTCGACAGAATTATGTAATAATTGCGTATTTTAAATTTCAAATGATTAAAATGCATTTGAAACTTTTTCCCCATTAACCGTAATGTAATGGAATACTTTTGATTGCCCCTGTAATTGATCTATGCATCCGATTTTCATGAAATTTGAAATGACTCGACAAAATTATGTAATAAATACGTATTTTAAATTTCAAACGATTCGGTTGGGTAGTTTTTGCGTTGTTATATGCGGACGGACAGACGGACGGACAGACGGACGGACTGAACGACCACTATAGGTGCTACGTGTTATATAATTACGAACGCACCTAAAAAGTGGCAAAAAGGAGCAAGATTTTCTGCCATATTTGTCCTTTTAAAACTCATACTTAGTAGAAAAATTATAATTAACACTTAACTCGCCTTAACTCATAACTAAAACCTACAATGTTTGTAGACAGTGTTAATTTTTTTTATAAATTTCACCACTATATATTCTAAGCGTCTGTATATCTATAAAAATCGTATTAAAACAAATTGAAAGTTAATGAATTATTGTTACATACTTGTAGTTAAAGGTTCCGTAGTCAAAAAAAATTATTTTTTAATTATTATAGCGAAATCAACAAACGAATGTTGAAACAAAATTATTGATTTTTTTTTTCACTTATTATCAAAGCACAGTATGCAGTTTAACTTCTTTCTCTAGTGACGATCAAAATAACTTTGCGCAAATTTTAATACTAGGAAGATGTGTACTGACATCTGCTCTATTAAAGTGACGTATGTCGGTAGTTCAAAATAAAATTTCATTTTTTCGATTTATTACCAGTTTTGAAGGCTTTTTGCCCCACTGTGCGACGTCCAAAAACTTTTCGAAGAAAATTTCAATGTTCCGGAAAATTTCGGATATTTTGGACACGATATCAAGTTGTCTTTAACCCTTTAACTGCCCCGGACGTATATATACGTCTTCAGAGAATACCTGTACATATTACAGGCATAGGAAATTTTCATTACAGCAGGACAATTTTCACCAGCAGAGCCGTGTTTTGAATTCATATAACGTGTGCGTTTTCTTACTGTTATTTCAGTTAATTAATCGGCACCTTATTTAATTGTAGAATTATGTTATGAAATAAGACACTGGGGTTCGCATCATTTTTCGTCGGCAGTTAAGATGATAATGTATTATCTGGGTAACCAAGATTTTCAGGATTCCCTTGCAGAAGAACGAAAAATCTTGTTAACTTCTTTCCAAAATCCCTAATATATCCAGAAATAATTCAATGCTTTTTCTGATATTTTGCTCTCAATCCAACATTCTTGTCAGTTCCGACTTGGCTGTAATTTACAGCAAATTTCTCTATATGAAATGAAACTGTTCTTTTTTTTAAAGATAATTACAGATTATATGAATATGGATTATCAAATGGATGCACAGAAATAAGTATTAAATACAGTGAAGTTCTTCTTTTACGTTCCCAGAATTCACAGTTACCAGTAGCGTTGCAAAGGTTTGAAAAAAGCCGGTTTAAACCCGGGAATAAACCGGGTTTTTAGGAAAAAACCTGGAAAAAAACCGGGATTTTTTGGAATAATTCGGTTTTTCGGGAATAAACCTGGTCTATTGGAAATAAACCCGGGAATAAACCGACTCTTTGCAACTCTAGTTACCAGCAATTTGGACTTTTTCTTTACGTCCCTTGTGTAAATAAAACCAGATTACCACTGGGGAAAATTTGCAATAGTATTTAGGCTTAGAAATATATGCCTCTCTTAAAAGCAGTAATTTTTTTAAAATCTCAAATAGGAAGCTTTCTCGTATAAAATAGTGTAAAAAATTTTCCCCTGTGGAGTTCTACTGTAATATTTCGCGATTTGGCCTTTTTTGCTCACAAGCTATCAAAGCCAGAGAGCTAATGCGCCAACAGCTTCTGGATGTACTTACGTATGTATCGTATATACTTAACAGAATAACTCTAAATGTAACTTAGTATACTATAATAGTCAACTGGAAATCACTTCGTACATTTCAAAAATCGCTTCGAGTAATTCGTGCCGAAGATATGAATGATAAAAAATCCCGTTCAAAAATATATTCTGTCCACTATATAATTTGTAAAATTTATGCACACTAACATACTAAATTTTAAAGATGTATACAAATATTCAGACATAACATATAATAAACCCAACTTGAATCAAATTTGTCAGAGACAGGAATCGAACTCGGAACCACACCGTTGCTCTACCATTGAGCCACTCTTGTTGATACCTGCATATGTAATTTTTTACTAACAAACCAATTTGGAGAAAGTTACCAGCCATCAGTTACATAGCCTTGGATGATGGGACAACAATGAAGAGATTTTACTGTATCATTGATCTTCAATGTATATTAAAACGCACATACACATGTATATCTTTAATAGTTGAAGGCAGGCGTTATTTATGTGTGTATTTCTGTTTTAATACTAAATTTTAGATAAACTTAAAATTGCAAACCAAAACTGAAAAAGCATTCCTAGCAACTGACGTCCGTGGGTTGTAGTGCAATAATAGAATTGTTTTCTGTGTCCTTGTAAATACATGTTGTGTGGCTCCATATTATACATTAGGAATTTTCTGAAGTGTCACAGGCCCCACCAGTGGCCGCTAGGTTCTGACCTCCAAACTGGTAGACGGTAGGTGCTGAGTTCGAACCCAATCGCGAAGGTTGGCCTAACCGTTCGGAATTTTCCGCGGTTTTCTTCGAACCTTGCGTAAATACGGGTTAGGTTCCCTTAGAAAAACCTCCACGGAGAGCATCCCAACCCTTAGGGCCTATATCACACAGTGTAGATAATTGGCCGACATAAATACAAACAAACAAACAAACTGAAGTGCCACAGAAATGCATATGAATTTCGTAAAATTTATTAAACGAAACTGCAAACATATTTCCCTGTAAACTATAATGAAATAGAAATATTTTTTGTCCCTGTGAACGAAATATAAATGCCACACAGTCCGATTTCAATTAAGAAATTTCTTTACTGAAAATCTATCACGTATATTAATTACGTGAAAATCCAAGTATATCTACGCGAGTTAGAGAACAAACAGACGAATCGAAGCAATAAACGCTTTTCAACAATGTTGGTAAGTGTTAAAACTAGTCTAAAAAAATATAGATAAAAAAGATAGTTTTGTAAATGTTTTCTCTTTTTTAGATGTTTCATTTTTTCGTCTGGGTTAAAAATATTTTAGATTCTCTTTTCAATTTCATATTTTCGATTTCATTCTTTTATTTATTTATTTAGTTATTTTGCGGCTTTTAGGAGAAAGTAAGTTATACAATTCAACAACATAACTTTATATTATTTATATGTTCATCATTTATATGTTTGTATTTGCAAAATAATTTCTTTTTCTATTATGACATTGTTAAAAACACTTATAAGTAGAAACCAATAAAATATTTGTTTGGTATTTCTATTTCAATTTATTTTTTGTATAACAACAAAAGTGTTTGGTTGCTATATTTTGTTAAAATTAAACTCAATTCTATTTTTAAATTATTCAAAAGATTTCTTATATAAGAAAGGAAGTTCGCAACATAAACTTTTATTTGAAATTGCATGTGTAGACATGAATAAATTTAATATTCAATGAATAAATATATTATACAGTACAATACTTTGATATAATGCATGGAAACAATAATAAATAAAACATATTTTCTTAAAAATGATTACTGTTTCGTTTAACCCCATAAATATCAGACACAATTTAGTTATACACAGTTTAGTTTTTAATAAAACAACATACAATAGGTGACTGGTTGACGAATTTATCCCGTTCCAAAATAATGTTCGCTATCCGTATTGTTCGTTAACCTTTTGATTACGGTCTTGACTGGCGACTATTTTTATATTCTCTCGAACCACAATTTAAAAAAAGTTTCATTTTTGTAGATTGCTCCTGAATGTACCCTAGTATGTGACTACAATAGAGATTTTTTTTCAGAAACTGATGCGAATAAAATCTAGGAATTGTCACTGAGACGACATATGTCCGAGTTCCGTAATCAAAGGGTTAACTGATCTTAGATTTAGTATAAATTAGTGTCGATGTATTTTGCTTCATTCCATTTTATTTTTTAATGAAAGGAAAGCCAAATTTCTCTTTCTCACGTTCACACACACATACACGCTCGGAAATGGATTCTCAAATTTCACGAATTTTTCTTCGTTTTTGACGAAACCTCTTCTTGGGAAATGCTCCGTGTGAATATTTTGTCAAAAAGACGAAATTGGTTTCTTCGCTTATTTGACGATAGAAATTTCTTCAAAAGTTTCATCAAAATAGCATTAGTAGTGTCATCTATTGAACAGTTAAGAAGAAGCTATATTTATTCACAGAGTAAAAAAAATAATGTCATCAGAATGATTCGAACTGACGCCCTTCGGACAGGTTGTCCGCTGATTTAGCCCGTAATATTACGTAACAGGGTCCCCGAAAAGATGTTTTTCTAAAGCCCTGTAATGGATTCTACTGTGTGTTTATATTTTTATAAGGTATATAGTAATTTTATCAACAAAGTTATAATTCTTCCACGTTTTAATTAATAAAGCTAATTTATTATTCTGGTTTTCTTATGGTTAATGATAAAATATAATAAGGCTTTATTTGTAATTTTGTCGAGAAAATGAATGATTACTGTACTGTATAAAGCCTATTGCTTTCCATGTAACCTCACAGCAAAAGTTCTTTTATCAATAAATATCCTGCTCATCAAAATAGAAATCGTTGTTCTTATCATCATCTTTTTTTTCCCATTAATTTTTAGTTTTTAGCTCACAGGCTATCATAGCCTGAGAGCTTATGTGCCCGCCTGTTCTGTATGTACGCTTGTACGTGCGTAACGCGGTAACTCATGATAAAAATATCCGATCCACTTGAAATTTTGTATATAGTTATATCCTGATAAGGCGCTTCCCTGATTAGTTTTTGGAGTTCATTTGATATGTATAATAGGGGGGAACGGGTGGCTCATGCCCCTCCCCTTAATTGATATAAACGTGATTTTCATGCCGAATTAACAGTTTTCGTTCAAAATTTAGATATAGGATCATTCTGATGAGGCGATTCCGTGACTGTTATTAGGTGTTCATTGAATAAGTATAAACAGGGGGAACGAGGGTTCTAATGCCCCTCCCTTTAATTTATATAAATGGGTTTTTCCTCTTAAATTATATAAATGTTAAATGGATTTTTATTAAGAATTATCCGATTTGCTCTGAATTTCGGATATAGATTTTTTATATGATAAAGCATGTCCTTGATAGTTTAGGAGGTTCAATGATTAAGTATAAAAAAGGGGAAAGGGAAGAGCTGTTTCCCCTTCTTAATTTTTTTTTCGAACGGAATTAACCCTTGAAAATATAAGGCTGTAATGTACAATTAGTATGCGTAGCCTGTGAGCTCAATGCCATCAGTTTAACTGGGCAATATTCTTTTTATTGACTTTTGCAATCTTTGAATTTATTGGTGTCCGTGAAACTCTCACATGTAAGAAAATGTAAATTTTCTTGAATTAAAACTCACGATGAATGCTGCAATAAATTAAAAAAAAATGTTAATACGATTCCAGTTTGAATACATAAAACGCACCTATGAATTCTGCTCAATTGTCTTATATAAAAATGCACGTTATACGCTGAAATAAATAAATAAATGAAATGAAATAGCTTTCCAGTTTGAATGAATAACGTACATCTATAAATTTTGATCAATTTTCTTGTATAAAAATGCAAATTATATACTGAAATATCGAAAACAACTGTTATGTAAGTCTAGATTGAATGCATGGATTTTGAATATTTAAAAAGGGATTTAATTATTAAATCACTGATTTAATTTTACTTGTTTTAATTTTATTAAATCACGTAATAATAATATAACATATAATATAATATTTATAGGATTATGTTTTAATACTATATAATATAATACTTATATTATTATTTTTTAATAATATTTATTATAATATTCATATCATAATAAAATAATATAATATAATATTTAATAATATGGGATTTAATTTTATTAAATCACGTATTAATAATCTCAAGCGTAGTTTCACAACTGAAAATTATTTGGAATATTAATTAAAATATGTATACATAAATTAGTAAATATATAATTATATAATTTCTTTGTTGGCATTACTTGTATTTTCATTTTTTGCTGCAATTTCTATTCTTAATCCAGTTTGAATTTTTGTGAAAAATTAAAGTAGTAATACATTTTCATTCTATTACAATAGTCATTTTTCTTCCTTAAGGATAGTGCGCAAACGAAAAATGTTTGACAATATATTAAGTAAGGTATTTTTAAATTAATAACTTTTTTATTATTCAATTATATTTATGAATATTAACAAACAGTTTGGTAAAGCACTACAATAAATCACGCATAGACATTCAACGTTTTCATCAAGTCACTTTTATTTAAGACTAAGATTTTCCAAATTATATTTAATTAATTGATTATTACGTACTATTCTAGAATTATCAACTGCAATTTTTAATTAACCTAAGTAAGTGATAATTAACGTTTTAGTTACAATTTGATTTGAGAAAAAAAAAATGTAACTGGCAATTTTCACTTTAGAGTAATTGTTTCGATAAGATGCAAATTTAAGATAACAAAGCAATTAATCAGCAAACCATTAATTAAATTTTCTGAAAGTATTTAAAAGAAAGATCATTTTCATAATACGCAAAGAATCAATTACCTTCGACAATTGCAAATTAAGTATTCGAATTTTGTCACATTTTGTTTTTGAATGAAATAAATACAATTGTGATGGGAGTCATTTTGCTTACTTTCTGCAATTCAAAGATAATTGTTTCCTAATTATAATAATAATAAAAGCAAAGTATTGAATCCTTTGTTTTTAAAGTTCCGAGTTTAAGTGTTTATTTTGTTGTTACCGTTGAACCCCGATAATTCGTATTAATTTGGACCAGACCCAATCCGGATTATCAAAATTTCGGATTATCCGGAGAATGTGAACCGATGAAATAAAATAAAACATACTTACAGAAAATCATCTTTACATTGAACATATTCAATATTTACAGACAGTAAAAATGTTTACTTTGCAATTATAAAGTTTGTAATCTCCTGCTGTGCCAGTTGTGCAGGCCGCATGGTTACACATTTGCTTTAGCATAAATAGTTCGTTGGGTGTAGCCTCCACATGACCTTCAAAATAAACCATTAATTGTTCTAAATGGTACGTTACTTCATTATGGCTAATATCGTTTGATTGATTATCATTAATAATGGTATTTTCGTCTGTATCATGTTCAGTTTCATTTATTTCAGTTGTGCACAAAGCGATTATTTCGTCATCTGTAAGTAAGGCGTAGCCTTTTTTATTTTCTGCTTCCAACTAATTGGTAATCTCGGTGATATCAACATTTGAGCAAACATTAATTTATTTTAACATGCTCACAAAATCTTCAGCTTTAATGTCTCTTTCATTCTCGTTTATTTCTCCTTTTATTTCAATTTTACGCAAATGACTTGTCGAAACGTATTCTCTCGAAGTCAAGGAAACAGTCTCGACAGACTCCCATGGACTATAGCCGTCAAAGATCGGAAAGCGATCCTCATCAGCCAATGTGTCTATATGGACTATTTTACCTTACTTTCTTCCAATGCACTGAGTAAAACTTTATTGTGCAGTGAGCTTAAGTTGACATTTCTAAATGGATTACACAGCAAATTGTAAAAATTTTAATTGCCAATAAATGACATGTAGTTGTTCCTTTCATAAATAATATCAAAGAATTTAAAAAAGAAAGCTTAAGGTATTTTCCAAAAATAATTCCGAAAAGACTATTTTATTCAGAATACGAGGATGAAATAAATTTATGTCATGGAAATTTGCCGATTGCTTCTCAAATATGAAAAAAATCAACCATACCGATCCGGATTATCCGGAGATCCGAATTAACGGGGTCCGAATTAGCGGGGTTCTACTGTACTTGCAATTGTTTGACGATTCCCTTTTAAGAGGTCCGGCAAAAATTATAAAATAATGTTTATCTATTGGGATAAAAGAACGAAATTCTTTAATGGTAAACCATATTATCAATAAACAAAATCACAGGATAAAACTTATAATTTAAAAAAATAACAAATTTTAAATTTATTAAAAAAGTTGGTTACATTCAATTCTTTATAACTTGAAACTTATTTGTGGAATTTCATTTTTTAATATAAATAAACAGATATATACAATCTTTAGTTTTGATTCAGAATTTTTAAAAGTATTAATTAAAAAAATAAAATATATTTAAAGTAGAAATTTGAAAAAAATGATGTAACATACTTTTTAAATTTGCTGAATCAAAATCAAAGTAAAGCTATCAAACACGATATGTTCGAAGTTTGAAGCATTTATATTTAACGGTTCTTGAGTTACAACAATTAAAATATCAGAAATTGTGAAAAACTCAGCATGAAGAAAAACATATTTTCACAAGAAATCATTTCCATGATAACCATTGTTAGAAAGCTAGACTTTGAAAACAATCCAAAACGAAACAGAAATAATATTTCAAATTAAAAAAAAATAATATCGAATCAAGATAGAAACTTAATTTAATCGTCATTTTAAGCAAAAAAGAAAAAAAAAGACAGAGACAAAATTTTAATACAATACAATTTTTTTAGAAAGTTTCAAGTTTTTTTTTCCTTGGCCCCCTTAACTACATAATTTCAGTGTTGGCATTATATGTATTTTCATTTTTTATTGTAATTTCTATTCTGAATTGAGTTTGAACTTTTGTGAAAAATAAAATTATATTATTTTTTATACTGTAAAATATTTTCATTCAATTACAATTGTCCTTTTTACTTTTTGTATAGAACACTAACGAAAAACTTTTTGACAATATAGTAAATAAGATATTTTTTAAATTAACATATTTTTAAAATTCTTTATTTATTTTTATGAATATTAACGGACAGTTTCCTAAAGCTCTTCAAAAAATCATAGATATTCAACGTTTATACGTTACGTTTCACGTTTTTTTTTTTTTTTTTTCTTAAGAATTTAATTTTCCAAATTATATTCAATTAAATGATTATTACGTACTTTTCTGTAATTATCAATTAAAAATTTTAATTAACCAAAGAAAGTGATAATTAATGTTTTAGTTGCAACTTGATTTGAGAAAGAAAATAATGTAATTGGTAATTTTCACATTAGAGTAATTATTTCGCTAAAATGCAAATTTAAGGTAACAAAGCAATTAATCAGCAAACCATTAATTAAATTTCTGAAAGTATTTAAAAGAAAGATCATTTTCATAATACGTAAAGAATCAATTACCTTCGATAATTGCGAATTAAGTATTCGAATTTTATCACATTTTGTTTCTAAAAGAATTAAATGCAATAGTGATAGGAGTCATTTTGTTTACTCTCTGCAATTCAAAGATAATTGTTTCTTAATAATAATAATAATAATAATAATAATAATAATAATAATAATAATAATAATAATAATAATAATAATAATAATAATAATAATAAACCCTTTGTTTTGAAATATCCGAATTTAAGTGTTTATTTTTTGTTGTAACCTGCAATTGTTTGACGATTCTCTTTTAAAACACATATTGGGCCGACTATTGAAACAAATATTTATTTATATAAAAATTTATTTAAAAAAATATATTTATTTATTTATTTGTTGCTTTTGTTGGGGTTAAAAAGTCATGATTTAGCATTATAAAATCAGTACGAAAGTCATATAATATAATATTTAACAATACTTGATTTAATTTTATTAAATCACCTATTAAATATGGAATAATTCCAAGCGTAATTTCACAACAGAAAAATTAATTAATTAATCAGGGTTCGCACAGCTCTACCACTAAAATTTTACAGTATTTTCAATGTATTTCACTGTAGAAAAATAGTTCGGAAATTGCAAATCGAGGAGATGGTTGCGAATTCTGTTTTTTAAAAATTAAATATAAATTTTCTTATCATTAATAGTGGTGCCGGAGTCCTTACAAAATATAAGGAGTGTGCGAACCCTGTTAATGGAAATTAATTAATTAATTGGAAAATTAATTAAAATATGTATACATAGATTCTTAAATATATAAATTCATTGTTAGCATTACATGTATTTCCATTTCATATTGTTATTTCTATTCATAATCTAGTTTGAATTGGTGCGAAAAATAAATATAGTAATATATTTTTTTTCAATTACGTTATCCTTTATTTAGGATAATGTACTAACGAAAAATTTTTTGACAATATCGTAAGTAAGATATTTTTTAAATTAATATATTTTTCTGTTCATTATTTATGAATATTAACAGTTGTGTAAAGCTCTGCAATAAATTCACGCACAGACATTCAACGTTTATTTGAAGTCACATTCATTTTAGCCCCAGATTTTCCAAACTATATTTAATTAAACGATTATTACGTACAGTTCTAGAATTATCAATTAAAATTTTTAATTAACTAAAGAAAAAGATAATTAATGTTTTAGTTGCAACTTGATTTGAGAAAAAATAATGTAATTAGTAATTTTCACTTTAAAGTAATTGTTTTGTTAAAATGTAAATTTAAGGTAACAAAGCAATTAATCAGCAAATCATTAATTAAATTTCTGAAAGTATTTAAAAGAAATATCATTTTCGTAATACGTAAAGAATCAGTCACCTTCGATAATTGCAAATTAAGTATTCGAATATTATCGCATTTTGTTTCACAGGGTTCGCACAGCTCTACCACTAAAATTTTACAGTATTTTCAATGTATTTCACTGTAGAAAAATAGTTCGGAAATTGCAAATCGAGGAGATGGTTGCGAATTCTGTTTTTTAAAAATTAAATATAAATTTTCTTATCATTAATAGTGGTGCCGGAGTCCTTACAAAATATAAGGAGTGTGCGAACCCTGTTTCAGAAAGAAAGAAATGCAATTGTGATAGGAGTTACTTTGCTTACTCTCTGCAATTCAAAGATAAATGGTTTCTGAAAATAGTAATAATAATAAAGCAAAGTTATAAACCTTTGTTTTGAAAGTTTCAAGTTTAATATTTATTTTGTGTTGTAACCTGCAATTGTTTGTCGATTCCACTTTAAAAACTCATATTTGGCCAACTACAGAAAAATATATTTCTTTATATTGTTTCTTTATATTCTTTCTGTTTCTTTATTTAGTTTAGTTAGTTTCTTTATGTTTCTTTATATTACTTATTTATTGTTTTTGCAATTGTTAAAATATTATGATTTAGCTTCATAAGGAAAAAAACAAGGAAATTCATAAAATTGAAAAATTAAAAAAAATTATTATCGTAAAATTTAAAGTTTGTATGTTATGACTCTATTTTTTTTTCCTTTTTGAACTATTTTCAAACAAGATGGTGAGAAACAAAGATTTGTCAGACTATTGAAAAATATTTTTATTTATTTATTTATTTGTTTCTGTTAAAAAAAAAAAATCATGTTTTAACTTCACAGAATCACAACGAAAGTCTACAAATTGAAAAACGTATCAAAATTATTTTCTTATTTTCAAATTTAAAATTTATCTTATTATGCGCTGTAAAGAAAAAAAAAATTATGGTACTTTACCATAAATTGCTCCAGTAAATTTACGTAAAATGGCACTTTTCTAGATAAACGGCCGACTTCCGTAATTTTTTTATGTTTAACGAGAAAAATCCGTTTACCTAAAGGTAACGTCAGTTAGTCTAGGACCAAAACCCATTTTTTTAATGTTGTTGCATGGAATCTCTGCTGCAGTAAAATTTCTGTAGCAATTTTTTACTGCAAATTCACTGCTATGACTTTATTACTTTTTTGTACTCAAACTTATTTCAAATGATATGGTAAAGCAATAGTTCAAACAGAGTGCAAAAAAGAATGTTTTGTACATAGTTGTTGAATTTTTTTTATTATTATTTATTTATTTATTTATTAAGCTATTGCATAGCTTTTATCGCGAGCTTTGAGTTGAGCGCGGCGACCGAATGTAGAAATTCCGTAACGCGAAAAAAAACCTAACACTTTTGACAACCTGACACTCCGCTAATGACCTTTCAGTTCGGCAGACTTCGGCATGGTAGGTATCCGTCGGTGGACTTCGGCAGACATTGACGCGGTATTTTTCAGATATTTAGAGGCTATCAAGTCTCAAACTTATTTTTCTTATTTCAGTTACCATAAATCTATAGTTTCAATGATAAAAATTCCTGATTAACCTACATGTATTGTAAGATAATAAAAATATTTTCAACGATATTTAACTTCTCATTTATTCAATAAAAGAAAAAAAATGTTTTCCTATTGCTCATCACGCTCAAAAAGTGTTACTTGAATTAATATCAAAGACAAAAGAAAAAAAAACCTGCATTATTAAAAAATTTATAAATAATTATAGTTGCATAAGTTGATAAAAAATGCTATGCAATAGCTTTACCGCGGCAATCCCCGAGTGCCACATGTATTTTTTTTTTTTTTTTTTTTTTTTTTTTTTTTTTTTGCAGATTTTTTTTTTGTTTGCAACTTAAATTAATAAAAAAAAAAAAAAAAAAAAAAAAAAAAAAAAAAAAAAAAACTGCATAAATAAAAAATATATAAGTAATTATATTTTTTCCCCAAATTTGTAGAATGTGTATAGAAAAGAATCTGTCTTAAGATAAAACAGGGGTGGAAAATGTAACTTTTGGTGATTGGAGACCCGCCCCATGGTGAGGATCGAAAAATTTAAAATGCTTATAACTTGCGATCTAATTTTCGTAGCCTGGCAAAATTTTGTTTGGTAATTTATTATGAGACAGTGTTAATTTTTGGTCACAGGAGATCCCCTATGGTGAGGGTCGAAAAATTTAAAATGCTTATAACTTGCGGTCTAATTTTCGTAGCGCGGCCAAATTATGTTTGGTAATTTATTATGCGACAGTGTTAATTTTAGGTGACAGGAGACCCCCCACGGTGAAGGTCGAAAAATTTAAAATGCTTATAACTCGCGATCTAATTTTCGTAGCGCGGCCAAATTTTGTTTCGTAATTTATTATGAGACAGTGTTATTTATGGTGACAGGAGACCCCCCCCCCCCCACGGTGAGGGTCGAAAAAGTTAAAATGCTTATAACTCGCGATATAATTTTCGTAGCGCGGCCAAATTTTGTTTGGTAATTTATTACGAGACAGTGTTAATATTTGGTGTCAGGAGACCCCCCGACGGTGAAGGTAGAAAAAATTAAAATGCTTATAACTCCCGATCTAATTTTCGTAGCGCGGCCAAATTTTGTTTGGTAATTTATTAAGCTATTGCATAGTTTTTATCGCGGGCTTTAAGCGCGGCGAAAGAATCTAGAAATTCCGTAACGAGAAAAAAACACCTAATACTCCGGCTAACGTCGTTTCAGTTTGGCAGATTTCGGCACGGTATCCTTCGGTAGACTTTGACCAGACATTGACGCGATATTTTTCAGATATTAAGAGGATATCAAGTTTCAAACTTATGTTTCTTATTTCAGCTACCATAAACATATAATTTCAATGATAAAAATTCCTGATTAACCTAATTGTATTGTAAGATAATAAAAAACTTGAATTAATACCAAAGAAAAAAACTGCATAAATAAAAAATAAATAAATAATTATAACTGCACAAGTTGATAAAAAATGCTATGCAATAGCTTTACCGCGGCAGTCCCCGAGTGCCACACGTATTTTTTATTTATTTTTATAAAATTATGTAGATGACGACGACGTTGTTTTTGGTCCAAAATGTCATATTTAAAAAAATATACTATAGATATTTTTTGAAATAAAACATTAATTATTAAGCCAGTGTAATGAATGATTCTCTAAGAGTAATGTAATAGTGTGTGATATGCATGAGTAAAAATTTTAAGAGCTGGTGAATGTGAAATTAATGTTGAAAATTAGTCTGTAATTTCAGCTATTGTTAATACGGAGAGATTTTTAAATTTTTCTAATTTAGCATTAAAATGTAAAACATGATAATTTTTTTACAAAATTCTTATAGAAGAATAAGAATGCAAATACTTACACAGGGTGCCCAAAAAATTGACCTATACTTTCAAATCGATAAAAATTTTACGATATAAAACTTTAAGAATCACACATTTTAATTTTTACGGTCCCCGTACAAAAAAATTCCAGTAGACTAATAAATATAAGTACAAAATTTCAGTATTTCATCTTAAAAAGTCACAGAGCTATGTTTAAACAAAGTCGGCGTCGGATTAATCACAAATTAAAATGCAAATGTTTTCAGTTAGAGTGCAAATAACGTGACGAAGAAATGCATCATTAGCAAATTATTAATAACCTTTATCTTTAGTTTACAAATTTACAAATTTATGCTTTATGAAAAATACTTTAAAATTTTGCATAATGAAAGAGTAAATAAAACTTGAAAATGGGACATGCAATGAACAATAAAACAGCTTTGATGTTTTTGCGCCCTCAGCTCTGTATTGGTATGGATGGAAAATATTTTGTACAAGTTTCCTAATCTGTGCGTAGTGTTATTATTATTGAAGAATTTCTATATTTTTCTGCCATAAATATCACTACCCTCATAGCATGCATAGTCGCAGTGACGTCACAATGATGTCACTGTGAGTCACTTTGGTCACATCACATCTGTGACCAAAATGCCACCATTCAGTGACGTCACATTGTGACTGAGATGTGACTTTTTAAAAAATCTTTAGAAAATTATAAAAATTCTTCAAAACATGTTATTTACTTTAAAAAACATGTTTGTGGCAATTTAAATATCGTTGCTTTTGTCACAGTCCCGTCACAATGTTAATGTCAAAGTAGTCACAAATGACACATTTTTCACAAATTTGTCACATTGTGACCACTTTGTGAAGTGGTCACAAACAAGCTCTAAAACGGCCATAACGACTTCACATTTTAGTCACTGTGATTTCTCATCGACGTTACGTGACGTCACATCGACGATTGATGGTCATAAAGTCACAATGTGACTTCACAACGACGTCGTAGCGACGTCACCATGTCTTACGGGTATTATTATTTATTTATGCAATCATTTTTTTCTTTAGTATTTTTGCACATTTCCTTAAACTCCATAAACCGACGTGATTGTACGGTTGTACATAACTAAAATAGAAGTGCGTGGTTACTTTAGCTGTTAGAGAATTATAAAGCACATAAAATGCCCTAATTTATATAATAAAAAATATCATGAACAAATATAATTAGCAATATTCTATTCATGAAGATGCATACATTATTCAGACAAATAGGATATTTTTAAAGATAAAAGAAAAATATACGAAACTGTCGGTGACACGGAATATGTCGCTGGGTATTTCCGCATATAATTACATTATATTTTCGTAGTTTAAAAAATATTTCTTCTTTTTTTAAGGTGGACAAAACATGATATTCGAAAACGAACCAGTGGTGTCTTTGATTGACTTATCAACTAGTAACTTGAATTGATAAAATGTGTCATTTGCTTAAAACTGCACAGGCTGCAAGTAATGCTGCTAAATCAGGCGGAGTTTTTATTCAGAAATTGCAAAATGTACGTAGAAAATAATTAATGTTAAATTGTCTTCACCAAGAAATGTCCTTCTCTAAGAAATATCTGCATTTGTATGTTATAAAAGACAGACGTACATCTGCGCAACACAGACTTCATTGAGACGACGGTAACAGAGGATGATTAAATTTAACTTTTACTAACTTTTATTGAATTGTTTTTACTTCTAAATACAGCACATTTTCAGCGTCGTCAAGTAGGGAAAAAATGCATTTTCAAATGCAGATTCTTTAATAACTATATCGTAAAATACGCAAATTTTATTGTTATTAAAATAATTTTAAGCACTTTTTTTTCTTCAATCGGTCTCTATCGCAAAAGGAGGATTACAGAATAAAAAACCCGTTTGTAATTAAATTAATATTAATAGTTCGCCATTTGTCTGCAAATGATCGTCCATAACGAAATTAAAACTATCATTGGACAATAATTAACCCAAAATATAAATAAAAGACAAATTTAAGACATACGATCGAATTTTACACTTAAAACACTGTGACGAATAAAATCAAAAAGGCTGATTACAAATAGCAATTATGGCGATTTCTTTGCTGTTAAGTCCTTACATGACTCTATAAAAATTACTGTGATTATAAAAATTACTGTGTGACTGTATTATGACTCTATAAAAAGCGACTGTATTATGACTCTATAAAAAGCTAATTAAAATATCGCTTTTATTACGTTTCAAAACTTTATTTAAACCTATTATTGCCTTTTATCATATAAATATGACTTTTGGTACTGTTAGTGGGCATGCTAAAAAATGCATATTAAACGTAAAAAATCTAGAGTCATGCATTTAACCCTTCACTGCGCGATTTTTTCTATTTTTATGAAAACATTTACTTCAAACCTATATATTGGTCTAAGAATGAGAAAAACAGTAAAAACCCGTAAAGCATGGTGACGCCACTGCAACGTCGTTGTGAAGTCACATTGTGACCATCGATTGTCGATTTGACGTCACGTGACGTCGATGTGAAGTCACATTGTGACTTTGTGACCATCGATTGTCGATTTGACGTCATGTGACGTCGATGTGAAATCACAGTGACTAAAATATGAAGTCGTTATGGCCGTTTTAGAGCTCTTTTGTGACGTTTCACAAAGTGGTCACAATGTGACAAATTTGTGAAAAATATGTCATTTGTGACTAATTTGACATTAACATTGTGACGAAAATGTGACAAAAGCGACGATATTTAAATTGCCAGAAACATGTTTTTGAAAGTAAATAACATGTTTTGAAGGATATTTATAAATTTCTAAAGATTTTTAAGAATGTCACATCTCAGTCACAATGTGACGTCACTGAGTGATGGCATTTTGGTCACAGATGTGATGTGACCAAAGTGACTCACAGAAACGTCACTGTCACTATGCATGCTATTAGGGAAGAAAATAAATTTCAAATTTTCAGCTAAAATTTGATATGTTATGGCGAGTAACCTATGTACATAATTTGAACTTAAAAATACTCTATTGCTATATTTTTTAATTAAATGGGCTCAAATTAATTAATTTTATCTGCTTTATACTCTGCAACTTTTTTTATATTCATATTTTTAAATATTCAGAAAAATTAATAAAAGTTAATTTTCTTTAATAGCTTTATTTATTTATTTTTTCGAAGAACAAATTCTAATCTTTTATGAAATGTAGCCTTCTGACAAAGTCAAAATAAGTGTTATTCTATTCTTTGGACTGATCTTGATCAGTTTCAGTGATCATATTTGTCAGATTGATGGTCCATAATGAGAATTATAGTAGGTATGTGCCAGATGTTGCACACGTTGCAGTGAAGGGTTAAAAAAAAAAAAAAACAACATCAAAAAAAAAAAAAAAAAAAAAAAAAAAAACTAAAGTAAACGAAGTGCGACGCTTTCTCGTCGCACTTTATCAGATTGTTTGTTAATATGTTTTTTTTTCAATATTTTTTAATTAACTATATTTTTCTTAAATCAAATGGACTACGTCAAAAACTGCTTGCGAACATTTTCAAAATATGCCACGTTTATTGCTGAGAATTTAGTATGTTCTGGGAAAAAAGGATATTAACATCAGTAATAATATGTATGATGGTTTACACTTATAATCGGTGACCTGGGAAACCTGGATTTATCTCCTTCTTCCAATTAAAGCAAAGTATAAAAACACTACTCGTCATTATGATAAACAAAATTAACTGTTTAAACTTTCAGGAGAAGATTTATAATTTCTTAAAAGTTGTTTTATGAATGACGCATAAATGAGTCAGCTGCCTGTATAGTGTTAAATTAACATTTAATTGTTCTTGGTGGTCTCACAGACCACTGATTTTTTCAAGTTTCAAAATTAAACTTGTAATTTTTAGTTCAACTACAGATACGGATAAAATTTTGTTTCGTTCGGAACCGTATCACTAACTCTAGAGACATTTGAAAAGCTGAATTTCATTTATATTAGTCCTGTATATAAAGTACCGCCGCGGTGAGCGGCCAATTTTCGTCGGCGACACCTACCCACGATCCAAACAAAGATGGTCTGTTGCGCGAAGCGCTGTCGCCGGTAGGCGACCACGGACCAAAATCCTTTACTTACGACCCGAATAGCCTTGGACTCTAAACAGAAAAAGAAAAAAAGGAAAATTCAAAACCGGACAAATTTAACAGAAAAATTAGACAAATCAAAGATATTGAAAGACGGTAAGGGTCGGGCGGGGCTCTAAAGCTATCGATTTTCCCTGACTTCTTCCCGAACATATATGTCAAAAATAGTTATACAAAAATAGTATTCTGAGAGTTAATGTCTCATTTTATTCATCTTTAGATGGATCTAAGCGGTGTAACCGACCGCTCACAGTAGTTATATGACAATTTTTCTCAAAGAAGATAAGGGTTATTAGACAAAACTCACGGGAAAATTAAATGCTTAAACTAATAAAACAGTATCTAAACAAAGAAAATTTCCTATATTCTGATTATGAAGAATCATAAATTGTTCGGAAATTTAATTTATTGAATTCGCTAAATATCTTCAAAATGATTTTCCATTAATTTATCAAATGAGATTCACCTGAATTGACAAAATCAGTTACATCCTGCGTCAAAGTAATTTGCTTTATGAAGTAACCAATAAGAATAATGACGCTAGCGCAATTTCTCGGAACGCGTATCTCGCTCATTGTACAGCGTTCCGTCAAACAAAAGATCTTGATTGCTTTTACGGCTTGATTCATTGCTTCAGATATTGTCCCACAGATTCATTCGTTTTGATTAACACCCAAGAAGTAATAAAAGTGACTGACAAATCAGACTATCAGTTTCGGGCCGTTAAAGACAGAATTATCCCTTTTTAAAAGTAGAGAACATATTTCGGAAATGTTTTTTTAAAACTTCTTCTTCATTAAGATATATGAAAAAACATATTAATAGTTCGCAAGTCAAAATTCCCCCCTCCAAACTTTAAAATTAAAAGAGAGATAGAAATACAATGAATAAAGGCAATTTATTTTAAGAAGTAAATCTTGTTTCTATGTGATATTTTATTTCCTTTATTAATTCTTTAAGCTTTAGTGGGAGAATTTCGTCAAAATTCTCAAATGTCACATTGGTATCTGTATTTGGTAAAGAAAAAATTCCGTTTACGAATTGCATAAAAAATGCTACTAAAAGTAACCATTTAAACTTTCAGGACAGAATTATAGAATTTCTTAACTGTTGTTTTATGAATGACGCATAAATGCGTCAGCGATTTTTATAGTGTTAAAAGTATAGACAAATATCACGGAGCACATTAAACTAGTAAAGCAATAGCTTGAGCAATGAAAATTTCCATTATTCTGATTATGAAGATTCATAAATTGTTCGGAAATTTAATTTATTTAATGCGCTAAATATCTTCAAAATGATTTTCCATTAATTTATCAAGTGGGATTCACCTGAATTGACAAAATATGTTTCATCCTCCGTCAAAGTAATTTGCTTTATGAAGTAACCAATAGGACTAATGACGATAGCGCAATTTCTCGGAACGCGTATCTCGCACATTGTACAGCGTTCCATCAAACAAAATATCTTGATTGCTTTTACTGCTTGATTCATTGCTTCAGATATTGTCCACTGATTCATTTGTTTGTATTAACGTCCAAGAGGTAATAAAAGTGACTGACGAATCAGACTATCATTTTTGGGGTATTAAAGACAGAAATATTCCTTTTTTTGGCAGAGAACGTTTTACGGAAATGTCTCTTTAAAAATTTCCACTTTAGTAAGATTTTTGTTTTGTGATTTAAACCTGTGTCTATATAAAATTATTTAATGTATTATCGTTAGTGTTGTCTGTTCCTTCAAAAAACATTTGTGAAAGAAGTACAAAAAATTTCGTGGCATTTCATGAATGATGTTTTATATTAGGATATTTTGCGTATAGTACAAATCTGAAAAACTTCATTTTGTGAAAAGGCTATGTACAAATAACTTTAAACACAATTCAAATACTGTATACATGTAATTTTAGGCGGCTGTAACTCGGTTTCTATTTTAGATACATACAAAATTTAAGCAGATTTTGAAATATAAAAGATTCAATTTTAATATTATTGCAAGAAAGAAAAATCAACATTTTGACCGGAAATTACGTTTTAGAGGCGTTGGGATACCTTAAACTGGTAAAAAAATATCTTGAACAACAACAAAAAATTCGATACTATGATTAATGAAGATTCATAAATTGTTCGGAATGTAATTTATTGAATGAGCTAAATATCTTCAAAATGATTTTCCATTAATTTATCAAGTGGGATTCACCTAAACTGACAAAATAATTTTCATCCTCCGTCAAAGTAATTTGCTTTATGAAGTAACCAATAAGAATAATGACGATAGCGCAATTTCTCGGAACGCGTACCTCTCACATTGTACAGCGTTTCGTCAAACAAAAGATCTTGATTGCTTTTACGGCTTGATTCATTGCTTCAGATATTGTCTCACAGATTCATTCGTTTTGATTAACACCCAAGAAGTAATAAAAGTGACTGACAAATCAGACTATCAGCTATGGGACATTAAAGACAGAATTATTCCATTTTTAGATAGAGAATATCTTTCGGAAATGTTTTTTAAAAAGTTCTTCTTTATTAAAATTTTTGTAAATTCATATTAATAGTTCGCAAGTCAAAATGTCCCCCCTCCAAACTATAAATTTAAAGGAGAGATAGGAAGATAATGCACTAAAGAAATTTATTTTAGAAAACAAATCTTATTACTACGTGATAATTTATTTCCTATATTCATTCTTTAAGGTCTAGTGCAAGAATTTCGACAAAATTCTCAAATGTGACATTGGTATCTGTATTTGATAAAGATAAAATTCGGTTTACCATATGCATAAAAAAATGCTACCAAAAGTAAGTATTTAAACTTTCAGGACAGAACTGTAGAATTTCCTAACCTTTTTGTTATGAATGACGCATAAATGCGTCAGCGATTTGTATAGTGTTAAAAATATAGACAAGAAACACGGAGCACATTAAATGCTTAAACTAGTAAAACAATAGCTTGAAAAAAGAAAATTTCCAATATTCTGATTATGAAGATTCATAAATTGTTCGGAAATTTAATTTATTTAATGTGCTAAATATCTTCAAAATGATTTTCCATTAATTTATCAAGTGGGATTCACCTGAATTGACAAAATAAGTTTCATCCTCCGTCAAAGTAATTTGTTTTCAGAAGTAACCAATAAGAATAATGACGATAGAGCAATTTCTCGGAACGCATATCTCGCACATTGTACACGTTCCGTCAAACAAAAGATCTTGATTGCTTATACGGCTTGATTCATTGCTTCAGATATTGTCCTACAGATTCATTCGTTTTCATTAACACCCAAGTAGTAATAAAAGTGACTGACAAACCAGACTATCAGCTTTGGGCCATTAAAGACATAATTACCCCCTTTTTAGGTAGAGAACATCTTTCGAAAATGTTTTTTATAAAGTTTTTCTTTATTAAAATCCTTGAAAAATCATATTAATAGTTCGCATGTCAAAATTTCTCCCCTCCAAACTTTAAATTTAAATTAGAAAGTTAATGAACTAAAGAAACTTATTTTAGAAAACAAATATCTTTTCTTTGTGATATTTTATTTCCTTTATTAATTCGTTTAGCTCTAGTGGAAGAAATCGTCAAAATTCTCAAATGTCACATTAATATCTGTATTTGTTAAAGAAAAAATTCATTTTACGATATGCTTAAAAAAAAATCCTACCAAAAGTAACTATTTAAACTTTCAGAACAGAACTGTAGAATTTCTTAATCGCTGTTTTATGAATGACGCATAAATGGTCAGCGATTTGTATAGTGTTAAAATTATAGACAAGAATCACGGAGCATATTAAATGCTTAAACTAGTAAAACAATATCTTGAACAAAGAAAATCTCCAATATTTCGATTATGAAGATTCATAAATTGTTCGCAAATTAAATTTATTCAAAGCACTAAATAGCTTCAAAATGATTTTCCATTAATTTATCAAGTGAGATTCGCCTGAATTGACAAAATAAGTTTCATCCTCCGTCAAAGTAATTTGTTTTATGAAGTAACCAATAAGAATAATGACGATAGCACAATTTCTCGGAACGCGTATCTTGCCCATTATACAGCGTTCCGTCAAACAAAAGATCTTGATTGCTTTTCCGGCTTGATTCATTGCTTCAGATATTGTCCCACAGATTCATTCGTTTTGATTAACACCCAAGAAGTAATATAAGTGACTGACGAACCGGACTATCAATTTGGGCCATTAAAGACACGAATTATCCTTTATATCAAGCAAAGAACATCTTTCGGAAATGTCTCCTAAAAAATTTATTCTCTACTAATTTTTTTGATAATACGTATTAGTTACAACCCCCCTCCCCTTTTAAATTTAAAACTGAAATAGATATATTTTAAACTGAAGAAAATTATTTAAAATAATAAATCTGATTTCTGTGTGATATTTATTTTAATTTCTTTATTAACCTTTTAAGCTCTGGTGGAAGATTTTCGTCAAAGTTCCGAAATGTCACATTGTGACCAGTATTTTGAAAGAATATATTCGGTTTATGATATACACGGAAAAATGGATTAATCTTTTTTTTTTTCAACTATATTGGGTCCAATATCCCGGTGCCATTGTGTCATTTCGTAATTAAAATTATATGGGAAGAGATTCAACCACCAGAGCTGAAAGGGTAACCCTTTATTAGTCCGGTACACCGCCCCACATTAGAGTGTTTAACCCTTAAATGACTAGTGGATCGAAACAGCAATGGCTCCCTACGAACACTATCACCGTGCATGCGCTATCCCGATTTTGAATTAAATCCGGAGCTAAAAATATTCTATAAATGGAAAAATCCGGAGCTAAAAATGTTATATAAATCGACACTGAATTCGACTGTGTATTTGGCAATTCTTTTTAAAGCTGTACTGCTAATTCTGATTACCACTTTAGCACTAAATGAGCATGCGCCGTAAATCTCCATAGGGAGCTATTGGGTCAATCCATTTCAAGTGGTCCAGAAAATATTTTTTTGGTCGCTCGACCATTTTTAAAAAATTTGAAATTTTTTGTACAACAACCCTAACATGACGGAAGTTCAAAATGACCGTTCTTTTAATTTTACTATTTTTTGTTTGTGCATGGCGGCCATCTTTGTTTCATCGTGTGCAGCGATTTTCTCAGATACTAGGATACACAAAATTGTAAATATCTCGTCTTCTATTTTCCCAATTGAAATGGGGTTTGCAGCATTTTGTTCAGAATAAAATAGGCTAAATATAAAGTGTAAGAAAAATTTTGAAAAATAAATTTTTACAAGTGAAATTTTAGCACAAAATGTACGATTTTTTCCAAAATCTATCCGTTTGCAAGAGGAAAATTTTCATGCAAGAGCAACTGTCAACCTTACACAATTTTTTCTACAAATAGATCAAAAGTACGTGTACTCATACACCAAGTCCCAGATCTGGGAGTTAATTTCTCTTTGCGAAAAAAATTCCGAAATTCGTCAAAAATTTCAAAAATCGCACTTTTTAGGCTTTGATATCTCTGGTGGGGCACGAGATAAAAATCTGAAATTTTGGCCTGTGATAGTATTGTGTAGTAGTGTTATGTACAAAAAAAAATCAAGAAGGAGATTTGACTACAAGCTGAGATATGACATGGAAAATATGTGAAAACAATACTGTCAAACTATTGTAAACCTACTATGTAATTGTTCAACAAGACTGTCAACCTTGCACATTTTTTTCTACAAATAGGTCAGAAGTGTGTGTACTCATACACCAAGTCCCATATCTGGGAAATGATTTCTGTTTCCGAAAAAAATTCGGAAATTCGTCGAAAATTTCAAAAATCGCACTTTTTAGGCTTTGATATCTCTGGTGGAGCACGAGATAAAAATCTGAAATTCTGGCCTTTGATAGTATTATGTAGTAGTGTTATGTACAAAAAATTTCAAGAAGGAGATTTGACTACAAGCTGAGATACGGTGATTAAAGAAATGTTAAGAAATGCTATTACGTACATTAGGAGAAATGAAATTAGTCTCTTTTATTACAATATTTACCCAGAAAATATCGTTTGTTGAAAACAGTTAAATAATAAGCATTTAATTTACAAAATACTATATATGCTCAACAAAGAGCTTAACAATATTTACGAGAGATGTTATGAGTTCGACCAGTTACTGTTATCAGTCCATCAGGCTGTTCTTTCTAAAAATTTTATTTGAAGCCCCCAAGTCTTGTCATCCCTTGTTAACTTGAATGAAATTCTCTAGGTTTAATAATTGAAGCCATGTCCATTGTCTGTAATTTACTTTTCATGAAATGTGTTCCGAGTAAAATTGTTGCAATAGCATTTATAGAAGATTTGTTCATCTGGACAAATAGTGTGTTGGCTTAGAAAATATTCTGAATTGTTTAAATCACACAGAAGCATTTGAAAAAGATATTTCTAACTAACATTTAACATTGTACCATAAATAATTAATTTAAAATTTTGGAGGTATGAACAATTACATAGTATGTTACAATAGTTTGGCAGTATTGTTTTCGCATATTGTCCATGTCATATCTCAGCTTGTAGTCAAATCTCCTTCTTGAAATTTTTTGTACATAACACTACTACACAATACTATCAAAGGCCAAAATTTCAGATTTTTATCCCGTGCCCCACCAGAGATATCAAAGCCTAAAAAGTGCGATTTTTGAAATTTTTGACGAATTTCGGAATTTTTTTCGCAAAGAGAAATTAACTCCCAGATCTGGGACTTGGTGTATGAGTACACGCACTTTTGATTTATTTGTAGAAAAAATTGTGTAAGGTTGACAGTTTCCCTTGCATGAAAATTTTCCTCTTACAAATGGATAGATTTTGGAAAAAATCGTAAATTTTGTGCTAAAATTTCACCTGTAAAAATTTATTTTTCAAAATTTTTCTTACACTGTATATTTTGCCTATTTTGTTCTGAACAAAATGCTGCAAACCCCATTTCAATTGGGAAAATAGAATACGAGATATTTACAATTTTGTGTATCCTTGTATCTGAGAAAATCGCTGCACACGATGAAACAAAGATGGCCGCCATGCACAAATAAAAAATAGTAGAATTAAAATAACGGTAATTTTGAACTTCCTTCATGTTAGGGTTGTTGTACAAAAAATTTCAGATTTTTTAAAAATAGTCGAGCGACCAGTGCTGGACCACTTGAAATGGATTGACCCTATTGCTGTTTCGATCCGCCTGTCCCTTAAATGCATATTGTATCATTTTCGAAACCATGAGTGTTCCCGATTTATTGGGGGTTTTATTCACATATTCCGTATTCTCACCAGAAATTTAAAAGAGCAATTTTCACTTTACTTAATGACAGACCATTCGTATATAAATAAAGAAAAATTTACTATTTAGATTTTTCTGGTATGAATTCTGATTCTTTGAATTGCTCAATTTTTGGAACGCGTTCTTTCCCATGCATTTAAGGGTTAAAGCGAAAACCTGACCAAAAATATAAAAAGTTAAATTTGATTATATGATGCATCCATTTTATGGCTATTTCATATGCTTGAGCCATACCCGTCGGATTTTATCCTCAGTTGAAAAGGATGTTATTAGAAGGCGTGCTTCATTGTTTCAATTTTGTTATTATGTTTAATTATGATTAAATGTATATTTTTGTGCCTCTGTGAATTATTTAATACAGTAGCATAAGTTTTTATATAATAATTAAAAAAATGTCTGTTTTTAATCCTTATTGGTTCTAATTTAGATACATTAATTTTAAAATACAGTTTTTTAAAGATATGATGGGCTTTGTCGGAACATTTTTTAAGTATATTCGTATTAATATGTTTTGAAGAACAACTTAAAAAAGCTATTTGCGTGTAGTTTTCTTTAATAAGTATAATTTTTTCTAGTAATCTACTAAAAACGCTCATAAACCAGCATCTCCATACTACGAGCCATTTTTAGAGACTTGAATTTGCTAAATACTAAGTGCAAATCACGTATATATTACATAAAAAGGGGAGGATTGAACTTTCCGCCAATATGTTCAAAAAGAATAACAACGTCAAAAATCACTAACATAAGTACGTATAAACCGCATACATTTTTGTGTTCCAAAGCCTCTAAGGCTTCATCATCAGTGCTTAAATTAAGATAACGTCAATTTTAAAATGAGGATTAAAAGATGAATCGGAAAGACAGGGAGACTCATTTCACTGTCAACGGCGAGACCGATAACATTGACAGTTGGGCTATGAGGTGCGCCTCTCTGGCTCTCTATACCCCTCGCTCTTTTTTTTTAAATTAGCATTTTTAACTTCATTTTATCTTTATTTTAGTTTAAGCATAGATGATAAAGCGTTTGATAAGTCTGAAAGTGTATAAACAGCTGAATGTGGTTTATATATACTTCTCATTGTGCTTTTTGACATCTTTTATATTTCTTAATATATTATATATATACACTATATTGCCATTGATTATGGGACACTTGCGATTTTAGACATTTTACTAAATATCTAGAAAAATACATGAGGAATCATCTCGAAACTCTTATTGTATAAATATAATAGTATACGTTATACATCTCCGTGAAGATTTTTTACCGAAACGCCATAGGGGACCGTCAACAAATTAAAAAAGAATGAATATCTTTTGAATAACCCTGTCAAAACTAATGTAGCAAAAGCGCTCAAACTCTAGATTATGATTGAATGCCTTATTGTAATACACTGTGTTCATTTTTATGCAAATAGCATGCACACTCGCAGAGTAATTAAGGTTTTTATAAAAATGGTCCCAAATTTTTCCAAGTTTTTCCATTATAATTTTCAGAGTTCTTAATATAAAATAATATTTTTTTCAGAAAATATGACAAACAACATTGCACACAGTACCCTGTAATCAGAATTAAAAAAAAATAAAAATTGTATGAAAAATGAGTAGGTTTACTATGTAACTTTTTACTGCGCATGCGTCAAAGATATCAAAATTTCATTTGCATATTATGTTAGCTAAGTGTATAGAGCAACTTTTGTAAAAGTCTCAAAATCATAGCTTGAAAATTCTGAAAGTAATCGTCTATAGAAAAAGGACAAAATCCGTTGTTTCCAAAATGAAGCAAAAAAATCAGGGATTTTATCCAAATGCAGTAGTACATCCCATATTGTGTATTCTATATTAACACTAATCAATGAATATATGGATACAACCCCTCTTGTTTTTGCTTCATTTTGAGAATAACGGATTTTCGACTTATTCAATTGACGATTATTGTCAGAATTTTCAAGTTATGATTTTGTGACTTTCACAAAAGTTGCTCTATACACTTAGCTAACATAATATGCAAATGAAATTTTGATATCTTTGACGCATGCGCAGTAAAAAATTATTTAGTAAACCAACTCATTTTTTATACAATTTTCATTATTTTTTAATTCTGCTTACAGGGTACTGTGTGCAATGTTGTTTTTCATATTTTCTGAAAAAAAATAATATTTTATATTAAGAACTCTGAAAATTATAAGGAAAAAACTTGGAAAAATATGGGATCATTTTTATAAAAACCTTAATTACTCTGCGAGTATGCATGCTATTTGCATAAAAATGAACAAGGCTTATTACAATAAGGCATTCAATTACAATCTAGAGTTTGAGCTCTTTTGCTACATTAGTTTTGACAGGGTTATTCAAAAGATATTCATTTTTTTAATTTGTTGACGGTCCCCTTTGGAGTTTCGGGAAAAAATCTTCACGGAGATGTATGACTTATACTATTATATTTATACACTAAGAGTTTCGAGATGATTCCTCGTGTATTTTTCTAGATATTTATTAAAATGTCTAAAATCGCAAGTGTCCCATAATCAATGGCAATATAGTGTATATATATATATTAAATCGTTTATGTAACTTATTAAATACATATAAATAATAAAAATAACTATATTTTATTAAACATTAGTTGTCCTAACAAACAATTTCCTCTTATAAACAGTAAAAAACTTCAAAAAGTTCAAAAACTTTGTCAGTTAAATTTATCATTTTAATTAAATGCATACTTTTACATGTACAATAACATTAATTAAATGTATTTACTAATAGTCAGTCAATAGCAATATTTTTAACTGTAAAACATATGAAGAATAGTTTTGGCCAGTATTTTGCTTGAAAGTGCGCCCCCTTCGCGTCATCTAGTGTACCCTGGATATTAGATATACACAGTGAATCAAAAATGGAATGAAATTCCAGTAGCGTAACCAGGGTGGGTACCCAACATCAGTAATATTACAAGGTTTTCTTATCCTTTATTCATAGCAGAAAATATTCTGGTTAGATAAGGCGAACAGAATTAAAAAAAATTACCTGTATTCATAGCACTTGGACAATTACTCCGTCCTTTTATTTTTACTGCCCGAGTGAGACTGCTCAAACTAGCAAGTCTATAGCGCATGAATGTCACTCCTGGTAACTTTTTATTAAGTACTTAAAAAAAATACAAATTTCAGCCAAAGCTTAGTCCGCCAAAATACGCTACAGATTGCGGAATGATATGGACAGGTGATATGGTAAATATTACATTCGCAATGTTTATAGCAATACAATGTTAACAAAGCTGCTGCAACCCGACAATGGGTACTGAATAACTGGGAATCCAAGCCCCAGTCTCAGTGATGGATTAAAATTGGAAGGTCGCATAAGAACTGGAAGATGTTTTTAATCTTTGGGAGTAGATAAAACGTATCATAAAATACTAATATTTGAAATTTTAATTGCTTAAAAGGAGCACAGCCAACAGAGTAAAAAAGTACGCAAGTCGCGCTTCGAACCCGGGTCATCAGTATATTTCACCGACGTTCTATCAACTAAATCACAAGGAACGATGCCAGTCTTTTATTTTTCACTATCATATGTTGGCAAGGCTACAACCTCAACATAAGATCAAGTCGTGTGACATTTTCTACAGAAAAATTTCTTAGAATTACATATGGATTTATCATAAAACACTGTTACGTATTCAGATTTTTTGTGAAAAGTAATCGAGTAGTTTCGAATATAAACTAATTTGTTTTTTTTTTTTAATATATACCTATGGTGAGAGTTTCATAAATAGTAAATGAAAATAATTTAGAAAAATATAAATTAAAAATCATAGTACATATTCTCTACCCTACACTGCAAAAAGATACAGAAAAATTTACAATATTTTTTTATGAATTTATTGTAACCTATAAATTACTTGTGACTCAGAAATTCTTTTTCTTATACTTAAAATCTGTTAAAGTAGTAAAACATCTTTGAATTAAAAGTGCTTATTTGCACTAACACCCCTAACAACAAATGTTTCGTAATTATGAATATCCGTTTTAATTAAATACAACTAAGTTTATTATAAAATCTATCAGGTAACGTAAAAAATTTTTACAAACGGGTGGAATAGGATTACGAATCCATTCTATTGTTATTCTAAAAACAAAACACTAAAAAAATTTATATATTTATAGTTAAATATTCGTAATAAGGTAAAATAATATAAATTAATGTTATAACAAAGCAATTTAAGCTTGCAATCGAAATAGACACGTATGGAGCGTATTTAGAAATCTGTTTACAAGGATAATTTTATATATATATAAATACGAAGTATCTCAGCATAAAATTGTCTTTTTGATTTCAATTACAGCTCGCTTAAACACTTATTTCAACAAATAGAAACATAACAGTTTATAAATTTTGTCACTGATCATTTTTGTTGTTGATCCTTTTTACAAGAAATAAAGAAAGAGAGGTTAAGCGGGAATGTTAATAGCTCTGCGTTTACATCCCTTAAGCAATTTTATTCTTTTGTAGCTGTTTCTTTTGTAAAGCTGTGAACAAATATAAAAGATATCCAAGGCGTTCATAAGTACTTATTTATCTATTGTTATAATTCTTCTCGGATTAAATTGTTCTTGTTAGTTTTTTTGTGTGATTCCTGACTATTGTTACTATTCAATTGAATTCGCGTTTAATGGCATTTCACATTGAGGTCTTGTTGACTTTCATGATAATTAGTGGTTTATCTTTTTGGAGAAAAAATATCTGCAATTCAATTCTTTGTCATTCAAGGAATTGATATTTATAAAACGGGTTTAGTTTTTGATTTCCATTGAAAATTATTTTTTGGAATTGCGAAGTAGGTAACTATTTAAATTTCTAGTTAATCAAGTGCGACGAAAAATAGCCAATCTCATTAAATTGAGGCTTGTGGTTTTTAAAAAGATGTCACGTAAACATGATGTACCATAAATAAATCCGAAAGAGAATACGCTATTCATTAAAATCAGTTTCTTATTAATGTATTTGAAGATTCTTGCAATTGTAAAATGGTTTTATTTATTTATTTATTTATTTATTTATTTATTTATTTTTTGATAATATATACTTCTTTGTGAATGTCATACAATTAGTGTAACTTTAATGCTGCTTTTCATTGTGTGTTTGTGTTTAAAATGCGTTTTTTTTTATTTAACTGTAATTAAAAAGGAATTGAAATATCTACAAAATAGAACAGCTTTCACTGTAATGGGTTTCGCAGGGTTTGATTAACACCAGGGCAAACTTCTACCAGTAAATATGAATATAAATTGTCTCCTTATTTAAGCACCTTATTCGTGTAGATTTCCTGCCACAAGTATGGTACAAATAATTTTTAATTTTTACTCTTGGAAGCTAAATATGGCGCTAGTCAATCCACGTGGTTCCGCCATATTATGTGACAACCTTACTTGTGGCACTGTCAGTGAAAATTATGATAACACCGGGGCCAACTTAAACATGTAAAAACGAATAGAAATGATTGCTACGCTTATGACAGAAATTCTGCATGAATAAGGATCTTAAATAAATCGAGATTTTTTATTCAAATTTACTGGCAGCAATTTGCCTTGGATATCTGAACCTGTTGTTCAGATGTAGAAAACAGTTGCCATCGTGTGACTTATCTTCAGTTACTTCACTGGTAACGGTAGACAATGCATTATAAGTCTCCCCCTTTTTGGTCATGATTCCATTTTAATTTTATGTAAATGCAAATTACGTAACTTAATAAAGCTTGGAGACTATACATAGCATAAGGGATAGACTAAAATGCAGAGTTTGAGAATTAATTGAGAGTATTTTTTTTTCAACTGTCACGTAACGTTGACAAAGGAATTGTAAATATGTGAAGTGTTAGTGACAGTCAGCCAAAAAATAAAATAACATAAAAGATGCTATCTAAATAAATAATACGATATAAGTTATAACATATTAAGAAATATATAAGAAATCTAAATTTAAAAGAGAAAATCTAAATGTGTAAAAAATCACTTATGATTATTAAAGTAAAAATGCATATGCTTAAACCTCCCATTAGGAAACTTCCCACTTCCGTTACGAAAATGTTGAAATGAACTTATGATACCAAAATTTACTTACAAATTTATTTAAAAATAAGAAAAAGCAATTTTTATACGTACTAAGCGGAAAATATTTATGCGAGAATTCTGGTGTCATTGTGGAATTTGGGAAACATGTTGGATATTCCATGTAATGGAATACTGAATCACAAAGGGTTAACCCTTTAATTCCCATGGTAGAATAAGTTATAGAAACAAGAATTCAAAGAATCTGAATTCACACCAAAAAATTTCAATAATAAATTTTACTTTATTTAGCGATGGAATGCCCGCTATTAAATGAAGAAAATGTTGCTGTTTTAAATTTCTGGTGTGGATATGGAATATCTGACCTTTTTGGAATGCAATGTTCTTTCTTTTTAAAAAATTATTTGATTTATTAAGGATTCAACATTTTAAACTTCGTTTAAACATTTTGTTTTTTGTTTTTTAGAAATTTAAAATTTTATTTGTGACTCCACTATATTTTTCATTTTGGATTTTCAAAAATTTGGAATTTTGGATTTTATATAAGTATTTTGATTTAAGTATTTTGATTTAAATATTTTTAATTTGATTAAAATAAATAACTTCATTTTATATGTATTTTAAAAATTATTTTATTGATTATGCCATCTAAGTAAGAATTTAATAATTATAACTTAACAATATGGATTTATTTTTTAAAGTACGTGCTATTTAAAAAAAAAAACATTAAACGGAACCCTAAGTGCGATCTGTGATCACACATACTCCCTTGTTAATAAACAGACCTTTTATATAAATATTTCAAAAGCATAGCTACCAAATAATTCACTATCCCCGAAGATTTGTTCAAACGAAATTATCTTTACGATTAGATTCGTTTCAAACGCTTTAAATATTTATTTATGCCTTTAAGCAAAAGGTTATCAGTTCAGACATCTTCTGTAAACAACTTTCAGTCTTTCATTTACTACTAACAAAGTATTGTCAAAAATAATTGCTTTGTTTGACAAAACTGTAAGAATACTAAAACGTTTAAAGAATACTACATTTCATATAATTCAAAGTATTAAAAAATGTTACATGATATAGACTTACAATCTATATGTAATTGTGAAGATTACTCTTATAAAAATAGTGTATTTTTTAAATTTAAAATTCTAAATTTGTAACAATTTTTTAAATGGCCAAATTTTTCAGAATACTGCTTCTAAATTTGGATACATACAAGTTTAACCCGGGAGGACGTGCGCAGGGCCTAAAAGACCCGGAGTGCGTATAGTTTTTATACTACATTTATAATATTAAAACATAAAATAACACTTTTTACATTTTTGAGCGAACATGAACGAAAATATGACTATACTTTCAAATTACACCAACTAGGGAAAATGAGAAGAAACATATACTTTATTCTTTTAGTTTTAGATGAAATAGAAGTGGAACAAAAGAAAAAAAAGTGTAATATGACAAGTTTCATTAAAAAGCCTGTGTTATTTTCAAATACTGTCATTTTTAATAAATCGTATTTTTATACAAAAATTCGAAAAGCATAAGTTTTAAATTCTTCTTTATACCCTAAGTTTTTTCTATACCCTAAGGTTTGTCTGTACCCTAAGGTTTTTATCTTTATGATTAGATTGTTTCAAACGCTTTAAACATTTACTTATGTCTTCAACAACATGTTATTAGTTCAGAAATCTTCTGTAAACAACTTTCAGTGTTTCATTAACTACTAACAAAGTATTGTCAAAAATAATTGTTCGTTTTGACAAAAGTAAAAGGATAAAATATATAAGGATAAGCGATTTTTTTTATGTCTATGTTTAGCATGATATAGTTAAAATCTTCCTATCTAGGGATTTCTTTCTCCAAAACATAGTTACTAGCAGCATTATTGTATTAAATATTGTATTCATTAAATACTAACTTTTTCCTAAAAGGCAGTTAATAAAAAATGTCAATTTCTGGAGAATCCCCTATCATTCAGCTCTTTTTAGAGAGCAAAGTTAAAAACAGCATACTATAATAATGATATCTTTTTGAATTTTCACAATATTTGATTGGATTTTTTTTATGAGTTAGACCATAGAATTGACTATTTTTGATGTAAAAAATCTTTTTTTATCGTTCGCGCATGCACAGATAAAAATTATTTCATACAACTACTCATATTTCATAAAATATTTAATATATCTGTATTCCAATTGTGCTATATTTTTTCTACTTCATTTTGCTAATTTTTCTGAAATTTGCGTTAAATTTGGTCAAAAACCCTGTATAATATAAACAAAAAACACACCAGAATTTTTTGAATTTTTAAAAAAAATCGCTTTTTTTCCATCCAAATACATGCGATTCTTACAAAAATCAGTGTACATGTTGTATGGTATCCACATATTTGTATTCAGCAATGATAAATCGTTTCATGCATTTTCATGTACAGGGTGATCCCAAATGTTTCTCTTATTCTTAGATTTTTTCTCGACCCCCTAATTGCCCTGCTTATCGAATGGATGTTGATAAATATGAGGTCAAACATAACCTTTATAATCCTGAAGTTCCAGAAGAATTCGACAAGTATATTTTTAAATATTTGAAAAAATTTCAAAATTGAAAGTGTCCAAATACTTATTGGTAGATAGCGTATATAGGAGTTTCGTTAAAAAGAAGATCACTGTAAAACAAGTATTACAATAATTACTTCGCTTCCCTAGAACAACTATTTCTAAACATCATTTACGGAACTTGTACTGTTTTAAAAGCAATATAGAAATGTTCCAGAAAATCGACGGAAAACTTACTGGATTTAGAAGAATATGTAATTTCAACATCTCAATTACGGAAATTTTATTGTTTTCTCAGAAAAAAATGAAACTATTTCATAAAATTTTACGGAAAAATTTGTGTTTATTAAAGGATTTTTTTTTACTGTGTAGGTTTTTTAAATCCTGATATGACTGGATCTCCAACGAAATTTGTGTGAGTTGGTCTCTGAATGACAGTGGAAAAATAACTAACAAAACCATTATGAATTTGTATAACTAACGATTGCGTTGTTATTAAAACATAAGAAAGTCTGTAAGCTTTCACATTATTTTAGTTTTGATAACATAACATATGAATTAATAAATACTATCTAGATAAAAAAAAATCAGTTATAATAAATGGTATAAACTTATACCGTGGTCAACATCAGCTTAAGGGGACAGTTTAAAATTATAAATTCGAAAAAACGAAATTAAATAAAAAAGAAAAACCCAGTGGGCTATAAATAATAAGTTTTGTATTATGTACGTTTTTGTGAATATTATGTAAAAAATACTAAAATATAAATTAGTTTGCTTTTTTTATCATCGCCAGAATCATTGTAATATAACGATGAAAGGTTTCATACGGGTGCTCACTTTTAAAAACCATTATTTCTGAAAAGTTATATTTTTCATATTGAATTGTAGCATCTTTCAGTGACATAAACAAACATTACTTCTGTGAAGTATAGGCGTTGATATTAAGAATCGTACTTACCTCTCTGAACTTTTTGACTTAAAATGACGAAGGTAAGTCGACATGCATTTTCACAGACTAACGGTAAAATGAAGAATGCAACTCGTAGTAGGTTTTCCGTTTTAACCCTTTCCGGCACACTCTGCCAGGTCTGGGATACCTAATTTTAATTCCAAACTTGAAAATGGCACCAATAATATTTTAATAAAATTTTGCTTTTACAGTAAAAGCTTAAATTAAGGTTTTCAAAATAACTAAAAAATTCGTTTCGGAATTCCGGTGTCAGTCTATAATTTCTCATTTTCCTAACAGATTTTGCCCGTGCCGGAAAGGGTTAAATGTAAAATAACGAATTCAAACTCCCGTGCTTTTTTATGCTGAATGGTAAAATAACGAACTACACTTGTTCTTTGATTTAAGTTACTGCAACGAAAGATGTAAAGTTCTCAATTCAAAAGAAATTTATTTTCAATTTCATCCACAGCAATAACAATTTTTTGATTAACAAGAATGAATCGTAAAATGAAACCTTTTTTTAATGTAAATAAATACCTTTGCATGCACATTTTTACCGATTTAAATTCTAAATTGGTAAAGTTTTTAAATTTTACAGATAATCTTTGAAATCACACGACAACATTTGTATTTACAAAATATTAAGTGTATCATATTATCAAATTTAAACTACAAAATTTGGCAAAATTCTTTTATAACTAAACAAATGACAATTATAGTTTAGTAATATGTAATTGAATTAATACAGAAAGCGAGACCATTAGTTTTAACAGGGATTTTTATCTACTTAGCTAAACGTCTTTGGATTAGAACTAGCAATAGATTACTTTTATTAGTTCCATTAGAGTTTTATATCAGTTTATGTCTCGCATCATGTAACAGCAGTGTAAGAAATTAAAGAAACATTTCCCAAAGGAAATCTAAAATTTTCTTAAGGAATAAAAGTTTTTCACTCCTAGCTTATGTTGAAAGAGAACTAGCGTAAAGCTTTTACGAACTCAAACTTTTTGGTAAAATCCGAATTGTCACAAAAAGCAAAGTTAGTCGAGTATGTCCAGTTAAATACTACTTTAGAATGAGAAACCCATTTCTTGTTTCTCTACTGCCTTTAAGAATGAACAAAGGCTATCCAAAAAAAGAGCACTCAGGGTATTCTGTTTCGCTCTACATCAATTGTTCTCCGGTAATATTTTCTGGAAAAGAATATACGAAATAAAGAAAAAGGGAACCTGAACGAATGTTCTCGTCATCTCGAGGTTTTGATGACATTCTCTCTAACAAAGGCGTCAAAATTGTCATTCGACTTATTGAAGTTTCGTTTGCTTTGACGGTTTTCTTGTTTTCTTTTGATTTCAAGTGTTCTTTCTAGCAAAACAGAAGATGCCAACTCAATGGGAACCTCAAGCAGAATCTAGTGCATTTATTAATTTTTGCTCTGTTGCCGATTTACACAATTTGAAATGGTAGAATTAAGGGGTCACAATGCCTTTGAATAATACTGTAATAATCATTTTTTTATAATATTGTAATAATATGTGGTGACGAAATACTTAATACTAAAAATTAAATACATTTTAAAAAAATCTTGTAATACAGCCTCCTTTAATAAAATTTATTTTTTTATTTAACTTTTTTTCAAATTTTTACTACTTTTATAAATATAAATATTTTTGCTTCAGTTTTTTTTCCTCACATTCATTAGAACATACCATATAAAACTATGCATGAATCTTTAGATGAATGGGATTTTACATTTAATATATATATTATTTTCTCTAATGTATATTAAGAAATAAAGAAAATTCAACAAACTCTCATTTTAAATATTTAAAAAAAAATAATCATATACTTAATGTTAAATCCATGCTCAAATATATTAAATACACCATGGAGAACAAGTAAAAAAAAGCCCCTATCTAAATTAGCAAAAAATCTTTAGTATTTATGGAACAAATATATTATAAAAATATGAATTGGCAGAAAAATCAGTTTAAAGTTTTCATTTGTATGGGGAATTGAGCTGGATTTATTATCAAAATTTACAATATGTCGCGATATAATTGTCGTATAGGTAAAAACTGTCAAAATATTCACAATTAAAGAAGCTCTGTGTTAATATTAAAAAGAAATTGGATATTTTGACCGGTTTCAAAGTAGTGTATCCATTTAAATAAAATAACAAAAAAAGTCTGCGTGAGTTAAGTTGTCAAAGGACCTTTAAAAGGCAGTTATATTTTAGACAGCATTTCAGTCTCACCATAACAAAAAAAGTGGGCTGTATTTTCGATATTAATTTCCATCTTTGAAAAGCCGATATACCGAATGTCATTTCTGTGATGCTTCTATAAATTATAAAACGAAAAAGAATACTTTTGGTTTAGTTGAAATGTATTTTTCATATCTTTTAATGCGCAAATAAAAAGGACACAACAACCGACAAAAAACTATAGTACTTTTCAGATCACTATATAGCAATAACAAATTTTATGGAGAAACTTTAGCAAATTCAAAAAAAAAAAAAAAAAAAAAAAAAACATGCAAATAGCGCATAGTTTGCTTCATGACTAGAATGTGTTTCATCTACTGAATTGTTTTAAATAAGAAAAGATATACTAAACTTATGTGCATAAAAATTCTATGTTTTTTGCTAAATAGAAAATATTCAACTATATACCATTTTCGGCAGTGTTCATGCCACGCAAATACACTGTTAAAAATTTGAAACTTTTGCTGCATCATCACTCCACCACTTTTATGGAAAATGATTACTTCTCTGTATTATGGGGCATGCTTATTTTTTTTTTACAGTGTAGGGAATGTTTTTCATATAATTTAATTTAAATAATTAAAATAAAATAAAATAACTGAATATGGACGAGTGTTCTCGTCATTTCAGTTTTTTGATGACTTTTTTTATAACAAAGGTGTCGAATTGCCATTCGACTTATTGAACTCTCATCTGCTTAAAAGTTTACTTTTGATTCCAAATGTTCCATCTGAACACAAAAGATGCCAACTCAGTGGAAATTTCAAGCAGCATCTTGCGCACTTATCACTTTTCGCTCGCTGATCGATAGGCTGAATTTGAGATGGTAGGAAATAATAAAATAAAAGGAACTGCGTGAGTTAAGTTGTCAAAGCACCTTTAAAAGACAATCATGTTCAAGAAAGGAGATTATTTTGAACCTGACAACTAAATGAACTCTCTTTTTATATTTACTTTTCAATGAAAAAATGGTTTATCGAATTTCATTGCTGCTTCACTCATTTGTCGAAAAAGGAAATAGATATTATTTTTTAGCTTAAATGTATTTATAGAACACTAAAAATTCTCTTGATACAAATATTATAAATGAATGAAAAATGAACAAGTCTAGTAAACAATAAAACTTCTGATTATAAGCAAGACTTATAGAATTCTTTATCAACTATAAAAGAAAAGGGACTCGAATGTTAAACAAGGGTTGTTAGGTTGGTCTCCCTTTTTATTTAGAAAATCCGAATTCGTGTCAGAAATTAAAAATAGTACGTTTTAATTTTTAGAAATAAGTATTGTACCTCCACATATATTACAATATTATTCAAAATAGAAGAGAAGGTTTCAAATATACTGTGTCACTTAATGTATAAATTAATAAGGAATAGAAAATAACCGAAAATTCTACCGCTTAACACATAATAAAAATTTGGTTCAGGTTCCATAATATTGAAATCAACCACATGCTTTTCTTACTAAAAATGTTGAAGAAATTCGCCAGGTTTAAGTAATATGACTTGGCAGTTTGACTGTTAGGAAATGAATTTTCATATCATTATGTGATTATGAGATGAGATTTTGATAAATAATATGAAAAGGTTTTGTCAAAAATATAAGTTCTGGATTACTCCCATTTAAAAATTAGGGACCTTTTTTTATATAATTTAATTTAACCCTCTTGGGCATACTGACCTCATATGAGGTCGTAAAATTATTGCATTATTAAGCAAAAAAATTTTGAGGATTCATTTATGGAGATTTGATTTTTGGACAGATAATATCTAACATGCAGTACAATAACAAAACTATTTTATTGTGGTTTCTCATTCATCAAAAAAGAAGATATTTTGTGAATAATGAAAAATATTGAAAAATAATTTATGCTCGAGAGGGTTAAACATATAAAATAAATAATAAAAACTGAATATGGACGATTGTTTTCGTCATTTCGGGGTTTTGATGACATTCTTTCTAACCGAGGCGTCAAATTGCCCTTCGACTTATTGAACTCTCGTCTGCTTAAAGGTTTTCTTTTGATTCCAAGTGTTCCATCTGAACACAAAAGACGCCAACTCAGTGGAAACGTCAAGCAGCACTTTTCGATCGCTGATCGATAGGCTGAATTTGAGATGGTATGAAATAATAAAATAAAAGGAACTGAGGATGAGTTAAATTGCCAAAGCACCTTTAAAAGACAGACATGTTCAAGAAAGGAGATTATTTTGAACCTGACAACTAAATGAAAACTCTTTTTATATTAGTTTTCTTTCAAGGAAAAAATGATTTATCGAATTTCATTTCTGCTTCATTCATTTGTAGAAGAATGAAATATATTCCATTTTTAGCCTAAATGTATTTATAGAACACTAAAAATTCTCTTGACACGCATCTTAATAAATGAATAAAAATGAACAAGCCTTGTCAACAATAAAACTTCCGATTATAAGCGACAACATATATTTCAAACTAAGAATCATGGAAGTTCTTTATCGGCTATAAAAGAAAAGGGACTCAGTAATATGCATGTTACACAAGGGTTGCTAGGTTGGTCGCTCTTTTTATTTAGAAAATCTGAACTCGTGCCAGAAATTAAAAATAGTATGTTTTATTTAATTTTTAGAAATAAGTATTGTGCCCCCATATATATTGCACTATTATTCAAAATAGAAGAGATGGTACTGTGTCAACTTAATGTATAAATTAATGAGGAATAGAAAAAACCGAAAATTCTGCCTCTGAACACATGATAAAAATTTGGTTCAGGTTCCACAATATTGAAATCAACCACATGCTTTTCTAACTAAAAAAATTTGAAGAAATTCGCCAGATATGAGTAATATAACTTGACAGTGTGAATGTTAGTAAATGAATTTTCATATGATTATGTGATTATGAGATATATTTTGACAAATAGTATGAAAAGGTTTTGCCGAATATATTAGTTCTGGATTACTTCCATCTAAAAAGTAGGGTTTTTTCATATAATTTATTTTAAAGAATTAAAAAAAACTAAAAAAACTGAATATGGACGAGTGTTCTCGTCATTTCGAGGTTTTGATGCCATTCTTTCTAACAAAGGTGTCAAATTGCCATTCGATTTATTGAACTCTCGTCTATTTAAAGGTTTTCTTTTGATTCCAAGTGTTCCATCTGAACACAAAAGATGCCAACTCAGTGGAAACGTCAAGCAGCATCTAGCGCACTTATCACTTTTCGCTCGCTGATCGATAGACTGAATTTGAGATGGTAGGAAAGAATAAAATAAAAGGATCTGAGTGAGTTAAGTTGTCAAAGCACCTTTAAAAGACAGTCATGTTCAAGAAAGGAGATTATTTTGAACCTGACAACTAAATGAACTCTCTCTTTTTATATTAGTTTTGTTTCAATGAAAAATGATTTATCGAATTTCATTGCTGCTTCACCCATTTGTCGAAGAAGGAAATATAGTTTATTTTTTATCCAAAATGTATTCATTACAACACTAAGAATTTTCTTGATAAGTATCTTAATAAATGAACAACAAGTTGAGAATTAGACGTAAATTTAGCAAATGAGGTGCGTTCTTAATATAAAGAAGTTTTAAAAATGTTCAGATTTTGATGTAATAATATGCAATTTAATAGCCGAAATTTTTTGTATGCCCGTGTGCATATTTCAGATGTGTATATTGCTGGGACGATTACTGTTTCTAAACCAATAGGAGAGCGTCATTATCACGGTCAAGTACACGCCCACACAGTTTGATTGACAGGAACTCGTGGACAATTGACAGTGCTAATTATAACGATAATCTGTTGCGGATGAAAGTGAGCTGACTAGCTGAATGGTTAGAGCGTCGAGCTTGAAACCGGAGGATATGGGTTCGAGTCCATCGCGGGCCGAGAGTCCGTTGGTGATTTTTTTTTTTTAATTATTGGAGGCTGTCTTTTATTAATAAATAAGACATTTAAAAAAAATATTTCAAACCCTTTTAATATTCTAAATATCGTTCCAAAATGATTTATATATATATTAAACAAATGGGAAAAAAAGTATTCTGCGAAAATATCCGTATAAGCAAAATTCTTACTTTAATTTTTATTCATTTATTTATTTATTTATTTCAGGATTAGAGGAAGTATTATTTCTAATTGAAGTAAATAAAATTCAGTCATTTTGAAAAAAAAAATTCTTTCGTACCTTTAATTTTTAATTACCCAATACAAATTCAAACAATCCGAGTACAAATAAATAATAAACACACACGATCAATTGTCCACGAGTTCCTGTCAATCAAACTGTGTGGGCGTGTACTTGACCGTGATAATGACGGTCTCCTATTGGTTTAGAAACAGTAATCGTCCCAGCAATATACACATCTGAAATATGCTGCCCGTGTAAATACTATCTGATTTCTATTATACAGTAAATAATTTATAGTAAACTTTAGCAAGGTATATCAATTTTATCCAATGTGAAGTATATTAATATAATTAAAACACGCCCCAAACATTGTTTCCACCTTATAACATTACGCAATGGAATATTTCGTGTATCCCTGTAAATTAATAACAAATATTCTTTGTACCACAGATTGTAAAAATTTATATTTTAGTAAATACTTCGTAGATGCATATCAATTTTATAATATTCGAAAGAGTGTAACAACATTAAAATGCACTTAAAACTTTTTCCCCATTGGCCGTAATGTAAAGGAAGAATTTTGATTGCACCTGTAATTAAACTATACATCCGATGTTCAAAAAATTTTAAATGACTCGACAAAATTATATAACAATTATATATTTTAAATTTCAAACGATTCGGTTGAGTAGTTTTGTCTCTGCCGTGGACAAACGGACGGACGGATTAAACGGACAGACTGAACTATAGGAGATATACGTATTTATATAATCACGAACGCACCTAATTACATTAATACATTAAAACATAAATTTGTTTAACTATAAAACAATTTTAAAATCTATATACTTTTTATGAACAAAGTCTTGAATAATTATTAAGAAAATAACATTTTTTACATCATTTCAGTTTATGTTTATACTTTAATGTGAAAGATGCCCTTTAAATATTAAAGTGACTGACCTTACAAGTATTTTAACTTTTAATATTCAAAGAGAAGTCTACACATGGAATGTTAATGGACCTTACGCTATATTGCGTTTAAAAATCTACTCCGCTAACCTGAATTTCTCTCTCTATAAGACTTAGATGCTAATGTTCTTTTAGAAATATATTTGACTTACTTTCCAAGAAGCTGTTTGTTGCATGTAATCTGTTAAATGTAATTAATATTTTCATTCATTATAAATAATTCAAACAGAAATAGTGTGAAGGGAAGTTTTACCTTATTATTAAATTTTTCTTAGATATATGGAGCGTTTTCGATTTTATGACATTCTGCAGATTCTTGTCACTAATTATTATTATTACACTTCATCATGGGATATTCAATTAATTTTTTGTATACCTTTTTACAATGAAACATTCGAATAAATATTAAACTTAGGTAATAGCCCAAGAGCCGACAGCACAAAAACCTATGTTATCGAGAACAAGAAAATAAAACTTTATTTAATGGAAGAGAAGTAATAGGGGAATCGAATGATTCATGTCTACCGGAAGGGAAGTGGTGCATAAGCCAAAAATTAATACCACTAGTGGCTCACTCGTAGGTTTATCACGGTGTTTTCTTGCTCCTAATTTTCCATGTTTCCATACCTTTCATTGAAAGGCAGACACAATGTTAAACCTACTAGTGATCTACTAGTGGTATTCATTTTTGGCTTATGCACCACTTCCCTTCCGGCAGACATGGATCAATAGATTTTCCTATTACTAATCTTCCATAAAATAAAGGTTTTTTTCCTTGTGCTTGATAACATAGGTTTTTTGTGCTGTCGGCTCTTGGACTATAAGTTCGTGAAATCCATTATGCCTTTAACAAACACAACATTTCACTTTAAGTTTTAATATTGTATTTCGGTTAAGTTTTTATAATTTAATGAGTTATTTTAGAATTTTGTGCTTAGAAAATAAAAACGGAACCATTATAAGATCTCTCCATTATCTGTCTGTCTGTCACAGCCATTTTACTCGTAAAGTATTTTAACATAGAAATTTTAAATTGGGGGAAGTAATAAAGATTATTGACCAATATATTTACAGATTATTAAACATTCACAAATATGCTTAGAGAATATGTACAGGGGCTAATTAAAGAACTTGAAAAAAATAATCTTTTTTTGCAATCTGTGGGATATCGTTTGAAAGTTTTTGTAACGCTGAACTCAAAAATACATTTCTTTTTAATTTTAGGCAATATACTTTCCGAGATATCATAGAAAATGTAGTGCAAAAATATGTGACCCCCCCCCCCCTTATCTATTTCCGATTCTACGGAAACTAAAATTATGAAAAAAAATAAAGGCAGTAGACATTAATTTAAACCTTGCAGGAAGAACTATAGCGAATACCCTAGGTCACACTGTTTTTGAAAGGAGCGTATTTTTCCTTTAGATACAAATTGCGGTTTGCGAGCATTTAGCAAATGTTTTGAGGAACGCTAAGGTTACTTATCGTAGAAGAAGTATTAAAGCATTATTTATAAAGATTAAAAAAAATGAAATCGTCGAAAATATGACGAGATATTAACCATTAAAACATTAGCTACCAAACTTGAGTGTACGGCCCACCCGGAAACATTTTGACTTTTTATGGGGATATATCCAAAATTCCTACTCAGTCAATTTGCTATGTTTTTAATTTAATGGAAAAGTATTGTTGCAGACTAAAAATAAAATAAAAAAAAAGTTTTTTACTGAATTTTATAAATGTTTCCAGTCAAAAGTTAAAATTATAATCTACACTAGAATAATTATAAGAATAATCTTTTCAAATATTTTGACAACTTTAATAGTAATAAATATATATATTATAAATTTTAAATTTTTTTCGCCAAAACTAACCTTTATACTATATTAATTTCCTTATAATAATATTCCGTACTTACTTCAACTTATTAAATTAAAATCTTGTTTCTAGATCTAATCTGTTAATCTTTATGGAAACGATGTAAATTTTTAATTCGCCTTAAAAATCATTTATTCCAATATGCGTAAATTAAAAAAATGACTCTAAAATAAAATTTTCTTAATAATACTTTATTTTTTAATATTCTAAATAAAACTCATTTTTTTTAATGTTTTTATCGACCCTTTTTAAGAAAGTCTTATTAGATTTATTCCAAAACCATACTTAAAAAAACATCATTATATTTATTTATCTATTAATTTTCCCTCATTCAACATTTGATATTGTGCATATCAATAAAGTCATTTCTTTTCTTTTTCTCTTAAAATTAATCGTGTATAAAAAATCGTCTGCCTAAGATATTTGAAAATTCTGAGTCGATTAAAAATTGGTTAAATAATTTTTTTTAAATAAAATTGCCGTCTGTCGAATAATAATCTGGGCTCTGGGCATGAGTTATGTTTACATAAAAGAATGATGGTTGGAGAGTAAAGAATGTTCTAGAATTTTCTTTTTAGATTTAAAAGAGGAAGCCTCGACAGGTGGTAAGAAGGATTCTTGGGTTCTCTTCCATGAGTACGGCTGGCTGTAGTAAATGATGGAATGTTTTTTTGGATATTTCGGTAAAAGATCGTCTGCAAAAGGAGCTTTCCTCTCTATTATAACTTCAGTTTAATAAAATGAACTTGCAGCAGCCAAGGAGTAATTTATTGGATCTTCTACATTTATTTATTTATTTATTTATCTTCTCGCTGGCAATGACTTCTGTGTGGAGAAAGGGAAACCCGGCGATGATGTGTCTGCCCCCTAACTTGAAAATGCCACAATCTTTTCTAGAGTCCGACAGGATTGCTAATGCCTGTGCTGCCTTTTTCGGATTTTTAAAGAAATTTGCTATGGAACGAAGTGATAATAAAAACTGTGGATCGCTGAATAATTTGGCCGTCATTATTGGATGTGTTCTTAAACAAGAATTACCATATTCTCTTGATTTCTGGAGTGACTAAAACAGGGGAGTTGTTCATGTAAAGTGTTTTGGGACGGTATGATTTGAAAGATCGCTTTGAGTTTGCTTGTGAGTTCCATGGCGATTGAGATCCATTCTTTCATATTCGAGAAAAAGTAGTCCTCGTGATGATGAAAAAGAAGAAGAAAAAAATTACAAGACCATTTCTTGTAAATTGGTGAATAGACAGATATTTTTCGAAATAGTTGAGCCCAATAGGATTTCGGTGAGAATATTTTCGTACTGTTTTCATTATTATTTGTATACTTTTTATGTATTTATTTAAATTAATTATTCTCTGTTTGTCAGGTTTATTTCTTTGATTATTTGTCTGTGAATTTTATTTACTTAGCTATTTATGAGTATAATTATTATCATTATTATGTGTTGGAGATTGAAATATTTTTGTTCTTAAGGATTTAATTGAGGAGTATGATGTTCTTAAGATATTTACTGTTACTTCTTAAGATTATTATGATATTTTTATGCACGATTAAAGGCAAGTTTGTAAAAATAATGAAGTATAAAAAAAACCTAGAAGCTCAAGTTTATTTTTAAAAGTACATTTTGTAATTTATTAATATTTGTTAGTTATAAAGAACTATTTTGAGAATGCAGTATTTTCATGATAATGTACCTACTACTAGAAATTTGAGCTAGAAAACTAAGTTAACATTTTTGTTTTCTCCTTTATTAGTTAGAATTTCTGGTAGCAGTGAGCTTTAGTTCCCGGATTCTTATAATTTATTTAAATTCAGTAAGAAAGATGGAACTGTACAAAACTGCTGCTAGAGTTTTGACTGACAAATATAATTATTTTTTTCAGTAAATTTTGCGATTTTAAGTAAGAAATTACCTATCATTAAAATTTTTGTATCTGTTTATGATTTATAAAATAATAGAATTAAAAACTTGATCCCAATTTAAGGTATAACTATGATATTTACAATTTCTATTTTTATTAGATAAAATTTCTGGTTGAAGTTAACAGCTAAATATAGTCACAATTTCACGATAATTCTGATACAGATTTTTAAAATTGGCGGATAATAATTTTGTGTGAGACAGCTAGAATGTAAACATCACCAGTAGACAAAGCCCTTAAAATTGCGAAAGCACGGACTCGTGAATTTCACCTTAAAAATAAAAGAGTCTATGATCGAAATTTTGCCGAATCCCCATTAAAAATACAAAACTCTGTAATTTATGAAGAATTTAAATACCCTAACACTCGAAAATTAGAACCTACTTTCTCTGGACCATATAAAATTATAAATAAACTTTCTGATGTAACTTATGAAATAGATAAATTTAATTATGAGACAGGACAGAATTCCGTCATTGTGCATGTTTCTAAATTAAGACCCTATTTTTCACCCGAAGATTTTAAACTGTTTCATGAGCAACCCAAAAAACAAACAAATCCTCAGATACAATCACAATCACTAGATCAAACTAAAGTCAAGACAGTAGATTAAATTTTAATTCTTATTCTTTAAATATTTTATCACCATAATTTTCAACATTAGCAGGTATGTTCTTGGTGCGCAACAAGAATATTACTTGTTTTGGGGAGTTTTTGGGATTAAACTGGGCTCCTTTTGCAGGCATAATGTGTACACTTTGATTGTAAAAACTTACAATTGATGTTGATGAATTAATTTTAGTGTATTTAATTCTAACTATATTTACTCATTTATTTGAGATTAGTATTATTCTATTTATTCAACATTCATTCTATTTATTTATGTGATAACAGTTATAAAATCTGATGATTCTACTCAAACCTATAACATAATATATGATTTTCAGTGATTGTGAAACTACAGATATTAAAAGTTTTTCGAAAAAGCAACTATTTTTATTTCCATTTCTCAATTAAGGATGACACATTTTATTCCTATTTGTTTTATTATTAAAGTTTATAAACCATGTGTAGATAAAACGTTACTCTACATTTGGCATTTGAAAACTTATAACCAAATTTGACAATTTTGTAAAAGAGTATCAGAGAGGAATTATTGTAAGGAAATACTGGTTGAGAGTCCATTTTCTAAATAGTTAGATTTAATTTTATTTGGATTTTGGAATTATTATTTTTTTATGTATACTTTTGGTTAGCAAAAAATACTTTCTTATGCTATTAGAAGATAAGAAAATTATTTAGTTGCTATGTAACTATTTTTATCCTCAACCAAGATTTTCCCTATCAATAATAAACAAATTGTGATATTTTCTTTTGATTATACTCTTGTTTTACTATTATTATTATTATTATGATTTGTATAATGAAGTTTAGTATTAATTATACTCTTATTAAGAAATATTAGGATATGGAGAATTATTATTATTATTGCTATAAATTTTGAGTGTTATTATGCTACTTATTATTATAGTTGTTATTATTATTATTTGAATTTTTCTATATTATTTATTATTAATGTTTTGAAGTGAAATTATTCATTATTAGAAATTTGACATATTATAAAAAAAATGTTGGAATCCTACAAAAGATTTGAACAAAAGATTAAACTAGATTTGAGGATATTTAATTAAAGAGACTGTATTCACTGGACATTGAAAAAGACTCTTGAAAAAGACGCCTTAAAAAACATTTATTCCAATATGCGTAAATTAAAAAAATGGCTCTAAAATAAAATTTTCTTAATAATACTTTATTTCTTAATATTCTAAATAAAACTCATTTTTTCTATGTTTTTGTCAACCCTTTTTAATAAAGTCTTATTAGATTTATTCCAAAACCATACTTTAAAAAAATCATTATTTTTATTTATCTATTTATTTTCCCTCATTCAACATTTGATATTGTGCAAATCAATAAATTCATTTCTTTTCTTTTTCTCTTAAAATTAATTGTCTATAAAAAATCGTCTGCCTAAGATATTTGAAAATTTTGAGTCGATTATAAATTGGTTAAATAATATTTTTTTTTAAATAAAATTGTCGTCTGTCGAATATTAATCTGGGCTCTGGGCATGAGTTATGTTTACATAAAAGAATGATGGTTTGAAAGTAAAGAATGTTCTAGAATTTTCCTTTTAGATTTAAAACAGGAAGCCTCGAGAGGTGGTAAGAAGGATTCTTGGGTTCTCTTCCATGAGTACGGCTGGTTGTTGTAAATGATGGAATATTTTTTTGGATATTTCGGTAAAAGATCGTCTGCAAAAGGAGCTTTTCTCTCTATAATAACTACAGTTTAATAAAATGAACTTGCAGCAGCCAAGGAGTGATTTATTGGATCGTCTACATTTATTTATTTATTTTTCTCGCTGGCCATGACTTCTGTGCGGAGAAAGGGAATCCCGGCGATGATGTTTCTGCCCCTAACTTGAAAATGTCACATATATACATATATACATATATATATATATATATATATATATATATATATATATATATATATATATATATATATATATATATATATATATATATATATATATATATATATATATATATATATATATATATATATATATATATATATATATAAATGATGAAAAGATGACAAAATGGGTGCAACAACAATGATGTTGTTGCATTGTCATTGTAGTTGCACCCATTTTGTCATCTTTTCATCATTTTCATACTTTTCTCATAAAAGAATATATGAACTTTGTGCAAAATAGAGCTGGTTTGCGCCAGTTGCATGAAGATGGTAACTTTTTACAGTCAGTTAAGATATATATATATATATATATATATATATATATATATATATATATATATATATATATATATATATATATATATGTATATTTGTTTTCTGGATGATGTTATATTTTACATTTTTTGCAACATTTTCAATTGTTTATTGAATGAACTTTATTATTCTATCCGATTTGCCAGATGTTCAAATGTATAATCTTTTACAAGTGAAATTATATAAAATTAAGTATGATTTTTGATTGTCTTGAACATATTTAACCTAAAAAATCTATCTAAAAGAAGTATTACCAACTAGCATTATAACATTAGAAAAAGCAATGGGAAAAAAAATATATCTAAGGATCTAATACAGGTATACTACACAATAAAAATCAGTAAAAATGTCAATAATAATAAATGTCATGATGGCATATACATTTTAAATTTCAAAATGAGATAATGCATGCAAAAAATAAATAAATATATTGTGAAAGCGGAACATTATGTTGTGATGGGAATAATGGTTTCTTAAATTGATAACGATGAAAATCTTGAAATGCTTTTTGTGTTAAACATAGAAAGAAACTTTTACCTCTCACATTGTTATGCATCTTAAAAACACATTTCTGACAAAAGATTCACCTCTCGTTAATTCTTGCAAAAACCCTCTGCAGCATCTTTGACATTTCTTTCAAGACTACAAAAATTTTCAATTTCATGTCATTTTATCTAATAACTAGAACACTGAACATTATTACACTCCTTTTTGAGTGAAATATTGAATTAATTTGTTGTTTCTCTTCCAATGTTTAAAAATGTGCATAAATATCTAACGTTACTATATTCCTGAGAGCCATTATTCTTTTAACAGACAACGTTTCATTTAATATTTAAGTTTTCGATTTAAATATTTCTATTTTTAAAAATTTGATACATCTAAGTTTTTACAGCACAGTACAGAAAAAATGCAAGGAAAAGTTTTTTGTTCCATCATTCCAATTTATATTTAGATACTACTATAATGGGATTTAAAATTATCAGTAAAATTTCCTTTTGGAATACAAGAATTTTCGATTTTATGATATACAGTAACCGGGATACCTCCTGAAATTTGACGACCGGGAAACTCTTTAGTACCAGTGTTTCCTAATAGAAAATCTCTGACTGAATAAGGCGAAATTTTGCATGTTTGAACTAGATTTATTATTCTGTAAACAAATACTGGTATATCACCTGGAAATTAAAGATACCTGTGTGCACCCTGTATTAGTACACTTACAAAAGCATAGGATATTCAATTAATTTTCATTTTTTTTTACATTTAATAATGCAGTATTTTAAATAAATTCTTAAATGTGTGCACTGTAAAAATAAAATCCATTAAATTTACGACAAAAACTGCTCGTAGCAATGTTGCCAGCAGTTTTTGCCGCAACAATTTCAATAAAATTAGGTGTAAATTTTGTTATTACATCTAATTTCACTGTAATTTTTACTGCAAAATCTGCAGAATCAGGGGAACACGATTATAGAACATTCAATATTTTTCAATTAAAAGCACTAATTTAAGCACTAATATTCAGTTAAAAGCACTAATTTATTATAAAATTATTTAATTCTAAAATATGGAATACTCCAACGTTTGACATTCCTAATTTTCTTCATATGTATATGCATATAATAATCACGGATAAAGGAAAAAATAAGAAATGAAATTTTGCCACTTGTTTTGCTAATAAGAATTTCTATCTGAGCCCCACTCCTCCTCCATTCAGGGTATGTGCAACAGAACTTTATCACTGCTGAATGCATTATGTAACTAAAAGCTATTATAAAATACTTTTAAATAGTCTATATTCCTTTTAAATGTCATTTGATATAAGATCTTTTCATATGCAAAATTATATTTTATTGATTTCGCTTCATTTCACACACAAACAAAAAATAAATGTAACCAGTTTTCTATATCACTTCGAATAAACGAAAAAAAATCTATAAATAAAATAAATTTACACTTTATTAACAATATAATTACCGGGCGTGGGGGGCAAAATTACCAAAATGTTTATAACGTTATCTTTGCAGAGCTCCTTAAATATCATTAAGATTCACATTCTTCATAAATAACGGAAATAGAAGTAGCGTGAAGAGTTTCAACTTATCATTAAAATTTAATTTTAGTCTCTGAGTATTTTCAGTTTGATGACATTCTATAGATTAATCCTCGACACTTATTATTATTACACTCCAGCTTGAGATATTTAATTAATTTGGTATTCCTTTTTGATATTTAAGGATTTAAATAAATATTTAACTTAAGTAAATTCCTGAGACTCAGCATTCCTTTTACAAATGTAATATTTAAAGTTTTTATCTTTTATAATTTTTTTTTTTTTTTTTTTTTTTTTTTTTTTTTACAGTTTCAATCATTTTTTATTTATTTTTAACACTAAAGTGCTGGAATACGGAAGAGAAAATGACATTTGCTTCATCAGATTAATTTATATTTAGACCTTAAGGTAAAATGTGTTCCGATTATATAACTTTTCTGAGATTACCAGTCGTTTAATTTAACATTCAAATAGCAGTCTACACTTGGAACGTTAATGGATCTCGCATTGTATTTGCATTTACGAATTTACTCCACTAACCTGAAATTTTCGCACTAAAAGTGTTAGATGCGATGCTATAGAAGCATATTCAACTTATTTGGAAAGAATAAAGTTGTTTGTTGCATATAATCTGCTAAATATCATTAAGACTCATATCTCTCATAAACAACGTAAATAGAAATAGTGTGAAGGAAAGTTTCAAATTAGGATTAAAGTTTTCTTAGAGGATCCGAGAACTTTCAGTTTGATGATATTCTTTACAATAAACGTGGTGCCTTATTTTTACACTAATTATAGCATGGAATATTCAATCTATTTGCTTTTCTTCCTTAAAGATTAAAAAATAAAATAAATTACTAACATAAGTATATTCCTGATTCCCATTATTTATTTTTAAGTTATGATTTTTTTAATTTCATTATCCTTTATAGCTGTTTTTAAATCAAAAAGGGTAACATCATGACATAAGTTTTAGTTTATTTTTGTTCAGAAATGCATGCACATAGCAGCTGTTGTTGTTCAGAAAATATCTAATCGCACTCATTTTCCAGGTTTTTTTTTCAAACGCAAGAGATTTTTCAGAAAATAATGTCAAACTGGGCATTTTGAACCGAATTTCTGCGAAATCTGGGAATAAACACCTAAACTGAGCTTAAAAACATGTTTATTATGTGATTGAAACAGTTTATGACTCAATAGATAATTCAATGATCAAAAAATAGAAAATGCTGTTCGATTCCAAATTTCTTCTGTATTCAGGTTTTCCAGTTTTATATCTTTCCGTTAAAAAAAAAGGAATTTGTAAATGTGCCAAAATATTTTGCGCTTGTTGGACTGAGCAGTTGAGAACAGCCTTAACCCTTTGCATTTAAGTGATGTTTATCAGTCACCCCTAGAGTAGCCCAATTTCGCGCGTAAATAAAGGCTCTAAATGCTCCGCATTTTAAATAATGTATTTTAAAGTAATTTTTTCCTTGCATTATCTAATAGCAGAATTATATGCGTTTAAAGATGCGAAATAAACTGTAAGAAATTAATGGGATGCAATGAATTTGGAGCTCTGGTTTACAAGGGAAAGCCTGATGACAACTTAATTTGTCGGTCGAATTTTGGAATACTCTGTATATTACCTTGGCATTTTATACATTATTTGAGAAAAGAATATAAAATATTAAAATAATTTGTCGAAACTTACGTTACTTAAAAAAGCAAGGCATTGGATAGAATTCCCTAGCACTCTACACAATCCATACTTTCAATACATTGGCAGTAATTCATAAAATCAGTTAGGGACTATGCAAATATACCGTTATCATTTTACGGGAAAGGGGGAGGGGCTGGCATATGATATCGTAAGCTATATCTAGGGAGAGGGGAGGTTGTGTTTTGATACTGATATCATTTTTGATCTTCTCAAAATTTTATCGTTTTATTTGTAACATGTTTTTTGGTACACAATTAAATGTTATCTTGTTTTATGTGGCGTAGTGGCAGATGGGCTTGCAATAAATTGGAGAAGTTGAATTAAACATTCAAGACTAAATTTTATAAACTCAACAATTGTAAAAATTTAATGAGAAATGAAGGTTACAAGTGCTCTGACTTTGCAGAGCGGTTGGTTTGCCGGACACCCGGACTCCAAACCCCGATATTCGGTATAGCAGTGGTCTGAGAGAGCAGAGCTCTCTCCAACGTAATCCTGAGAGATCTATATCTCAACTGCCCGACCACCAGCGAAAAAACCGTCCTTCCCTGGTCAACATTCACAAGGGGGGGGGAGGTGAGACACCTCCCTCAGACCTCTCCCAATCTCGATACAGGGGTCAAGGCGTCCTTCTCCCATTCGGTATAAAATAGTGCCTCCCCTTGACTGATTTCACAGCCAAAAAAAATCTGTACTTAGCAAGAGAAATGCAAGCAAAAAAACACCTGGACTGTAAGGTGACCTCCACATAAAGCGCGGGAGGCAGTATTGTTCAGGCATGACACTAAATCCTCGTACATTACTCAGCTGGAGACAACTTGCTTATTCTCTCACTGCCCACACAAAAGTTCAACAATTCCGAGACCACATTCCGAGCCGTGGGGACAAAGGGCACACCTGCAGCAGGAAATGTGGAGATATGACAGCCTGTTATCTATTTTTATGAAAATGAAAAGTTGTTATTAAAAGTACTTATTTATTATAAAATTATACAATTCTAAAATATTGAATACTCCAACGTTTGACATGCATATCACGGTTCGAGAAAAAAAAAGGAGGAGGCATTTTGCCACTTGTTTTGCTAATAACAATTTTTATCTGTCCCCTACCCCTCCTCCATTCAGGGCAAGAGCAACAGAACTTTGTTACTGTTGTATGCATTACATAACTAAAAGCTATTATAAAAGACTTTTAAATAGTCAGTATTCCTTTTAAATGTTATTTGATATAAATTCTTTTCATATGCAAAATGTTATTTGATAGACTTCTCTTCATTTAACTCATAAAAGTAACCGAGAAATGAATGTAACCAGTTTTGTATATCACTTAGAATAAAAAAAGTAAATTCTATAAATTAAAAAAAAATTACACTTTGATAACAATATCATTATCGGGTGTGGGGGAGGGGAATAACAAAAAGGTTTATAACGTTATCTTTGCACAGCCCCTTAAATATCATTAAGATTCACATTCTTCATAAATAACGCAAATAGAAGTAGCGTGAAGAGTTTCATCTTATCATTAAAATTTAATTTTAGTCTCTGAGCATTTTCAGTTTGATGACATTCTATACAGCTCATATTCAAAATATTAGAATAATTGAGAAAAAGTAATAAGAAAAAATTATTTGTCATTTATTTATTTTTTATACTAAGTAAATGCAATTAAATTTCTTATAAATTAAATCTGGAATGTTTAGATAAGATTTTAACATTTATAAAATATAAAATACAGCACAATAAATTAGGTATACAGCTTCCTTAAACACACCAGAATATTAGAATAAAATTTAGATTGGTTCAAAATATTAGAATATTTTATTTTACGCAACAATATTACCTTATGAATATGAAGTAAATGGTAGTTAATATTTTGTAGCATCCCCTTTAGCTTTCATAACAGCGTACAATCGATCTTGCATACTATATACAAGGTGTTTACAAACATTTCTATCAATATTAGCCCAAATAGACTTTATACGTGCCACTAACTCAGTTTTACTTGAAGGAGGATTTTCTTGAAGTTTTTTCTTCATTATACACCATAAGTTTTCGATGGGATTAAGATCTGGTGAATTTGGTGGTCAAGGAAGTACCTTAATGTTGCGTTGGCGGAACCAATTCTTAGTTGACACCGAGGTATGCGGGGACGCTAAATCTTGTTGAAAGATAAAATCATCTTCAAATAAATCTTCTGATGATGGAATCATGTAATATTCTAAAATTTCTTGATATATCAGAGAGTTAACCTTTTCGTAGACGATGCATAACTTTCCAGGTCCTTCTGCACTCATACAACCCCAAACCTTAGCAGCAAATTTTACGGAACGTTTAAGGTATTCTTTATCAAATGCTTCTTGCTTCATTCTCCAAACTCGAATACCTTGATTACCATATGAAACACAAAACATACTTTCATCACTAAATAATATATTTTTCCAATCTTCATTGCTCCATAAACGTCTTGATTTACACCAATTCAATCTTATACGCTTTTGTCTTGCAGTCATGAGAGGTTTTGTTTTCGGTACACGAGATTCAAATTTAAATTTATGGAGACGTCTTAATGTTGTCGATGTAGAAACCTCAACACCTTCTTCTTTCCATTTTCGGTGCAAGAATCGCAAACTTTTAAAACGGTTTTTCTTAACTATACGCTTCAGTTTCCTGTCATCTCTAGCAGATGTTTTGGTTTTCGGCCACCATTTCGGCGATTATTTTAAAATTTTCCAATTTTTGAATATTGTGTTAGTATTTTACTAACGCTCGATTGCGAACAATGTAAATAATTCGCTATAAAACATTGATTTTTACCGTGCCGATACAAATCAACCATACGAAGTTTAGTAGATTCAGGAATATCACTCACACGGCCCATTTTAAGACGAAAAAGAAACAAACTGCAAAAAAGAATACTGATTTTAAATAAAATAGTCTGAATTTAATCAATGATGCCACCAGTTAAGAATTGGTAATAATTAAAGGAGAATTAATGTGAAATATTCTAATATTTTGAACCACTTGAATAAATATTCTAATATTTTGACGTTTCAAAATAATTTTTTTTTGCAATTAATCTTTTCAAAAATGATATTAAATTTAAGATAACAAGTAAGTTTAATCAACAATAAGTTCTTAATAAAAATATCGTTTGCATATTTTCATTAAAAGACATTAAATTACCAAACGATATTTTCAATTTCTAAAAAAAAGGTAATTATTCTAATATTTTGAATATGAGCTGTAGAATAAGCCTCGACTCTTATTATTATTACACTTCAGCTTGAGATATTTAATTAATTTGGTATTCTTCTTTTGATATTTAAGGATTTAAATAAATATTTAACTTAAGTAAATTCCTGAGACTCAGCATTCCTTTTACAAATCTAACATTTGAAGTTTTTATTTTTTTATATAAATAATTTTTTACAGTTTTAATCATTTTTTATTTATTTTTAACACAAAAGTGCAGGAATACGGAAAGAGAAAATGACATTTGTTTTATCAGATTAATTTATATTTAGACATTGAGGTAAAATTGTGTTTCGATAATATAACTTTTCTGACATTATCAGTCATTTAATTTAACATTCAAATAGCAGTCTACATTTGGAACGTTAATGCATCTCGCATTGTATTTGCATTTACGAATTTACTCCACTAACCTGAATTTTTCGCCTAGGAAGAGTTAGATGCGATGTATATTCAACTTACTTTGAAAGAATAATGTTGTTTGTTGCATATAATCTGTTAAATATCATTATGAATCACATCTCTCATAAACAACGCAAATAGAAATAGTGTGAAGAAAAGTTTTTAATTATGCTTAAGGTTTTCTTAAAGGATCCACGAATTTTCATTTTGATGATATTCTTTACAATAAACGCCATCACACAAATCAACCAAAAATGGGCAAACAATCTGGTGCTACTTAAGATTTCAAAACTCTCATAATATTTTGCATCAACAGAATTAGTCCTTTATACAGGGATTTCCAAAATTCGACAGTCATATTCACAAGGGGGATTGAAGACATTAAGAGGAGGAAAAATTACCATAAAACACGGAATCGCAAACCACGTATTAATTCACAAATGCGGGATATTTCATTTAACTGAATTTGCGTTGACCGTAATGATTTTGAGAAAAGTCAAAACATTACAATGGAAATGCAATTATATTTTCCTTACCAGGGTTCGTACGCATCAGGGGATTTCTGGGAATTTAGGTGGTTTTGCACCAGAGAAATTTTAAAGTATTGGTTGCTAGATCTAAAAACAGAATTTTTTCCATTAACCCATTAGTGTCTAGCGTCCATTTTTAGGAACGCTTCAAAAGGTGCATGTAACACTGTTTTTGACACCCGTAAAAAAAAACAGCAATCTTTATTTTATTTAATTGAAACATTTTCGCTATTAATGAAATAAACTTAATTCTTTTAAAAATAGTGGTGCCAACCGAATGAAATTTGCACAAAAGGTGGTGGGCACGAATGGGTTAAATAAGGCAAATATTACTTTACACACATTCTGGTAAAAGATTCTTGAATCGTATGAACCCTGCTTATTTTGTGTGAAATGTTATAATACCATGGAAAGTTCTTGAAGAACATAATATTCAAGCAATCGATGAAATTATATAAACTGACGGTCGCAGTTTAAAATGAAGAGCGTCAAAACAATACGAAAACGCGAGTAACACAAACTTCTACCACTTTTTTCGATATTATCACATAGTACATTTACAACGATTTACATTCACAACACTACCATTTCCAACTGTAACAAATTACCAAAGATTTCCACATTCAACCAACGATGGGCATACAATCTGTGTTACTTCAGTTTTCAAAACTAACTTAGTATTTTGCATTAAAAGCATTAGTCTTCTATAAAGGGAGTTCCAAATTTTGACATTTTTTAGAGAAATTAGAGAAGGTATACGAATATATCGAGAAATTCTTAAGAGATTATTGAAGGCATCTAGAGGATTGAAATATTACCACAAAACATGGGATCGCAAACCATGTCATCTATCGTCACAAATACAAATGTTTCATCTAAGCTAAATTTGCCTTGACTGTAAGAATTTTGAAAAAAAAATAAATATTGCAAGGAAAATGCAACGATATTTACTTTATTTTGTATAAAATGCTCTAACAGCGCTAAAAGCTCTGGAAAAACAGGGCGCTCAAGCCATTGATGATACCATATGAATTGACAGTCGCAGTTAAAAATGCGGAGCGTCAAGTACCTACTGCTGGCGCACATAACGGAAACTTTTACCACTTTTGTGATATTATCATATATTAACTTTACAACAAAGACCAAGAGAATGTCTATTAAAAATGTATTACAATATACTTCAATTTTCTGAAAGTTATTTCCGTAAGCACAAATTGAATAGGCCAAAATAACTTATATTTTTGATTAAATGTGTGGTTTCCGACTCCTTGTTGGGTTCATACGCTTAAAGGACTTTCAAACGCCTTTTACCAGAACTCATGTAATGAAATATTTATGCTTTTTTCTGAAACAAAATTATATCTTCTGATATAGAAACGAGTACTTTACAAAATTTCTGGTTCTAGAACACCTAAAATACCCAAAATTCTTTTATCCGTACGTACCCTGTCATGTTCTATGGTGTTTTTTCATCCTCTTGATGCCGTCTATCGCACCACTTAATTTGTCGGTCGAATTTTGGAATACCCCGTATATTACCTTGGCATTTTATACATTACTTGAGAAAATAGTATAAAATATTAAAATAATTTTGCGAAACTTGCTTTATTTAAAAATTCAAGGCATTGGATAGAATTCCCGGGAATTCAACACAATCCATACTTTTAATACATTGCCGGTAATACATATAATCAGTTAGGGCCTATGCATATGTAACGTTCTCATTTTAGGAGGAAACGAAGTTCTGGCATATGATATCGTAAGATACCTCTAGAGGGAGTGGAGTTGTGTTTTCATAACGATATAATTTTTGATCCACTCAAAATTTTCACTTTTTATTTGTAACATGTTTTTTGTACAAAATAGCATGTTATCTGTTTTTTTAGTTTGCTATCCATATTTATGAAAATGGAAAGTTATTATTAAAAGCACTAATTTATTATAAAATTATTTAATTCTAAAATATGGAAATATGGAATACTCCAACGTTTGGCATTCCTATTTTTTTTCATATGTGTATGCATATCACGGTTCGAGAGAAAAAAAGAGGACGAATTTTACCATTTGTTTTGCTAATAGGAATTTCTATCTGATCCCAACCCTTCCTCTATTCAGGGCAAGTGCAACATAACTTTATTACTGTTGAATGCATTACTTAACTAAAAGCTATTATAAAAGACTTTTAATTAATCACTATTCCTTTTAAATGTTATTGGATATAAATTCTTTTCATATGCAAAATGATATTTTATTAACTTCTCTTCATTTCACTCATAAAATTAAGTAAAAAATGAATGTAACCAGTTTTGTACATCACTTAGAATAAAAGAAGTAAATTCTATAAATAAAACAAAAATTACACTTTCATAACAATATCATTACCGGGTGGGCGGCAAAATTCCAAAAACTTTATAACCAGTTTTGTATATCACTTCAAATAAAAGAAATAAATTCTATAAACAATAATAAAAAATACACTTTGATAACGAAATTATTACCGGGTGGGGGGGGGGGGGGCAAAATTACCAAAAGGTTTATAACGTTATCTTTGCAGAGCTCCTTAAATATCATTAATCCATTAGTGCGTGCATCTAGCACTGTTTTTGACACCGGTAAAAAAGAACAACAATCTTTATTTTATTTAATTGAAACATTTTTCGTAATTAACGAAATAAACATAATTCTTTTAAAAATAGTGGTGCCAACCGAATAAAATTTGCGCAAAAGGTCGTGGGCACGAATGGGTTAAGATTCACATTCTTCATAAATAACGCAAATAGAAGTAGCGTGAAGAGTTTCAACTTATCATTAAAATTTAATTTTAGTCTCTGAGCATTTTCAGTTTGATGACATTCTATAGAATTATCTTCGACTCTTATTATTATTACACTTCAGCTTGAGATATTTAATTAATATGGTATTCCTCTTTTGATATTTAAGGATTTAAATAAATATTTAACTTAAGTAAATTCCTGAGACTCAGCATTCCTTTTAAAAATCTAACATTTGAAGTTTTTATTTTTTATTTAAATAATTTTTTTGCAGTTTTAATCATTTTTTATTTATTTTTAACACTAAAGTGCAGGAATATGGAAGAGAAAATGACATTTGTTTCATCAGATTAATTTATATTTGGACCTTGAGGTAAAATTGTGTTTCTATAATATAACTTTTCTGACATTACCATTCGTTTAATTTAACATTCAAATAGCAGTCTACACTTTGAACGTTAATGGATCTCGCATTGTATTTGCATTTACGAACTTACTCCACTAACCTGAAATTTTCGCACTAAAAGAATTAGATGCGATGCATTTTTGGAAGCATATTCAACTCATTTTGAAAGAATAAAGTTGCTTGTTGTATATAATCTGTTAAATATCATTAAAACTTACATCTCTCATAAACAACGCAAATAGAAATAGTGTGCAGGAAAGTTTGAAATGAGGATTAAAGTTTTCTGAGAGGTTCCGAGAAATTTAAATTTGATGATATTCTTTACAATAAACGTGTTCCCTTATCATTATACTAATTATAGCTTATTATTATACTAATTAATATTATACTAATTCTACTAATTATTATGGAATATTCAACTAATTTGGTTTTCTTCCTTAAGGATTTTAAAAAAGTACTAACATGAGTATATTCCTAATTCCAATTATTTATTGCAAAATCTTAATATTTTAATTTAAATTATGATTTTTTAATTTCTCTATCTTTTAATGCTGTTCTAAAATCAAAAAAGGCAACTTCATGACATAAGTTTTTGTTTATTTTTGTTCGGAAAAGCATGCAATTAGCAGCGTCAAGTACATACTGCTGGCGCACATAACGGAAACTTTTACCACTTTTATGACATTATCATAAATTGCATTTCAACAAATACCAAGAAAATGTCTATCAAAATTTTTATTATAATATATTTCAATTTACTCAAAGTTATTGCCGTAAGAACAAATTGAATTAGGCCAAAATATCCTATATTTCTGATTAAATTAAGCAATAATTTATTATAAAATCATTTGATTCTAAAATATGGAATACTCCAACGATTGACACTCCTATTTTTCTTTATGTGTGTATGCGTATCACTGTTCGAGAGAAAAAAAGAAATGGAATTTTTCCACTTGTTTTGCTAATAAGAATTTCTATCTGCCCCCCCCCCCCTCTTCCATTCAGGGCAAGTACAACAGATCTTTATTACTACTGAATGCATTATGTAATTAAAAGCTATTATAAAAGACTTTTAAATAATCACTATTTTTTTAAATATTATTTGATATAAATTCTTTTCATATGCAAAATGATATTTTATTAACTTCTCATTATTTCACTCATGAAAGTAAGCGAAAAATGAATGTAACCAGTTTTTTATATCACTTAGAATAAAAGAAGTAAGTTCTATAAATAAAAAAAATTACACTTTGATAACAATATCATTTCCTAGGGTGGGGTGGGGGGGTCCTAAATTACCAAAAAGTTGATAACGTTATCTTTACACAGCCCCTTAAATATCATTAAGATTCCCATTCTTCATAAACAACGCAAATAGAAGTAGCGTGAAGAGTTTCAACTTATCATTAAAATTTAATTTTAGTCTCTGAGCATTTTCAGTTTGATGACATTCTATAGAATAATCCTCGACACTTATTATTATTACACTTCGGCTTGAGATATTTAATTAATTTGGTATTCCTCTTTTGATATTTAAGGATTTAAATAAATATTTAACTTAAGTAAATTCCTGAGACTCAGCATTGCTTTTGCAAATCTAACATTTGAAGTTTTTATTTTTTTATTTAAATATTTTTTTACGGTTTTAATCATTTTTTATTTATTTTTAATACTAAAGTGCAGGAATACGGAAGATAAAATAACATTGTTTCATCATATTAATTTATATTTTGACCTTGAGGTAAAATTGTGTTGCGATAATATAACTTTTCTGACATTACCAGTCGTTTAACATTCAAATAGCCGTCTACACTTGGAACGTTAATGCATCTCGCATTGTATTTGTATTTACGAATTTACTCCACTAACCTGAAATTTTCACACTAAAAGAGCTAGCAGCGATGCACTTTTAAAAGCATATTCAACTTATTTTGAAAGAATAAAGTTGTTTGTTGCATATCATTAATATCATTAAGACTTACAAGACTTACACAAGATGTTAAATATCATTAAGACTTACATCTCTCATAAACAACGCAAATAGCAATATTGTGAAGGAAAGTTTCAAATTAGGATTAAAGTTTTCTTAGGGGATCCGAGAAATTTCAGTTTGATGATATTCTTTACAATAAACATGGTGCCTTATTATTAGACTAATTATGGCATGGGATATTCAATCAATTTCCTTTTCTTCCTTAAGGATTAAAAAAAAAATTAAATTACCCACTTAAGTAAATTCCTCATTCCCAATATTTATTGAGAAATCAGAATATTTTAATTTAAGCTATGATTTTTTAATTTCTGTATCCTTTATTGCTGTTCTTAAATCAAAAAGAACAACTTCATTTTTATTTTTTTTCGGAAATGCATGTTATTAGCAGGTGTTGTTGTTCAGAAACTATCTACTCGCAATCATTTTCTAGATTTGATGCATAGATTTTTCAGAAAAGAATGTCAAAGTAGGCGTTTTGAACCGAATTTCCGCACAAACTAGGGATAAACATCTTAACTGGATTGAAAAATATGTTTATTATGTGATCGCAATCGTTTATGACTCAATAGGTAATTTAATGTTAAAAAAATGAAAAATTCAAATTGATTCCAAGTCCCTTCTATAATCAGGTTTTCCAATTTTATATCTTTCCGTTAAAAAAAAGGAATCTGTAAATGTGTCAAAACGTTTTGTGGTTGTGGAGCAGAGCAGTTTTGAACAGCCTTAACCCTTTCCTTTTAAGTGATGATTCTCAGTCACCAACAGAGTAGCCAAATTTCGCGTATAAATAAAGGCTTGGAATGATCTTAAGCAATTTTTACCTCGCATTATCTAATAGCAGAATTATTTGCGTTTAAAGATGCGAAATAAACTGTAAGAAATTATTGGTATGCACTGAACTTGGAGCTCTAATTTACACGGGACACCTGATGGCAAAAGTGATACGTTGGAGTCACCTATCGAGTGCAAAAAATTAGTATATTCCCGTAAAGCATGGTGACGTCACTGCAACATCGTTGTGAAGTCGCATTGTGACTTTGTGACCATCGATTGTCGATGTGACGTCACGTGATGTCGATGTGAAGTCACAGGGACTAAAATGTGAAGTCGTTATGGCCGTTTTAGAGCTCTTTTGTGACGTTTCACAAAGTGGCCACAATGTGACAAATTTGTGAAAAATGTGTCATTTGTGACTAATTTAAAACATTGTGACGAAACTATGACAAAAGCGACGATATTTAAATTGGCAGAAACATGTTTTATAAAGTAAATAACATGTTTTGTAGGATGTTTATAAATTTCTAAAGATTTTTAAGAAAGTCACACCTCAGTCACAATGTGACGTCACTGAGCGGTGGCATTTTGGTCACAGATGTGATGTGACGAAAGTGACTCACAGTGACGTCACTATGACCATGCGTGCTATTAGAGTTATGTATACAGGTCTGCATCTAGTTTTTTAATTCTATCTGGCTCCACTTTCTGAAAACAAAAATCTTTCACATACTTTTTTACATAACTTTTCTTTGACTACATGTACAAGCAAAATATACTAGAAAATTTGATTTAAAAAAAAAGAATGGGGAAAATAGAACATGAAAATATTTTCAAGGTCAACCCTGTATATATATATATATATAACCATTAATTGTAAAACAATATATATCAACAAAAAATGAAAAAATGGTAGATTCGTCGGACACCAAATACTATAGAACTACAACTAAAGTGCATGATTTCACGTTTGCATGAACCATGAAAACAATACGAATTTGAGGTCACGAACACTCATAAAACCAAAATAAAATGGACAAAAAACATTAAAAATATATCATAAAAACGTTCTTAAAATGGATAGAAACAGAAAAAATGTACTAATGTTTCGATATGTAAATGGAAGATAAAACGGTAAAAAGAAGGAAAATCAATTAAAATTGAAATTAATTTAATTTAATTTGACAATACTAACCTAAACTCAATATCTTAATGAGAGCTAGAAAAAAGAATAAAATAGATATTTCATTTATGCATTTTATATACTTAGATATTATATTTTAGGTATTGTCCAAATTGTTAAAAGTTAAATTCAAGTTAATCTTCAACATAATTTATTGAATTATATTAATGGATTTAATTAACATAACTGTACAACTATTCATACATATGTGTTAATTGAACTCCAGTATAAAAAGGAATTATTGCAATTTAGAAGATTCCTCACCCCCCCCCTCATTTTTTTTATTTAACCATTGCGTATTATCCAGACAACAACACCCTCTCCGTACTCTAACATCTATAAACCTGTCGTTGTATTATCACAGTCTGTGTTCTTCTAAAATTTGGAGGGGGGGGGGGGAAATAAAGTTTTATTCTAAATTTTATTTTAAATTTAAAATTAATTATTTTTTATTCTAAATTATTTTAAAAATTAAAGTTTTATTCTAAATTATTTTAAAAATTAAAGTTTTATTCTAAATTTATTCTAAAGTTTTATTCTAAACTCCAGTTCAAAATTTTGGCAAAAAAAGGTATAACATGACAAAATGTAATTATTTTTTTAACGCAATATGCGTTATAATTCTGTATAAATTTTCATAAATATGCAAACAATATCCAATAAAATATTATTCCGTTATTAAGGTTTACTTAATCTAAACCTTGGAATGAATAAAAATAATCAATATAAAAGCAAAATTGAGGTATCGCGTCGTTTTAATATTTGTTCCATTATTTCAATTCATATAATATCCTTAATGTGAACTGTGTTTTAATACACCAATTTTACCGACAGTCACTTAAATTAATATTCAAACAACGTACCACACTAGGAAAGTTAATAGGTCTTAAACTATATATTTACTTTTACAAATCTTCCCCACTAACTCGAATTTTCTTTCAAAGAGGATTATATGTATTTATCTTTAACAAACATATTCAACTGTCTTTCTAAGAATAATGTTGTTTGTTTCAAATAATCTGTTAAATATCATTAATATTTACAATTCTCATAAATAACACAAATAGAATTTACACTGAAGGGAAGTTTGATCTTATTAAACTTTCCTGAGAAGCTCCGAGTATTTTCGATTTGATGTCATTCTATAGTATAGCCGTGACACTTATTATTATTACATTTCAGCTTCAGAAATTCTATTAATTTGCTGTTCCTCTTTTCATACATTAGGCTTTGAATAAACATTTAACTTAAGTAAATTCCTTAGATCAATTAATTTTATGGCTAAATCAATATTTCATTCGCTTTAACCCCTTGAAGTGTGGTGGTTTATTTTTGTAACACTTGATTTTAATCCTGAAATGCGAGATTCACACCAGAATTTAAGAAGAAAAATTTTCCTTTTACTTTGTATGCGAAGAGCTTTTACACGTTTTTAAATAATTTTTTTTATTAAGCCTAATTTTATAATTTTTTTTTTCATTTTACGATTTAGAGCTGCGGGATTTTGTTAGAGCATAGACAAACTGTATATTGTAACAGAAGTAATTTATTCCATTTTTTCATTATTGGGTGAAAAAAGTCCGGGCCAGGATTCGAACCAGGGATGTATTGGCTAAAGCCGCCAATGCTATACCAACTGAGCTATCACGGACACGAACACTGGAGAACTATTTCACTCAGTTAACCACAACGATCACTTTATCTGGCCTGATATTCTGGATCAGCTCAACAGAATAAATCGAAGGTTAGTATATGGAACTGCAGAAAATCGCTGCATACAAATTACATTAGATTAATTTTTAACACGATTATTTAACTTTTTTCACCCAATAATGAAAAAATGGAATAAATTATTTCTGTTATAATTAATTTACCGATTAAATAATCGTGTTAAATATTAATCTAAACTGTACATTGTCCTAGAACCCCCTTCCTGTCCTTTCGATTTCAGAGGTTTCCAAATTTGTTATGCATTTCTCGTAAAGCCGACACTTATAATCTTATACATATTTTAAAATAATTTTCTTTGTTAAACCTGGTGTTATGAAATTATTTTAGCATTTTACGAATTAGAGCAACAGGATTTGGTTAGAGCATGCGCGAACTATACCTTATCCTAGAACCCCCCCCCCCTCTCTCCTCTCCCTATCCTTTCGATTTCAGAGGTTCCCAAATTTGTTACGCATTTCTCATAAAACCGACATTTATAATCTACTCGATATTGCGGTGATTTTGGTCAATATTTTAAATTTTTTGAGTAAGGTAAGATTAAAAAGAATCGTTTTTTAAAATCTAAATACAGAAAAAAAACTCAATAGATTCTCAGGAGGACCGGGAAGTTTAACTGCTATTCGGATAAGTCCTTTCAGTGTTGCCGCAGGCAAATTTCTTTATATTATTTTCACAGCACCATTTTTAACCCTTTCCGGGCACGCGAAAATTTTTTTTTCCAAGCACCTTCGTCGTTCCAAGCCCAAACTCGTACTCTGATTGGTTGTTGCTCTCGGCACTGTTTTCACGTAACTTGGCGATAACCATACTTGGCGAAAAATACTTCGCTCGTAAATGAACGAGTAAACCTAAAACCTAACCTACTCATTCTTATTCTTCCTTCATTTTGTGCTCTTGTGTATTATTATCTTGTGTTATTTTGTAAAATGGCTAATGCTTTACTTATTAATAAACGGGAAAAGTTACTTTGTACTCGGTTCGGAAGGAAATCAAACTCCTCGACGGAAGCATCTATCGCTACGCCAAGTATGATTATCGCCAAGTTACATGAAAAGAGTGCCGAGAGCAACAACCAATCAGAGTGCGAGCTTGGGCTTGGAACGACGAAGGTGCTTGGAAAAAAAGTTATGCTTCCGGCACAGTGTTCCGACGTTGGGACCACCTAATTTCATTCCAAACTGACAAATGGTGCCAATAATTTTATTTATTTATTTATTTATTTATTATTTTTGCTTTTACAATGAGTGTAACGAGTTTAACCAGTTTTTAATTTCTAAAAATATCGGTAAAAAAATTATAAATTCCGATGTCAGTCTATTATTTCATCGTTTCACGAACAGAATTTTTGCCGGAAAGGGTTAAAGTACAAATTTTGTAGTGTATTTCTATTGCACATGTTAGTAAAATGTATGTGAAAGATTTTTATTTTGAAAAACTGGTAAAGCCTGCCCCTGATTCTCTGAATATAGTATATTCAGCGGTCACTTGTTGTACTCTATTGAGAATCTCAAAATGGTTAAATCTTGATAAAATTAAATCTATTTTTTCCATTTTTATTTGTAATTTTAAGCATTTATAAATAATTTTAAAAAAGGTTGCATTGTTCTGTTTTGGAAACGGCAACAAATTACCATTTCTGAAACGAATAGATTCATTTTTAGAATAAAAAGTTTTATTTTAATTACGATAAATAGCTGAAAATACGGTTAGTAGTAGAAAGATTTCCGATCGTTTTTGAAATGGTCCATATTCAAAACGGAATAAAATGAAACCTGAAATTTCTCTTCAGAAATTAAACATATTTACAGTGTATTGAGATTCCCGAAATGGTTAAATTTTGATAAAAATAAATCTCTTTTTTTTGCATTTTTATTTGTAATATTAAGCATTTATAAACAATAATAACTCCGAGAAATATAACAATAACACTGCGCCTTTCTCATAAACAGCTAAAATTTCCTTTACATCTATGAGCATTTTTATTTGTAATATTAAGCATTTATAAATAATGATAACTGCAAGAAATATAACAATAACACTGCGCCTTTCTTATAAACAGCTAAAACTTCCTTTACATCTATGAGCATTTTTATTTGTAATATTAAGCATTTATAAATAATGATAACTGCGAGAAATATAACAATAACACTGCGCCTTTCTTATAAACAGCTAAAACTTCCTTTACATCTATGAGCATTTTTATTTGTAATATTAAGCATTTATAAATAATGATAACTGCGAGAAATATAACAATAACACTGCGTCTTTCTTATAAACAGCTAAAATTTCCTTTACATCTATGAGCATTTTTATTTGTAATATTAAGCATTTATAAATAATGATAACTGCGAGAAATATAACAATAACACTGCGCCTTTCTTATAAACAGCTAAAACTTCCTTTACATCTATGAGCATTTTTATTTGTAATATTAAGCATTTATAAATAATGATAACTGCGAGAAATATAACAATAACACTGCGCCTTTCTTATAAACAGCTAAACCTTCCTTTACATCTATGAGCATTTTTATTTGTAATATTAAGCATTTATAAATAATGATAACTGCGAGAAATATAACAATAACACTGCGTCTTTCTTATAAACAGCTAAAATTTCCTTTACATCTATGAGCATTTTTATTTGTAATATTAAGCATTTATAAATAATGATAACTGCGAGAAATATAACAATAACACTGCGCCTATCTTATGAACAGCTAAAATTTCCTTCGCATCTACGAACATTTCCAATGCAATGGCATTCTATAGGATTACCTTTGCATTTAAACATTTTTCGGGTCACTGAGGGATATTCAATTTGATTAGCCACATTTCATATTTATTGATTTGAATAAAAATTTAACTTAACCCTTCAGAGCACGATATTCTACATCTGGCACATACCTAAAAACATTATAAGCCATTAACATTAAGCCAAAACGTTATAAGCATTATATGCCATGAATTTGGCCAACATGATCGCTGTAACTGATCAAGAACAGTCAAAAGAATTGAATAGCCCTTATTTTGTCCATGTCATTTGGCGACATATGCCAAAGAAAAAAAAATTGTTCTTAAAAAAATCGATTAAGTGATTAACGAAAAATTTACTTTTATTATTTTTATTGGATATTTAAAAATATCAATATAAAGAAAGTTGTACTGTGTTTATCAGATAAGATTAATTAATTTATGTCTATTTATCTGCAAAAATATAGCAATACATTATTGAAAAACCCGAATTGTGTTTATAGAGTACACGCCATAATACATATATTTTTAGCTGCAAATTTGAAACTTATTTGTTATTTTTTACTATTTTTCCCATTATTAGACCAATATATAGGTTTCAAATATTTTTTTCGTGAAAATAGGAAAAATCGTGCACTGAAGGGTTAAGTAAATTCCTTATAACCACCTTTCTTTTAGCAAGTTTAACATTTCATTTGCTCTCAGCGGTGTAAGTGTTAAGCTATTTCTTGATACATCTTCTGTAATTCTAAGCACGTTGACAGCCAAACACACGTTCAAGGAAGGAAGAAAAAAAAGTTTTGTTACGAAAACATGAATTGAATCTGATTTAACCAAAGCCTTTAATATTTAGCCAAGATAAATTTTTAGAGGCAGAGTGAATTACAATTATCTCCTTGTGGATGGGGAGGATTGCCCATAAATGTAAAAGTTTAGAAATCTGAGTTACAAAATTGATATTGTTTGTTAGATGTGGTATCTTTTGTTAGAAAAAAAAAAGAATAAACTAGCATGTGAGGTAGTTTCTTTGTTACTTTTCAAAGAACGGTTTCAAAAAATATATGGCTAAACGAACTTTTTAAAAATATTTAATTTAACAAATTACAATGACTATTTGGAAAATGATATTTTGAAAGACTAAAATTTTAAAGACTTATAAAAAAATTCTGTATTTTAATTAATAATGATAATAAAAATCATTTTTATGATGATCGTAACGAGTCATATATTATATACGCCATGCATGAAACATTAGTATTCCTAGACCAATGATTAAAAAAACAGTAGTTTATAGATATACATTATACAACTTTACACTGTTTAAAATGTGCATTTTTATTTGATCGAGTTAATCAGACTGCCTTTGGAACGACTGATATTGCAAACAATATGGATTAAACATTATTATTCTTGGACCCACGGTAAACAAATTTTAAATGAAATTTCAGTTTTACAATTTTTGTAACTGCAAATTTTTAAACTTCTAAATATCGCACATTTTCAAATTTTACACCGTTGCGTAGAGAAAAAATGCACTTTTAAATGAAATTTGTTTGAAATCTTTATCACAATTTGTTTTCAAATTATTATTTTTTTTTTAAGTTTTTATACAGGCAACAGAAACTCGTGGCAAGAGAAATATTCATTTTTTGGAATTAAACATGGACCAATCAGAAAACGAATAAAATAAAATAAGTTGCGGAATTCAATCAATTAAAAGATCCAGATATACTTCAGATTTCCAGTTCTATACAGAGGACAACAACTATTTTCCAAATATTTAATAATATGGATTTCTTGATTTCGTTTATGAAAATCAATGAATTACATGAACGGTCATTATGCTTAAGCTGTTTGAGAAAGCTTGACTAAAAGCTTCTCATATTAAACAGGAAAAATTTCACTTAGCTCACATAGCCCTCCAAAATATTTGCATGCCAAATATGTATACGTATATTTAATAAAAGTGTACTATTTACATGAAAACTGCAACTAAAGAAATAAAGCATTTCGTATTTTAAATTTTCCAGAGTGAAAGAGTCTGGGATAGAAATGCTACTAATGAACGTATAATCATTTGATATTGAGGTGTAGAATAATTAAAAATTAAAATCTTTGCATATTTTTATACAAAACATTGATATTTATTTCTGTAAATATATTTAATTTAAGAAAAACACATTATGGCTTTCAAAATTATAGAGATTTAAATTTCTCAAGTTTTAGAATCAGTATATGTAATAGTAAAAATACATAGGTAGATAGATATATAGATAGATGTATGAGTGACTGTGATGTGTTTTAAAGAGAAGAGCCAATTCTGTAAATCTACATGACGCTTTTATTGTTCCGCATAGCATAAGTAATGTATGTTTCCCGCATGCAAGGAAATATACAAACCATTTACTTATCGAGGATGTACTTTCCAGTTTTCAGGCTATCTTGAGTTAAGAAATATTAATATTTACTATTTCAAAAAACTACATTCTGAAAGTTGTTTCTCGAAATTGCCACGGCTTTTTTCCTCAGTGCCTTTTTCAGACATCATTTTGCGTTTTAAAGGAATAGTTCTTTTGAGAAAAAATTGTCTTTCTTGCCATAATTTCAGGCTTACATTAATCAGCGTACATTCAATTCAAGCAAATATGTTTTTAATTTCATTTGTACTACATGTTTCTATTACATTTATTTGCGCATTAAAGTACGAGTTTTAACTGTATAACTACATCTCAAAAAATACAATTTTTTGAAATCGAAAATTGAAATTTCTTATATTCGAGTACCTGCAAAATTATAACATTATTACATAGATTCTAGCTCAGAACATAGTGAGTAATATAAAAAAACATTGAGAAAATTTCACTTAAATTTGTTCAAAACATTTTATATAATGAAGGAAACAGTGGAAATAAATTAAAAATGATTTTCCAGAAATCGTATATGACGATTTTATTTAGGTAAATTTAATGTAACAGAACTAACCTCAAAGTTTTAATTAAGGTTTATTAGTTTTTTATGAAAAAAATGTAAGAAGCATTGTTTACATTTCGCATGGATTTTCGATGACCACATCTTGTATTTCACTCATACCTTCCTGTTTATTATATTGGCCATAAACCGTCATCTAGTAATCATAGGAACAAATCTGTAATCCTAAAAATGTGCTCTTTCAAATAACACAATACAAAGAAAATTAAAGATTTTTTACTAAAACGGAATTTTTAATTTAGGCAGGTGCCGTAACCCCTTGGGGACACGAGACCCGTATACGTGTCGCAAAAAAGCTTAAGAGCACACACTAGTCACGCGGTAAAAGCCGAGCGCTAATGTAAAGTCTATGGGGCGTTCTTTTCGAATATCTCGCTGAAATTTAAATATTTTTACATGATTTTTTTGCACAAGATAGTTGAGGACGATCCACAACCGGCCTAGTTTTTACTTTTTCAATTTTTGTTCCAGATTTTCTTTAAAAAACTACTTTAACTTTCGAAACCGGTTTAAACCGGTTCTGAAACTGAAACTATCGTAATATAAAAAAAAAAAAATAAGCAAAATCGAAAAAGTAAAAACTAGGCCGGTTGTGGATCGCCTTCAGCTACCTTGTGCAAAAAAATCATGCAAAAATATTAAAATTTGAGCGAGATATTTGAAAAGAACGCTCCCATAGACTTTACATTATCATCCGGGTCTTTTGTGTACTTTTTCTGTGACTATTGTGGGCTCTTAAGAGTCCTTGTTAATCCCTACCTGTAAAATTGTACAGTAATATTTGCCTTACTTAATCGGAGAATTTTATTAATTAAATAATACACAAATTTCTGTTTTAAAAATCGGTGACAAAAAATTAAAAATTTCGTAAAAGGCTCCCGTCGCGAAGGGGTTAAACTTGCAAAAGATTTATATCAGTTAATAATGCAAATATCTCATTAGACTTACTTACTAACATTTTTTCTTTAACAACCATACTAATCTTCCGCTAATTTTGCTTCTATTATGATATTTTTCAAGTAAATTAATGAACTATGAAAAAAAAAAGATTCTAAATACAATTACAATGGAAACATGAATGTTAATGTCACATTATTGGATCTGCTGACTATAAAATTCGAAAATCTAAAAAAAAAGTATCATTTGTTGCATTTGTGCTTTTTGTTTGGAAAGTTGTTAATGGAACAAGAAAACCGTTGATGAACCTAATTTGTTTTTCTAATTTAAACATGTTAAATAATTAAAGAATCCATCTCTTAAAAAAAAAAAAACTTCAGACAATCATATAATGCTAAAATCTTCAATTAAAAAAGTCTCTCAAAAAAATTAAAACAAGTGAACGTTAGAAGATGAATAACAATTACAAATACCGTATGAAATATTGTACTTTCTTCTTTATAGCTTCATAAAAAGAAATAAGTTTTGCTTATTCATAAAATAATTCATTGCTTTACTGAAGTTTATTATATTTCTATCAAACTAATTCACAATACATTAATTTCAACAATTTAATCGGCATGTCATTTATTATTTCAAGTCATCGGAATTTTTACGTGAACTTTCTTACACTTGCAAAAGATATCAGTTATTAATGCAAATATACAGATCTCTAGCTAGATTTCTCTCTAAAGATATCTTTCTATTTTTTAAACATAAGAATTTTGCTTGTTTTGTGATCTTTAACAAGGAAATGTATAAAACATGAAAAAAAATTCTAATAATAATTAAATTTTCAATATAAATGTTAAAGTGTTTGAAACTAAGTTTTTGAAACGGAACCGAAGGAAAATTGAAAAATGAGAAAAAAAGTTGGAAAGTGCATATCAAACGTAGCAAATGAGGTGCGTTCGTATCATAACAAAGCTTTTAAAAAATGTCGTACTTCAAATACGGTACCCGTAAAGCATAGTGACGTCACTGCAACGACGTTGTGAAGTCACATTGTGACTATGTGACCATCGATTGTCGATGTGACGTCACATGACGTCGATGTGAAGTCACAGTGACTAAAATGTGAAGTCGTTATGGCCGTTTTAGAGCTGTTTTGTGACGTTTCACAAAGTGGTCACAATGTGACAAATTTGCGAAAAATGTGTTATTTGTGACTAATTTGACATTAACATTGTGACGAAACTGTGACAAAAGCGACGATATTTAAATTGCCAGAAACATGTTTTTTAAAGTAAATAGCATGTTTTGAAGGACATTTATAAATTTCTAAAGATTTTTAAGAAAGTCACATCTTAGTCACAATGTGACGTCACTGAGTGGTGGTATTTTGGTCACAGATGTAATGTGACCAAAGTGACTCACTGTGACGTCACTGTGACCATGCATGCTATTAGGGTACAGATGCCGAAATTTTTTTTGTGTCCCTGTCAAAACTATCTGCTTTCTATTATGCAAGAATTAACTTATAGTAAACCTCAGCAACGTATACTAATTACATAAAATGTGAAATAGTTTAATATAATTAAAACGCACCCCAAGCAATGTTTTCGCCTATACCATTAAGTAATAGAATAAGTTTGTATGAACCTGTAAATTAATAACAAATATCCTTTGTAACATAGATTGTAGAGAATGTATATTTTAATATATATTTCATAGATGCATATGAATTTTATTATGTTCGAAAGACTGTAGCATCATTATGAACTTGAAACATTTTCCCCATTGATCGTAATGTAACGGAATACTTTTGATTGTCCCTGTAATTGAACTATAAATACGGTTTTTATATCATTTAAAATGACTAGACAAAATTATGTAATAATTATATATTTAAATTTCAAACGATTTGGTTGGGTAGTTCTTCCGTCGTTGTGTTGTTATTAAGAAAAACGTAATTGAAAAAATTCTGCCCTCTTTTTTCAATTAAACAAGTTTGAAATTGTACGTCAAACGTGGTAAATGAGGTGCATTCGTACAAATAACTATTTTGTAAATATTCAGATGTTTGTGCAATAGCTGTTTCACTCTTATGTAAAAATGCGTGACTACGAAATTTATTGCCTTATATATCAAATTCAGTAATACGCAAATAATATGATTCCATCATGAGTAGGAGGCAATCACCATGACAATCTAGAATCACTATAATCAACTAGAATCATGTGATATATCTGAATTAATCGCGTATGATAGGATTTAATAGAAAGAAGAAAACTTTTTAATTTTTTTTTCATTCGATTTTCGTAAAATTTCAATTGACTTGACAAAATACTACAACGATTATATATATTAAATTTCAAATTTTTAGACTGGGTGGTTTTTGAGGTGTTATATGCAAACAGAGGAACAGACAGATGTACGAACCAGACGACGATTATAGGCTTGTATTTATATAATTATGAACGCATCTCTTAAAAACTTCTTTCACAAAAAGGAATGCTTTTGAAAATCATGCGGGTAAAATTTTCTATGAAAAAGAGCGTGGCTCATGATAATTCAAGCTAATGAGTAATAAAAAACCTTTAGAAATCAGGGATGCCGTATCAAATACAGTAATTCAATATTTATCTTTTTGTAATAAAATAACTTTCTCTGATTAACATTATGATTCATTCATTTAAGAAATGGAAAAGAAAAGAAATTTAACTCAAGAATATCCCTATATAAATTCATGGACAATGAAATAAAACTACACAAAAAAATACCATTTTATAGATTTATTCAAAGAACAGAATTCAGAAAATAAACATTTTCTATAATTCGCATTAAACGGAGTTTTTTTTTTTTTCCTAGCGACTTTATTGTAGGAGAATTTATTTATTGTTATTTTCCTCAGCTTTGGGGATGTTCTTCATTCAATATGTTTATTATTATCCATTTGAGAAAAAGCAGAAGGCAGAGAATAAAAAAATATACATTTTCCCAATTTCGACCTTTCAATTATAGGAATTACTTTGCTACATGGGGACCGAACACTTAAACATTAACATTTTGATGGCAAATTCATGTTCCTGTGTTATTTTGTTTAAAAAATATCAAATAAAAAGCTAAAAGAAAAATAAATTTTTCCCAAACTCAAAATTTTAAAAGCTTATATCAGCATATAAATTAGAAAACTGCGCACGGAAAAAGCTTTCCAGTAATCCATCTTGAACAGTCTTTTACTTGCGACTTCATTTTATGAGGATTTATTTATTTTTATTTTCCCTAGAGTATGAACATTATCCTTATTCAATGTGTTTATCATTACTTATTTGAAAAGAGCAGAAGGCAGAGATAGGGGAAGAAAAAAATAAATGTTTTCCGAATTCCCCTCTTCGACCTTTCAATTATCGCATTTACTTTGTTACATGGGGACCAACAAAGCATGACAAAAATGAACTGGTAGAAATCCTCTTCGTTACCTCACAGAATTCCTCAGGAAGGGATAATCACAAGAAGGGAATGTTGTAAGCTGGCGTATATCATTACAAGAGAAAAGAGGAGCATTTAAAATGTACCCACACATAATCCCCTACCAACACTTCATCTGTAAATATAATCCAGAGCATCAGCAGTTCAACCCTTTCTCTACCTGGTAGCAGAAGTCCGTTAAAGGCTGCAGTCAAACTCTTGCCTTGCCATACTTCTCCGGTATTCTAGGAAATCTTTTATTCAGAACTGTTCTGCGGATTATTCGCAACAGAAGGAGGGTGAATCTACAATAGGTCAGGGAAATAAGGATCTCAACATTACTTGAAGGAAAGGTTTGTGTTTTGCAGAACATCAGTGTTCTTCCGCTAAAAGTAATTAACGATCAAACACGCCGCGTCGCCACAAGAAAATATGCCGGTACTGAATAACATTTAGTAGGTTCGTCTGTTTGCAGGTTTTAGACGAAGAACTGGCAGGAGGCGGGAGATAGTAAGATAATGGTTTTATTTTCCATGCAGGCGGAGGGAGGTGCCAGGAGGGATCTGAGTCACCTGGTTCATTAGATCGGTGACATTACTGCAACACCAGGGAGTCACAGATGGCTAGAATCACCACCCACACTACTCCAAAACAGAATGCATTTGAAAAAGATTGGGCCAGGAAATGTGTTGGTCCAGTGAACACGACGAGGAGAGAGTGTTATTTTTGCTCGGTTGAGTCATTTATCTCTTTTACTGAGTATTCTTTCATCCAGTCATGTATTCATCTAAAGGAGGGGAGGCGGAGGGGAAATTTTTCATCAGAAGAGGATTAAACCATTTTATACAAACGAGCTTTTGACTTTCTTTTTTAACAATGTGCACCTTTTTAAATTTCGATTTGTTCGGTAAAGACACATGGGCTTTTGTAGAGGGAAGTATATGAATTTTGAAAAGGGGATTACTCGTTAAGCATTCTATTTGACAGAAGAAGAAATTGGATTGCAATTTTATCGTTTCGATTGAAACGAATTTTAATCCACTTACGTGTTAGGTTCTTTTAAGATGTATTTTCTCTGAAAGAATCCAGCATCAATCTATTGTTTTCACCTTAAAGCTACTTTATTGAATATATTTTACAGGTACAATATAAAAGAAAAGAAAAAACTTTTGTGATGATTTTCTCCTGAATTTCAAGATTAAATTATTTTAGATTAATTCGTTATTTTCAATCATAAATTCGTATTTCTATATTTTTATTTTGCTTTCTTTGAAATTGATTTTGAATTTTATCAGATAAATTTGAATTAAATAGTCTTATTTAAATTCTTCCAATTCTAGTTACTTTAAAAATATATATTTAGCAGTAAAAGAAAAAAAGTATAACAGATTTTCTTCCGAAGATTAGATTGTTAGATTATCATGTTCTTGCTACTGAAATTCATATTTCTATATTTTTATTTCACTGCCGTCGAAAATGATTTTGTCTTTGGAAATAAAATTAAATGGCATTATTTAAATTATCTTATTACTTTGCTGGTACAGTAAAAACAGAAAACAGTACGATGATTTTACTCAGATTTTCAAGAGTATAGTTTTGTTAGCTTAATCTGTTATCTTCAGTCATAAAATTCAATACTTTTTTTTTTACTATCTTCAAAAATAAATTTATATTTTATTAACTGATTTATAAGCAATAGAACACCGTTCATCTGAACACCGGTTATCCGAAAATCGGCTTAACCGAAACACTTTAAAAACTCTCAAAATCCATTTTAAATATGAAAAATTTCACTGTCAACATTATTTTTACCGATGTAAAAAGACACCTTTTAACATAA